>VXAL01018314.1:9266-145144 GCA_013399475.1 Chauna torquata
CCCGCGCCGGCAGCGGTCCCCGCCCGGGCGAGAGCTGGAAGAGGTGGGAAGGGCGCCCGGGCCGCCGCGCCCGACCGCCGGGGCCAGCGGCTCAGCGGCGGTGCCCCCGCGCAGCAGCGAGGGGGTCCGATCCGGTCCCGTTTGATTTTCGGCACCGGGCGATCCGCCCCGCTAGGCACGCTGCCTGCGGGCGTCCTGCATCTCGGTCCGCTCCCTTCAGCTGGCAGGGCGAGCCGCAGAGCTGCCCCCAGCCACGTCCCTGCTGGGAAACCGAGTCTCCTCGGCGTTAACGTCACTCGACTTGTACAGGAGCGTCCCGCCACACCAGCGACCCGAGGGCCCCGGGGCTCTTCCTTTATCCGCTGTGCTGCTAAGGGAGGAGAGAGAGGGCTTTAATTACCCTCAAGTGTCAGCTCAAGATAAACCTGCTGGGACGCAGCTCTTGGCAGGTGCGAAATAACAGGAGGGTTTCATGCACGGGAGGCTGAGCTGAGAACGGTTCGGTGGTTTAATTGGCGGCTCCTAGGAAGGGTTCATATCTGGGTACAGAAAATGGGACGGTGCGGGCTCCAGCAGCGATCCCACTGCTACAGCTCTGGCAAAGGGAAGATGGACGCTGAAGGCTAACAGCTGTCTCCGGTGCGTTTCTTTGGCGCTTTTGGGGCCCGGGTACGGAGCAGGTGCTTTGGGCCAGTAGCACAACCTCCTGTCGATGCTGCCCTCTGAGGGGCTGATGCTTTTCTGTTTCTGCCGATCCTTTCTTGCTGAACCAGGCAGCTCCCGAGGGAGCCCTTACCCTGGTTGTCAGGAGACGATGGGTCTTATGGGGCACCCAGGGAGCTGAGAACGAGCAAATTGCCGCCAGAACCAGAGCTCTGCGCAGCAGTCTGCTAGGGACGTGAGGTGGGATGACCTCAGGGTTTACCGAACAGCTTCTCCTTCCTCCTCCTGCCAAAAGCACTGGAAAGCTTACAGGAGCTCTGGAGATAAGCATTCGAAGAACTGTGGTCCTGCAGCTCCATGGGGAAAAGCCTCTTCCCTCTCCCCACGGCTGCGGTGCTGGGAAGCACGGAGCATCTGCCTCTTCACCTCCCGTCCCGCCTGTCCCCTGCTCGCGGGCCCCGGGGGCCAGGTTCGGACCAGAGAGCAGCAGCTCCCCCAGAGCCCCCCGGCCACGGCATCCCGCCACGGCCGTATCACCTCCACGAAAAGATGCCTCTCCGCGGCCAGACCCTGAGCAGTGTTGGTCTGGGACACACCAGCAGGAGGAGGAAGGACATCATATTTTATTTTATCGTTCATCCAAATGTGCTGGGCTCTTCTCTATCCCCGTTCCCGAGCCTTCCCAGCGGTGGCATGGGACAGATATTTTCCAGCAGGGGTCATTCCGTCCCCCCCCTGCTGGCTCGTTGGGGTAGATGTGGATATGAGGAGCTGGCACTGCTGCTTTTCTGCATGAAACTGTGGTGTTTTGTTGTTCCTGTAGTTATGCTCACTGTTTTAGGCTCTAGAAGGTGGAAGCGTCTGAGAGCGCCTGCCTGCTTTGAGCAGGCGCCTCACACTCGCTGCCCGGTAGCTGTGCCCATGCTGGCGACCCCGGGGACAGAGCGGGTGGTGGCCCCAGAGAGGGACGAGGCTGTTGCTGTCAGACCGTGAGTTGCGTAGATGCACAAACACCGTTTTCAGGAGGAGCCGGATATGAGACGTCGTGTCAGCTTGCCTCAGTGCTGCCGGTCAGCGACGTCCCCTCTGCGCTTGTGCTCCGTGTGACCGTCGTTTCACGTGCAGCTGTGCCCCGGGTCTGCCAGTCATATCGCTGCTTTGCATGTTGGGAAAGCGTGTAGGCTGTTGTTTGGGTGCAAGCCGCGCGGATGCTGATGGTGCTGCTCGCTGTGCTGCTGATGCTGGTGCAGGACGGTTGGGTAGCTGCGGCTTGGCCAAGGACAGCTCTGAGAGGAGGTTTTCTGTCCCTCCCCGTGGTTAGCTGTCCTGAATCTCCAACAACGGCGTTTTGGAGGTGTGGTTGAGTGGCAGAGATTCTTCCTCACTTCTCTTGCAAGTCAAGCTGCCGTGGGACAGGCTGGGCCAAGTGAGAGCAGAATCCACATTCATTTCAACGGCAACAAGCTTTTGATGCCACCTGTGACAGGAGCATATTTAGACTTGATGTATATCCCTGCGTTGGCTTTGGGCTTCAGATCAAGGCATAAGAGCTTTTGATGCATGCACACACAATAAGGGAAAAAAAAATAAAACCACAATCCTCAAAATGTCTGCAAATCCAACAGCTTATCCTCACCCTGGGTAGGCAAAATTAACCAAGTGTAGGATCAGTAAATCATAGAATCAGCCACTTCCATCACCGAACATAGGCAGGCTGTAAGCTCAGCTGGCATACAGCAGTGTACCCACACTGGGACCTTGCAGGGACGCTCTGGATCCGGCACCGCAGCCTGCTCTCAGCATCTGCAGCTGCGGCCGGGCCGAGGCTTGTGGGGAGGCTCCGGAGGGGACAGGAGCATGGCCAGAGAGGGAGGCTTGGGAAGGCGGCGGGGCTGGCATGGCATACGAGCAAGACCGGGCCTGAGGTGCGGTGTGGTTTAGAAAAAAAGGCTGTCTGAGGTACAAAGGGCACCTACTGAATGAATCCCTGGGCACGCAGGGTGGGAGCCAGTGGCTGATTTAGGGTGAGGAGGGCTGAGCCAGTGCGAGCCACCACCTTTGTCAAAGGGCCGCAGGTCTGACGGCTCCTCCCTTGCCAGCGCTCCTTGGTTTCTGGTTGAACTCCCGCACTGTTAGCCTGGGGAGGAGATTTAAGCCGACACCGCAGAGATGAGAGCATCCCATATGCAGATCAGCACATCGGTGCCACCAACAGTAGTCCCAAAGGCACTAAGGCACCCCCTGCCATCCCCAGCGGTGGCTGCGTGCAGGAGCAGAGCCACGTGGCGGGGAGGGACGGGAGCAGGCTGCCCGGCACGGCGGCATCCGCGGTGCTCGGCACCTCCGGGCGGCCTCTGCCGTAGCCGACCATACGTGGGGCACAGTCAGCAGCAGGGAGGAGATGGGCTGGCATCTGTCCTTCAAATCTGTCCTTCTGCCACGCCGAGAGCACGCTCAGCCTGGGCAGGTGGCATCTCCATCACCTGTGCTTGTGCCGAGCCATGCTGCTGCACGCTCCGGTCTCAAGAAATTGCGCGGGGCTCAGAAACCCAGCACGCAGGTAGCGCTGCAAGCGCCCGAAGCTTTTTTCAGTGTGTTTGCAGCTGGGACTTGGAGTCAAGTGGCAGCAGAGTGACAGCTCCTGAAGTACCCCAGCGCTGCCGGAGGCTGGGGTCAGGCCAGTCCATCTGGAGATTCATGGCATTATCTCTTAAACGCCTTTAACAGAAATAGGATGGCTGGGCTGATTGGATTGCGCTCTGTAATTAATTAGCTGGGTGCACCGTGCGGGAAGCAGCTCCAGTGGGAAGAGAGGGGGGAACCTGCCAGGAGAGATGCTGAGCTCCAAGCGGCCCTTTCTCATTAAAGCAGCCCGGCGCAGCGCGAGCCGCCAGGAGCAGGGTGCCGCTTCCAGCAGCCTGGCCCGTTTCCAGGCGAGTAATTGCGTTTCGCCGCCCGGCGAGCACCCTGCAGCCGCGGCCTCCGAGACCCGCGGGGAGGCGAGGGCGGGCTGGGGCCGTGGCCGGGTGCGGGGGGTGCCGGGTGCCCCTGCCCCTTGCCGGGGTGACAGCGGGCGGGGTGCTGCAGGCTGCGGGCTCCCTTGCGGCAGGGGCCAGGGCCATGGGCTGCCACCGCATCCGCATGTGCACCCCGCCCGCCACGCTGCCCATCCCTGCCGGGTTCGCTGCACCTTCGCTCGGGCTCCATCGTCTGCTTTTAGCATCAATCTGTAGCCTTAAGCAGGAAGCATCCCTCTTAGGTTAATTGTTTTTTTTTTTTTTTCCTTTGTGTTTACTGTGGAGATTAATAAGGAACTGCAGCGTAAGGAAAATCTGAAACAGCTCCTTGTTTATTGTTTAATTTAGGGAAAATGCTACCGATGGCTGGGCTCAGCCTGCCTGCTGGGGGAGAGGCTGGGCTCGGGGGGGCCGGGCTCGGGGCACCCACATCCCACATGCAGCATCCCCGCTCCCTGCTCAGGGGATGCAGGGCTTGTGGTGGGAGCTGCGGTTTGGGACGGCACGCAGCTGGGGCTGGCCAGGGGATGGGGAGCACCTGTGTCAGCACCCACAGGTGCTATAAGGGCCCAGGGAGGGGCCAGGAGCTGCTTGGACAGAGCGTGGGGGTGCCTGGGCAGCAGCCTTCCTGCAGCATGGTGGTGAGTCTGCTCTGCCTCTTGCAGCCCCCGCGGGACCTGTCCCCAGCCCTGGGAGAGGGAGCTCCAGGACGGTGGCACCTTACGGGCCACAGTCTCTCCTTCCCCTGCTGGGTGCTGGTGTGGCTGGAGGGGAGCTGGTTTTTTTGGGGGGGGTTCCCTGCTGGTAGCTGGAGGTGCTGCCTGTAAGGTGAAAGCTGCTTTCTGTCCTGGGCACCGCTGGCTCCCTGTGCAGGGACAGTGGGCTTGCATTGCAGCCCGGGGCTCTGCTGCGGTGCACCGAGGTGCTGGAGGAGAGTGGTAGTGCCCTGTGCACCAAGGGCTGATAAATCTTGGAAAACAAAGCTTGTACTAGCTCAGCTTAGCCTACAAAGGAAAACTATGTCATTTGAAAAAGCAAAGCTTTTAAAAATAGATCTTTTTCTTAGCAGAGAATGCCACTCAGGAAGAGCCAAGGGGTTCTGTTTCAAGAGTTGGGGAAACAAAGCACCTGGGGAGCTGTGCAATGAAACCGCTTGTTTTAAAGCTCCCGGTGCCAGGTGGGGCTCCTGGAGCTTTGTGTGCTTCCAGCTGGCTGTGGTGCCCCCAGCCTGGCTTTGCGGTGGTGCTGGCTTCTCTGAGCTGCTGCTGCTTACGTAAATGGGGGAATTTGGCATTTTGGCGAAGGGGAGAAGCCACTGGTTGCGCTGTGGCTGGCTCAGCACACAGACCAAGCCGGTTCCTATTTAAAACAAAGCCCTCCTGAGCAGAGCGTGCTGGGCATCCCTGCGGTAGCGAGCGTTCGCAGCAGCCTGCTGCATTGCTTCTGCAAAACCGCCGCAGCTGCTGAGGGGCCTCTTTTTGGGTTGCTTGGGTCTCTTTTTCTTGGTAGGAACAGGAGCGTTGCCTGCCCAGTAGGTGCTGTGCATCGTGCCTTGGTTCCCCTATCCTCCCCCCAGCATGAAGGGGAGGTGGTGGTGAGCCCAGCAGAGCCTCCCTAATTTTTCCTAAATTGGCTAAGAAGCCCTCTTGTTTGCCTTGGCTCTGATTAACGAGGCGCATCTTGCTTTGACAATGTGTCACAAGCAATAAATTTCTCCCGAGCTGTTGGGCGGCAGGGACACCCTCGCGCTCCCATCTCCCTGCTGCCAGCTTTGCCCCGACCCAGCGCTTCAGCATAAACCCCGGAGGAGGAGAGGAGGCTCGGGTTGGAAAGGTTGTGGTATGAAAGCAGATTTCCTGGGGGCTGCCTGTGACACCAGGGACTTAGTGGCTTCTTATGTTGTTTGCATGGGCTGGAAGCTTGAAAGAAACCACCGGGGAATGGACCAACAGTAGTTTAGTGGCCACAGTCTCTGCTGTTTTCCCAAGGATTTCTGCTGTGGCTTGACCTTTGAACGGGGGCCAGCTGTGTCACGATGTGAGCAAGTCCTGTACGTGCTCTCTGGAAAGCTCCCCTACAGCTGGCAGTAGGATTTGGGACAAAACAGCCTGGATCCATGCTGGTGGGGGAGTGCAAGCACTGTGCCAGGCTCCATCCAGTGTCACCAGAGCCTTGAGCTGCCTGGCAGTGAACCGGCCTGGGTGGAAAGGCCCTAGGGAAGGCTTTTTCCTATGCGAGAGTATCTTTATATTGAAAGGCTTGGCAGGAATGGGTCTCCCTTGCTGAGAAGGGGTGCCTGGCTCTGGAGGATGGCACCCTTGTGCATAGTAAGGGTGCGTGGTACAGGTATCACACGGCAGTCCTATAGGTGAGGAGCTGAGAGCGGCCATGGGTAAGTGGCAGGGCAGAGATGCTCAGACGCATCTGACTGCGAGGGAATGGGTCAGGCACTGCTTTGTCCGCTCGGGCCACCCTGCAGGTGCTGTGCAATGCACTGCCCCATGCCATGAGCCCCCGTCGAGCTGGGGACAAGGGCACGGCCAGCCCCTGCGAGCCCTGTCCTTATACAGCCCAGTGAGATGCTGCAGGTGGGTGCTGTCACCATTGCTTGTGTGCGCATTTGTCACCTACTGCACCGTGACACCAACCTTCCCTCTCCCAGAACCGGCAAGAGACTGCTCAAGGTTTCTAATCACTGATGGGAAGCACCAACTATTAACACTGCTCCTCTTTGTATTCTTGATGGATTTTTTTAAAGTGTTGCTCTTAGTGGCTCTCCACTGTTAGCTTTTGTTTTCTCCTCAATAGCTTGTCTAATAAATGCCATTATCTTGGGCACGAATCTACTTCATGTCTCAATTCTGCTTGGTGAGGGTTGGTAACAATGGCAGAGCGGCGATGCTTTGAAAAGGGGCTCTGTCACCGGCTGCTGCGAATGCCGCTTCTCTGCTTCCCACACCTGTCCCCAGAGCAGATAAAGACAAGGGGAGCACACGTGGCCGGGCAGCGAATGGGGCATCCGCTGGATAGATGGGATGTCGGAGCAGTGCCAGCAGCAGTCCGTGAAGCAGCTTCAGGGCTGCTGGTGGCTGAGCCCCTGCCACCTCGGTAATTAAAGGATGCGTTAATGGCCTGGGATCGTCCCTAATTCCAGCAGATCGGGGCAGGGGGGAGGGAATGGTGGCAAGGAGTGCAAGGTTGCAGGGCAAAGAGATGAGAAGCATTTCCTGTAGCTTGAGGGAGTGTCTCCTGCAGCCAAACAGCGTTGGGGTATCTCCTCTGCAGGGAGCAGGTGGCATCAGGTGGTCCCAGCTTGCTCTGGCTGGGGAAGAGTTTTCCTCGGCACCTTCCCTGTGCCTGTAGCTCAGCCCACGCGCGGCCTGAGGCAGGACAGCCCTCCAGCCTGGCTGCGGCACGGCTGGTGAGGGCGGCGGGCAGTGCTGCCGTGGGGCTTCGTGCTCCTGGCAGCCTGGAGCGGCTCCCGAGTCCCACCTCCTCTGGGCTCTCAGCTGTCCCGTGGCTGGGATGTCTGCTGCCTCCAGGTTCTGCCCTTCCCTCACTTATAAATATTTTATCCTCTCAGTACCCAATGCATAAAATCATTTTCTTTGAAGGAATTCTCTCTTTTTCACTGGTTCTTGCATTTTAAAATGCACACGCCATGTGTGCAGCATTCAGACGTGCTCTCGGCTTTCCCCCAAACGTAATTGCTTTGAAACTGCAGATAGTTGGCAAAAGCAATTTTCTCTATGTTAGGGAAGACTCCAGCTCACCTCATCCGTCACACAAGCTTTTGCTGTTGCTCTCCCCCAGTCCTGCCTTCTTCCCTCTGCAGCTGAGCGATGCTCAGAGCCTCGCAGCGCCTCTTGTCCTCTGAGCTCCTGGATGATGCCCTCGCTTCTCCTGCACTGAGGGGGAAGATCTAGTCTCTGTAGCAGCTTCTTTGGCACGGTGACATCTGTGACCGTGGTCCCATCTCCTGGGCTGGCTAGGCATGTGTGCCAGGCACGTTCTGCTCTTGTTTTAGTGACTTTGCTATCGGAGTGTTTAACATGCTCTCTCTGCTTGCATGACGTGTTGGGTTTTCAAAAGCGTTAATGATGGAAAGTAAATTGGAATCTGAGGGAAATAATCTTTAGGCATTCTCTGTAGGACTTCTCTTGCGTTGCCTTCCTCGGCCATGTTGAAGGCTGTGGCTGAACAGGAATATAAATGAGGAGGAGCCCCAGATCCCTCTAATCTGTTGTGACACCTCTTGCTCTGCCTGGGTGGCTGTGGTGGCTTTCGTCACCTCCTAATGGAGGACAGCCTTTGGTTGTGGGATACTCTTCTGTCCTGCACTGCTCTGACTGTGCCAGCAGGACCTTGTGCCAAGGACCAGATCTTGCGAATGGAGCTAAGTCATGGGTAAAATGCACCTAAACTTGTTCTGTGCATGCTGCAGCTTCCCTGCCCTGGGCTGAGACCCCTTGGGTGTTGGGCTGCTTGGAGGGGAAAATGGGGTCCTGCCCAAGGATGATCATCCTTGCAAGCATCATGGTGGGTTGGTGGTGATGGGTGCAGGAGGTCCCCTGCCTGAGGCTCAGTTTGAGCCTAGAAAGGATGAAATCTGCTGTGTGCCTGAAATCTGAGGGCTTTGGCCTGCAAACCCAAGGCATAGCTGGCATGGACCACGTGTCCATGGAGTCTTTGTGTGCCCCTTTGGTGAGGGGCTGTTCAGGCACAGTTTCCTACCTTAGTCTGGCCCCTGGGCTGCTTTTGGAAGTTTACCAGCCTTGTAATTAAAACTTTTCCTGTGGCCTTGTATCTCCTGAGCATCAGATAATGTCTGGAAAATCCTGTTGCAGCAGGGCTTGGAGCACTTCAAAGATGTCCAGGGAGAGGATGGGTGCTCTGCAGGGACTATGTGTATGCCAGGCATGGAGAGAAACGCAGCTGTGTGCTGGCTTCCATAAACAGCTGCTTGAGCTGGAAAGAAACCCCAGATCTCCCCTTTCTTTCCTTCCTTCTCTCTCTCTTTCTATCTCTGTTCATTCCCCACAGGGCATCACCTGGTACCCCTGGGGCCTGCTGCACTGTGAGCGCGGGTGCCCAGTCCCGCCCCAGGAGTGGCTGTCCCTGCTGCCCCACTCCTATTTTTGTTTCCACTATAATGTATAGGGAAGATGCTGCCTTGAGCACCGGGGCTTGGCTGTGGGCTGAGATGCGCATGTGTTGCAGCCTGTTTGCATCCACCATGCCTTCCAGCAGCAAGGACTGAAGTCTGGGAGGGGGTCTCTGAGCACTGGAGGCTGGGCTACTGAAAGAGCTCTTGCTTGAAGCTTGGGCAGAAATGGTAGCTTTTTTGTGATTCTGGCTCTCATCTGTTGGTGTGCAAACAGCCTCTGCATGCACCAAGGGCGAGTTGTCTCCTTACCTCTCCTTCCAAGTAGAGAGAAACCTAGATGTCTCCCAGCTCAAAATCTACTGAACTGAAGCTTTCTACCCATTTCCAAGGGATTGGGCTTGGTGTGGAGGGGGAAACACCGGAGTTTGCTCCCACAGCATGGGTGCCCATTGCTAGGAGAGCACAGCATGGTACGTACCATGTCCTCTCAGCCTTAAGTGTTGGAGATCTCCAGATGAGGAGCTGGGCTTTCAGGCAGGGAGGCTTCATGTGTCTGAAGCCTGCTGCAATCCTCGTGTTAGCATGTCGAGTGGTGCTTGAACATCCCTCAGCTGCTCCCTTTGGGGGCGAAGTCCTGGAGGGGCTGGTGGCTTTAGCTCCCCCCAAAGGCTGGCTGCTCTGAGGTGCTCTGTACCTTGCAAAAGTGGGACTCCTTGCAGCCGTATCCCTCCAGTTGTGTAGCTGTGCGCTGTCTTAATAGTGTCAAGCTCGCAATGAGCTCGGGCAATTTGCTTTATAAAGCAACGCACTAAATGTGTCAACACTCAGTGCATGTTTTTAATATAATATTTCAGATTGTTTTGAAAGAAGCCAGGATCCTTCTTTCCCTCTTCATTAGGAACGCTTTATGTGAAAGAGATGAACAATAGAGAGAGTGTGCCAGGGAGAAAGCTTTCCCAAGTATTTGTTGCTGCTGAGAAATCAGCTGCTGCTTACAATAAAAAACTTCAATGCATAACTATGGGGGCAATTAAGCAGTGTGAAAGCTGCCAAGGAAGGCTGCAGGATCACCATTGCTGGAGATGTTAAGGCCAGGCTTGACAGTGTCCATTGGGCATGGTGAAATGCCCGCTTCTCAAGGGGAGGCGGATTAAATGACCTCCCAGCAGCTCCTGTCTACCCAGGGAGAGTCAGAAGCACGCTATGAACTGCTCTGCCATGAGCACTTTCAGGCTGGGTTTGTGGATCTTGCTCTTTCAGTCTAGAAATGATGGCTGTGATTTTTAACTTGTTTCCCAGCAGGACAGCAGGTGAGTGGTTCTATCGCTCTTCTGGCCTCCAGGTGAGAGACTAGGTGTCATGCCATGAGAAGGGTAAGATCTTTTGCGTGGTTGGCTGCAATGCTCTGTTCTGACTGGTGCTAGTCAAAAATAATACAGCTGAAATGCTTTCATCAGAGAAATTCGGTTCCTGTTTCTTCCTCCAGGGTTTCTTTCATCTCAAGACAGAGGAAACTTTCAGGGAAGTCAGAACTTTTCCTTTCTGCTTGAGGCCATGGACTGAACTTGGGTGAGGTGGGATGGGGTGGGGCCATAGCCTGGGCTTGTGTCCTGGCCGAGGTAGCACCACCCCGACCAGCACAGCCTCCGTAGCCGGGGGTTTCCAGTGGGTGCCACAGCGGCAACAGGCCCTGAAGAGGGCTTTGAGCAAGGAAGGCAGCATCAGTGCACAGATCAGTGCAGGAGGAATGCTCCAGAGACTGTTCAGATGGTGGTGTGACAAGGAGCTGTGCTGGGACCTGGCTGTCCAGGGGGACACGGTGGGATGGGGGCAATCTGGAGCGGAAGATCAGCGTCCTTTTGTGTGCTCAGGACAGGCAGGATTTGGTTTTTCTTCACCTCCTGCTAATCCTGCTGCTGAGATATTCCTCCTGCAGATCTGTGGTTTTTTTTTTTTTACAGCTCCTAAATGGAGTGTTTAAGCTTATTCTTTTCTTTCCTGTGAAAGAGGCAGTAAATCCTTTATCCTAGCCGGCTATTTCTGTATGTGCATTTCCTCATTGTGCTGCAGCTTGTCAGCTGTGTCGAAGCCCAGAAACCTTGGCCTCTGTTAGACTCCAGGCTTGGATTTCTTGGTATTTAACAACACAGGCTCACTTAGACTAACATTTCTTTTCTCTCCTTTTGGTATCTTTTTTCAAAAACACCTGTTTAAAGCAAGTCCTGACAAAAAGGAACAAGCGGAGAGGTAATAGCTTGTCAGCTCTGGACAGTGCTGGCTCTAGCGGTGGATTTTGGCATGCAGGGGGAGGTGGGCGGCTGCCCGTGCGCTGGGGACAGCACACCAGTGGTGGTGGCAGCAGCTGTGGTGGCAGTGCTCTTGGCATCGATCCGCTTCACAGTAGGGCCATGCCGGTCCTCATCAAAGGTGATGCCAGCTTACCGCTGCGGGCATGTGCCCGGCCACTGTGGCTACTTGTGCAAGAACAAACAATGAAGACTGTGATTAATTAGTGTAGCTAACTAGCAGGGTGTTTGCCCAAGCTAGAGCTGGAGGGTAAAGAGCTGAGATGAGAGGAGAAGGCTCATTGGCTGTAACCAGCTTGGGTAGCTGGGTGTGAGACCACCAGTGCTCAAGGTGTTAATTACTGCACCCTAAGTCAGGTCAGTGGAGCTGTCTCGGACACAGTGCTCTTCTTTGCTCTTCATTTGCAAATTTCTGCAAGGACCATGACCAGCAAACAAATTTGCAGCAAGCACGTGGCAGGCTGGAAGTATCCTTGGCAAATATTTGCCCGCCTCCACAGCGAACCTTACAGATGCTTCTCGTGACCTCAATGCTGAATGTAATTGGCAACTTTGGGTAGGATGTCAGACCTTGGGACAGGGTCAGGAACGGCTGCTGCAAAATGCTGGGACTAACGGTATTTCCTTACATCCCTTCTCCTTCCTGCCCTCTTGCTATGCAGCATGCGGATATCTTCAGATGTGATACACTTGACTGCATCCCTTGTAGGAGCACATCATTCCCATTAAAAGGTGGCTGCTGCTAAATACCACTTGCTCAGTGAGGTCTAAAGCGATGCCCTTTGGAGTGACTGGGAGGCACAGCCACTTTCCTGAGGACAGGAGACTATTTTTCAGAGCAGCATCTCTTTATTATTAATTTGTTAAACACTGGCTGGTCAAAACTGAGACGCAAAAAAGGATGTGAGCTCTGCCATGGGGACCTCACAGTGAAATGTGTTAAATCAGGCCCAGGCTGGAGATGATAGTGCTGTGTGTGAAGGTGAAGCTGGGCAGAAGAGGGGTGAAGATACCTCCTCCATCGGGAAAGGGTCTTGCTTCAGTGCTGAAGTCAGGCAAAACAGAAGGCAGCGCTCCTCAATTAACAGGCAGAGGACATCTCTTATCACTTCCAATGTGCTTGTGGGACCCTCTGGCTTGGGAGGAGGGCTTCCTGGCCATATGGGACCACACATGGGTCCACAGAGCTAGGGACCCTTCCCTCAAACACACTTCACTGCGAGCAGCGGCACAGGCAGGGGATTTGGTTGCTCGTGCACTTACAGGATCCTCACTTTTCCTTTTTCCCCTCCATTTGTGACCTGCTCCCCAGTGTAGATGCTGCCAGCGCGCTCCCTATAGCTTTTTGGTTGTCCTTGTGGTGGTAAACTTATTGATATTTCAGACTTGAGAGGTCTGGCTAAGAAATTGTTCCTAACAAAAGGAACATTCCCTCCCATGAATGGGTACTTGGCTTCATTAACGCACAAACAATTGTCTGGAGTCCATTCTTCCCAGGAACGCATACCTGGCTCTAACATTGGAGTGATGTTCCTTACTCCTTCTATTTATTTGAAACAGTGTGCGAGTCGGGCCTGTGCAGTCCCTGGGCAGAGGGGAAAGTACTGCCTGACTGTGGTTAATGAAGCTTCTGTCTGACCTGACCTAAATTGTGCTTTTGTTATGCTCTTGGAGTCCCAATATTCTCCAGCAACTATGATGTTGTGACTCAGATCATTCATTTGGTGCCACAGCTTGGAGGAACTGCAGACTATCTCCTCCGAACCCCAGGTGCCAAACTAAAGGTAAGGGAACCTTCTTTTAAAAAAATAAAACATTCCACACTCGGGCTTCAGTGAGGATTGTCTGTAGGCTCTTCGCTGTGCTTGAACGCTACTGTTTGGACTCTAAATACAGGTCAGTCTGGAACCTTAAAGACAGCTGAAGTAAGCTTAATTTGAATTGATAAATTCAGTTGGAAAACCTTGCTTATTTAGGTAAACATAAGGTCTTAATTTGTTTGGGGAGTCTTACTTTGTTTTGTCTGCAGCTGTTGGTGACTGGTCAGTGGTATGTGTGAGCGTGTGACAACTCTGACACGAACTGGTGACCCAGCCCGAGACTACTGCTGGAGCCAGCTGCACTCAGGCTCCAGAGGGAGCCTGGAAAGCCAGGGGTCAGCTCCAGGCCTCGTGACTCAACAGCAGGGTCCTCCTCACCCTTCACACCTTCTGGTTCCTGTAGGATCTGCTCGAGCGCTATCCCTGACGAAGCTGGACCTCAGCCAGAACGGCTGGATCAGGCAGAGGTGTCTGACTTCAGTGGGCGGGCCCCTGCTGTGTTTTGTCTCCTTCCATGCCTTGTACCACTGTAAAAGCTGTCTTGGCGTGACTGAACTGCGGGCCTGACACCCCTGGTAGGTTGCCATCTTGGCGTGACTGAACTGCGGGCCTGACACCCCTGGTAGGTTGCCATCTTGGCGTGACTGAAAGGCGGGCCTGACACCCCTGGGTGGGCCGCCATCTTGGCGTGACTGAAAGGCGGGCCTGACACCCCTGGGTGGGCCACCATCTTGGCGTGACTGAAAGGCGGGCCTGACACCCCTGGTAGGTTGCCATCTTGGCGTGACTGAAAGGCGGGCCTGACACCCCTGGGTGGGACGCCATCTTGGCGTGACTGAGCTGCGGGCCTGACACCCCTGGGTGGGCCGCCATCTTGGCGTGACTGAAAGGCGGGCCTGACACCCCTGGGTGGGCCGCCATCTTGGCGTGACTGAAAGGCGGGCCTGACACCCCTGGGTGGGCCGCCATCTTGGCGTGACTGAAAGGCGGGCCTGACACCCCTGGGTGGGCCGCCATCTTGGCGTGACTGAAAGGCGGGCCTGACACCCCTGGGTGGGCCGCCATCTTGGCGTGACTGAAAGGCGGGCCTGACACCCCTGGGTGGGCCGCCATCTTGGCGTGACTGAAAGGCGGGCCTGACACCCCTGGGTGGGCCGCCATCTTGGCGTGACTGAAAGGCGGNCCCTGGTAGGTTGCCGTATTGGCGTGACTGAGCTGCGGGCCCCGACACCCCTGGGTGGGCCGCCATTTTGGCGTGACTGAGCTGCGGGCCTGACACCCCTGGGAGGGCCGCCATTTTGGCATGACTGAGCTGCGGACCTGACACCCCTGGGTGGGCTGCCATCTTGGTGGGCCTGAAATGCAGGCCTGGGATTTGAATAGCAAATCACAGTCTTGATGTAAAAGTGAGTCTTGCAAGCAACTAAAAAGTACTTTTAAAATCACAGGCTGACATAAATAATCTTGGGGAGGTTAATATGCAGGCTGGCATTCCCTGAAACTTAGCACTTGGTTGTGTGTTTAAGTGAAACTGAATACAAATGGGCTTCAGACAGTCCAAAGTAAGTGAGGTTTTATCTAAGGCAAACTGGTGCCAGTTTATGGACAAAAATGACTCCCCTAAAACTTGCAAGAAAAGTGTAATTGCTATACCCAGGGTGATTCTCCTTTTGATGTTGATTTTTTCCTTCCTTTTTTTAAAAAGGAAACAAAACCAAGGTACCACAGACTCAGTGGTGTGTCTTTTTAGTTGGCAAGATAGTGCATCTAAACAGTGCACTGAGTCACAACCTCAGAGCCTAGGAGACTCCCAGGAAAACCTAAAAACAAGAAATTAAAAAATTTAAGAGAAATTAACTGATCAACAAGCTAAACCACCTCAGAAGTTGTATTTCTCTTACACATATATACTACTACTATCTGGTACAGCTGGATATTGTGGATGACCTAGGTTATTTTTCTTATCTACTGCTATGTCTTCCAGATAACCACTATGAGCAGTGGGAGGAAGTTGACTCTACTGGTAGCCCTGAGTCTGAACCTCATAATTCCAATAGCAAGGAATTTAAGGTCCCTAGCGCTCAGCAACAAAAGAAAATGTTAAGAAAAATGACAAGAATGTAGTAAAAACTACACTAAACTATGCATTGAGAGAAGTAGCCAGATCTGACAACAACCTTGTCTCAGTCCATGTTCCCTGGAGTGTAACTGATTTATTTCTTTAAACAAACACCTCCCAAACTACTGGGGGGAAAAAACTGAGAAATTTGAGGAGCTTCAGATAATAGTTATAACCCAACCATAGTTGATATGGACCAGCTTCTTAGAGCTGCAGTACCATAAGAAACTTTAAGGCTGTATGATGCAGCCAAGTGGCCAGTACAGCCCGTTCCAAACACTGACATTAAATCACATAGGGATTCTGTTTTGAATGCTATTTTCCAAGTATGTCCTAGAAAAACAGATAAGGCTAAATTTTATGCATGCAAACAGTTCAAGTGAAAATTCAGCCAACTACTTGGACAGATTGAGAAATCTTTATAAGACATGCAGAAATAGAAAACCCTATGGAGCAAGCAAGACCTCCACTTGTTTCAGTTTTTGTTCAAGGCTTGGGTTCTAAAATTTCTGAAAATATTCAAAGTGTATAGTGATTGACCAAGAAGGAAAAAGCACTGAGGAATTATCAGCTGCTCAACATTTTTATAACATATCTATGAAAGCAAAGGAATGCTGTGAAGCTAAATAAATGGCTTTACAAATTCAGCAATTAGAAAATGCCTATGCCCCCCGTAGGAAGAGTGAGACTAGACTATCTGGCCGCTGAGGGCAATTAAGTTCAAACCCTATTCAACATGTGCATATTGACAATCAATGTCATCTTTGTAAACAGCCGGGTCACTTGAAATTAGAATGCCTTCAATGATTTTGCAATACTAGCCCACATTTTCTTCTGGTGCTTGCAGAACTGATACTTTTGGGCCACAGTTATATCACCCACAGGACAGCCTGGGGATCTGAGATCCCAGCTGCCTTTAGACCCCTCTGGAGTGTATCTAAATTGCCACGTTGCACGAAAAAACTGTAACCTGTCTCACTGATGCTTGAATGTCCGATATTCTCTGACATCCTGATAATGAATGTCACCTCCGCCTCTACTATGTCTCTTCTCTGTTTGCTTTGCTGTTTGCTGTATTGCCAGGTGTTAAGCTGGGTCAGTGGGAGCTGTTCTTCTGCTGTACTCTGTCTCATGAGAGCACAGGGACCTGTCCTGGTCTTTGGGACACTGAGCTGAAGAGCCCTGATATCTCCCAGCCCTAGCAGCTCTCTGGGTTTATGCATAGCTGTAAGCAAGCGTTGTGTCTTGTGTCTGAGCTTGTACTTTCTATCCCTTCCTACCAGCAATGCTGAAAGTACAGAAACTCCTTCTGAGAACTGCTGCATTTAGGCTCCCAAATATCACCCTGCACCTAGCATGAGCCCCTCAAGGGCTCGTGGACCTCTGTAGGTGTCCATGTCTTAGTGCCTAGAGCTGCATGGGACCAGCGAGGGTCCTACCTGATCTCCTGGTTTCCTTGATGACAATGGGAATGAGTAACATGGAAAGAAGTTGATATTTAAGGGAGTTCTTTACCTTTCTAATTTTAAAGTCAAGCTTGTGAAGGTCACAAGCTGGGGGTGAGGGGGCTCAAGGTTGTGCTTTCCCATCCCAACATCTCCTGTGCCTTCTCATCCACAGCCCCCTGCACTCAGGAGCCATGAGCCACTCCCAGCACCTGCAGAGCCCCCGGAGCAGCCCCCTGTGCCCATCCTCTCGGCGCTGTTAGTGTTTCTGCTGCAGCCTCCCCCATCCCTCCTGAGGTAAGGACTGTGGCTGTTCTGTCTGTGAAGAGCAAGTGGGTGTGCTACTGCAGGCGAGGTCCTGAGTTTCTTGGGTGGTTGCGTTTCCTGCCTTGCCCAGGAAGGCGCTGGGCTTGGGTGGGACTGGTGCATTGTGAATGCCTCAGCTTCCCTGAGGTGGGTGTTTGGAAAGGGCCTCCTGTGTCCTCTTGCTGCCTCAAGCTGCATGTCATCTTCTCTCACTTTTTCTCCATCTGCACTTTGCAGTAAGATTGTTTTAAAGGTTTCTCAAAGAAATTGCGCCTGGTTTACAGGGGATGTGTGGGGCTGGCACAGTGCAAGCTGCTCTTTGTCCAGCAATGCGAGCCCCAGGCTGCTGCGAAGTTGGTGTTCACAGCTGAGGAGCAGAAATTGGGTTTAGAAACCAAAAACTTGGTTTCAGATGTTTTGGGTTTTGAGGTTTTTTTTAGACCTCTTTGTTTTCAGGCTTCTCCTTGCAAACAGAGGTGTCAGATATCTGTTAATGCATGAGCATCCATACTTCTCCATCTGTTTAATCTCCTGCACAGAGGAGCTGGGACCAGCAGAAAGATATGGATGTCCTGAGCATTTTGCAGGATGGCCAAGGGCACAAGACAGGAGGTCTCCAGCGATGGTCACGGCAGCCCCAGTGAGCTAGAGCTGGAACCTAGCTTGTCCCAGCTCAGCCTACCCAAAACCTGATTTCCATCTGGGTTTTTATAGCTAGGCTCTTCAGGCAAGTCTAAAATAACTTTTCTCCTCAAGCTTACTCTAAAAGCTGCAAACCTGGTGTGCTCCAGCCTGGCCCATCTACATGCAGCCAAGAGGAAGCAGGGGCTGGTTAGCATTGACATCCTCAGCCATAAATATCTCACCCTCTCTAATCCTCTCTGTAGCTCCAGTGCTCCCGCTTTACTAAGAGTTATTTGACTCTTTGTGCTGCACTTCTTAGACAAATGGCTTTTAAATAAAACCCTCTGCGAACTCGTTAGGCCTGCTGTCCAGGTCATTTCCTGTGCAGGTGATTTATAGGGCTGCTTTTAACATTTTATTAACTTTAAATTGCTGGGGCCAGTCAATCGGAGTCCATCCCGTTAGCTGTGGCAAGTGGCAGCCTGTTGAATCAGGCTCCCACAGCCTCCCCTGCTCCAAGAGCCTCTGTGGGAAGAGCGGGAGGATCCAGATAGGGGGAGGAATAGATCTGGGAGGGATAAATGAATCACATAAGGGTTAAGGAGATAATGGAGCTTTAGATCATATCTGGGGAGCTGGCTTATCTCCTGCTGTTCCTACTTGATTTCTTGGCTGCAGCGTGCTGGACTGTGCAGGGATGGGAGAGGAGCACTGGGGCTTGGTGAGGAGGTGGTGACTGTGGACTGATTCCTGCAGGGCACTGCTGCTGGAACATCCTTGATAGGATGTGCCTGTGCTAAACCCCTCCTGTAGCAATGCCCGCCTTCTTGCCTAGCGCATGCACAAGCCTGTTTAGCTCCTGACTTTCCTCTAGCCTTTCCCCCAGCCTCGCTCCTGGCATCCCATCTGGTCCAGTCTGGTTTCCTCTGACCCCAAGCCCTGCCCTGCAGCTCCTTCCCCCTTGGAGTGGAGCTGGCTCCAAACGAGCCCCTCAGCCCCCCGCCATGGGGCGAGCAGGGCTGAGCACAGCTCTGGCATGGGGAAGGCTGCTGGGGGCTGAGTGAGCTTCGCCTGGGGAATCCAGACCTCCCATCAGCAATGTGAGGCTGCAGCAGCAGCTTTGATTATCTCTGGTTTTGTTGCTGCTCTCCCCCTGTGCCCTGTCTTTGTTCCAGCTGTGCTCGGAGATGTTATTCAGTGGAGTTTTCTAGCTCTTGGTAACAAGGGGGGGAAAAAAACTCCTGCACAAGCAGAGCTAATGAGCTCTCTCTGGAAATAAAAGCATCCTGAGGACAGCCTAGCCATACAGAACAGCCCGTGCTCAGCAGCTGCTCCGGCCACCACATCTGAGCCACGTCCCGGTGCTGGGCTGTTGGGCACCATGCGGGGCGGTCGCCTCGCGTTCTCCCCAGCCGTCACTCACTTGAGGTGTCAGGAAAGCAGAACCATGGTTTGTTTCTCTGGCCCTTGCTGTGCAGAGCTGAGATGCAGATTTGGGATCATCCCTGTGCACCACGGGAGCTGTGTGCTGCCCCAAACCCTGATACAAAGCGTGCTCACAGGACAGGGCGAGGAGGGGAAACCTGTCCCCATGGGACAGGGCCAGCTTTAAATGGTTAGAAAACCAGTTAGATCATTTGGGAGATGCCCTGGCTCTCACTGCCTACGGAGCACCCCCCTGGCATGGGTGGGTGTAAGGTGGGGGGGCAGCCCGGGCTCACCACAGCCCCCCATGCATGCAGGGTGAGCAGACTGCTGTCCCCCAGGTTGCCAGGCATGTGACTGGGAGGGAATTTATCTCACAGCGAAACAGGCATCTGAAAGCTATTGCTTCTGATGTGCCCATGATTTGCTGAAACCTGTGTCTCCTTTGTCATATTTCTGTCTGTCTTGGCCTCAAATCCCAGAGCAAAGACTGAGAACTTGCTTGCAGGGAGGAGCATTTTTCCCCCTCCACCATTAAGTATTGACTCTGAGCTCTCAAGATGCACACGGTGCGGGGAGCCTGGGGGGGGCACTGCCAGCTGCCGCGGCTCTCAGACTTCTGGGGTCCCTGCACAGCAGGAGTGTGTGTAGCCCCTCCAAACATCCAGCCCCTGGGGGCTTAGAGGGGGGGACTCAGAAGCTCCAGGGGGAGGGATGTGTTTTGCTTGAGCTGCCTTTTTGAGGAAGGGGCTGAAACCTGACCCGTTCGGTGCACCCCACCTGTGGGCTGGCACGTCCTGAGGCAGCAGCCTCTCTGCATGGTGCTGTTTCCCTGTCCCGAGCAGCACACGCAGCATCTGCTGGAGTGTTCCCTCTTGTCCTTGCAGCTTGTCCCAGCCTCCCAAGGTCACGCTGGTGACCGGAGCAATGCCGTCTGCCTTGTGCATGCACAGCTCTGCTGTGCACTGCCGTGGGTTTTGGAGTCCCCCCCCCGCTTCCTCTTCTCTTGCTCTACTTTGCCAAGCCTTCCCGCTGCTGTCGTTTGGGCAAACCGATGGAATTCAGGGAGAGCAGCTCCTTGCTGAAGGCAAGCAGTGCTTAACTCCTGGGTGGGAGCTGGTTTTACAGCAGCTCAGCAAGGGGCCGGAGGAGCTCTGCCTTTCCAGGTGTGCACACAAATTGCTACCTCTGCCTTCAGCTGCTGCAGTCCCACCCGCCTGCATGGCAGCTGTCAGAGAGGCTTGTCCCTGTCCCCGCCTGCAGTGCCAGCCACACGCTCCCTGGGACCTGTAAGCGTGTGGGCAGCGATGCGTGAAATCCTCTGCAGGGGCCCGGGGTTGGATGGCAGGTGCAGATCTGCTGGGAGATGCCTTGAAACCAGTATGTAGCCAAAGGCAAACGCAGGCGGAGGAAACAATAGCTTATACAGGGAGATTTTTCTAAGGAGAAATACAGCTCACTGGTGCAGTGCTGGCATTGGAAAGCCAAGCTCCAGTACGCTGTGAAGCGATGAGGTTGGGACCATCACTGGTCATTGGACTGGCACAAGGACCAGCCCTCTCAGCTTGCACGGACTTTGACTCAAACAGCCTCATTAGTGGGGAAAGTGTCCCCGAGATAAGTTACCGCTGCTGTAACAAGTGCAATTATCTCCTTTTTCTGCTATTGTGACTGTGGGCATTGAAGTTTGTTGCTATTATACCATGTCATTGCAGAGCTCTTGTGCGCAGGAGAGCGCTTCCAGGAGGAAAAAGTCAAATTAGAGCAAGCCAGTTTTTTGGAAAGAAGCTCTCATTATCAGTTTGTTCCCACTTGGTTATCTCATTGTGTTGGGATGGCTACAGCTGTGCAGACCCTGCCCGTTCCCTCCCTCCTGCCTGGCCTTCGTGGTGGCTGTGGCACCCTGGTCTCCCTGACTTCAGGGTTATTCAGGTTATTCAGTGACACATCTCCAGGGATAGTGGTGGACGTGTCTCACTGGAGTGGAAAGTTGAAGTCTGAGGCTTACAGAAAATATTTCCTTTGCATTTGTGTTTATTCAGTCTTCTCATCTGACCTAAAAAAAAAAACAAACCTGTGGCTCTCCATGAGAGGTAGGAAAAGCTCTCAGAGCATGAGCCGGGGAAGCTTGCAGCTGGGTGTTGCAATAACTTATGAGTGGTTAGGCTAAGTCATGTCACAAAATCAGCCAGGAAAGATTGCTGACTTTAATAAACAATGGTGAGCAGTGTGTCTGAGTTCAAGCCAGACTTACTTTTACAGTGATTCACGGATTTTTCCACAAGGAAAATCACCTTTGTGGGAATGGCTGGTGTGCGGGTGCCTGCTTGCCTTTGTGAGTAATTCCTCCCCACAGAAAGCACCGGGGTGTGTGAAAATGATGAACTTCTCCCTGGGAGCGGCAGGGGGCTTGGGGAGGAAGGGTGTGCTTGGCTCCAGTGCTGGTGCCGATGAGTGCCTCCTGTTGAAGGATGCACAGGAGGTGGGGGAGTGGGAATTTCACTGTCAGAAATGCTGAAGGAGGCGAATCTCAGCAAAAAGCATGGAGTCGAGGTGCCCGGTCTCTGCGGGAGGTCAGCTTGGACCAGCTGAGGCTGCCCCTTGCAACGTGCTGCAGCTCTCCCCAGGAGCAGCGTGCCCCAGCATGGCTTATTTATATTTATTTCCCACCCCTTTGGCTCCATGCTGGAAGCCTGCCAGCACCAACCCTGCGTGGTGCTGCGTGCGGGAGGCGGCAGCGTGCGGCTGGAGGCGCGGCGTGTCTGTGATGCTGCTTTTAAAAACGCTGGGGTGGGATGGGGAAATGCCGGACACTAGTCATCGCTGACTGCTGCCTGCGCCTCGGAGGCGGCGTCCCTCGCTGCGGCTTTGGGGGTGGGTTGTTTTTTTTTCATTTGGAGATGGAAGCAAAGAAATAAGTTAAACTTGCTTTGATTTCTTGCTGAGTTTTTTTTGTCTTCTCTGAACTGAAGAAAAAGGCATGTGTTTGATCAAAACTTCAAGTTTCCAAGTGTGGGAAAGGAAAGGTGGCACGATGGTGGGTGTGTGGGCAGGTGGAACAGCCAAGTTCCCCTTTTTGGCTTGTGCATCTGGACCTGGGGGGGGTTTAGGGGGCAGGCAGACGTCAGCTATCCCTTCTCAGGATGGACTTTGAGTAAGAGCAGCCAAAGATCTCTACCCTCCAGTTTTCCCAAGAAAGCGAAGTCTGCACAGGTAGGAAGTCAGCCTGGAGGTCAGTCCAGCCCCAGGAAGCAACAGGCAGCTTTGTAGTGCGCTGGTTCTGCTGCAGAGACTGAGTCTTAAGGAAAGACCTTCAAAATCTAACCTGTGCCTTTGGGGATCCCGTTGCAGATGCTTCCTTAAGTGCAGGAGGCTTTTTAGACCTGCAAGAAATAGTGCTCTGGATTTAGTGGACAGGCAGGTCTGGCTGTTTACCTCCCAGGCTGTTTTGGGTACCCTCACAAAATTCAGCTATGAAACTTGATGGGCTCAGAAATGCCTTCCCACAAAAGCAAAGAGGGAGCAGTGTGCGGAGTGCAGGCTCCTGCCAGGGTGAATGGCTGAATGCACAACTTCGCCCACCGCTTGGGGTGGGGGCCTGGAAGAACCACCCCCATGGGGTCATCGACCAAGGGGTTGGCTTTGTGGGAGCCCCTGAGGTGCTTTGCTGTCCTGGCTCTTGGGTCTGGTGCCCTGTGTGAAGATGCGTATGGGGTAGATCTCTTGATATCGTTTTCTAAAGGGTCCAGGGCTTCCCTGATCTGGTGTTGATGGTGCAGGGCACCAGGAGCCTCGGGGAGTTGTGCCCCCGTGCTCTTCTGCTCTAGAGGACTGGCTTGCATGGAGACGCTTGCCTGGCATGGATAGGAGGTCAGCCTGGAGCTCGGTCTGGCTCCAGGAAGCAACGGGCAGGCTGACATGTCCCTGAATGCAGTAACACCCCGTGGCATCATGGCTCTGCCCAGGTCCCTTGTCCTGGTGGCTGCTCCGTGACATCAGCTGGGCTGCCCTTGGATGGATGTGTTCCCAGATCTGCATGCCTCGTTCTTCCCCAGCCCTCTCTCCACCGCGGTGCCTATCACGTATTCATTGCAATGCCCCTGTACTTCTCTAAGCCCAATATACTTTGAATTACTGCTCATCTATTCCTCTTGACATCCTCATGCTCATAACTAGGGAGCCTGCATTACCCGTTCGCACATCTGTCAAACTGCGTGTTCCTTGGCCATTTCCAGAGATACATAAAATTGCCCGTGTTTATGACATTATTGACAACCCGCCCCGTCTCCTTCCCCCTCCCCAAGCCCGAATGGCTGCCTCGCTTTATGAGGATTGATATTTGGGCAGTAAATATTTTAGAGCCTCATCTGATGAGTGTGTCTATGCGGGTGAATACATTTCTGGCTGAGGACAGATGTTGGAGCTGTCTTCACTGGGGATGCGGGGCCTTGGCTTTCTCTCTCCACCCTTTGCAGCATCTCTGTCATTTCTCTGCAGCTCCCTGGTCCTGCCTGTTCCGAAGGGAGCAAAGGGAATGGGAAAGGAAAAGCCAAGCAGAGGATGCCGGGAGCGATTGGGGTGGCTTGGCTGGTAGAGCTCTGGGTTTTGGATAACCCATTGCTGCACGGTCCTGAATTCTGCCAGCAGCAGGGTTGAATTTCTATGGGCAAGGCATTTACCCTTCTCCAGCCCGTGGAAACCTCCAGTTCCTACTGTGTTGGGGGACTAGTTCTGACGCTTTGGAAAAAAGGGGAAAACAAGCATAAGTCTGTCTGGGGTTTCCAAGTGATGTATTTTGACTCTGCTGTTCTGAAAAGCCACTTTATCTCCCAAAGTTTAGAAACACACTTTGGTAAACCTCTCTAAATAGAAAACAACTCGGAAATGATGTGGTCTGGGTGACCTAAGCAATTTTATCTTGCTGAGAAAAGCAAAGGAGCCCATTTTCAGTTCCTCCAGAACGCTTGCTCTCTCTTCCTTCAATCAGCAAACCAAAGCGGCTTGCCCGATTGCTCGGGAAGGCAAAAAGCAGATGCAACTCCTACACAGTGAGCGGGCCTGCAGCTGGCTGGTGCGTTTGGGGTGCCCCGGCTGTGCTGTGCGCAGCTGGGGGGACACCAGGGTGTCAGCGAGTTTGTAAAGCACAAAATGCAAGTCAGTTGCCCTGTGTTGCAGTTTTGCTGCTTTTTTCTCTCCAAGCCTGGCAGGAGTGCGTTGAGATGTTTAAGAATTTGCTGCCAAAAGGGACTGTCTGAGCAAAGGGTGCAGGGGAAAGCCAGAATAGCCCAGTTTGGCTATTTTCCCCCGAGGTTTCCCGCTCCTTTTGCAAGGGTGATACCTCCACACTGCTGTGGGACAGATTTGCAGAGGTTTTGGCTGTTTCTTGGTGGACATGGGTGTAGTTTCCCCCAACCCTTACTTGCCAAGAAGGGAGCAATGTGCACAGGGGACCTGGTGGTGTCGCTGCATTTTTAGGAGCATTTCTGGGACCCGAGCCTGAGCCCTGCCACTTGGGATTTGAACCTTTTGTGTGAGCAAGGGGTTATGTGCATCTCCAAGGACGTATGGGCAACACAAAGGCTTGTAAAGGTGCTGGGGAGAGGAGAAGGCATCAAACTCTGCTTGCAAGGGTTTGGTGTCTCCAGCCCTTCCAACAAGCCTCGTTGCAGAAGCTGTGCGCCAAGGTGAGGCGTTCAGTGGCCTCATTTGCTTGCCGATGAGGGATACCACACTGGCCCTGGACAGTCTGCTCTTTTGTGGCAATATAGTATCTTTTTATTTATGATTTCCGTGGGTGGTGTTTTGGATGATCTATTGAGCCAGAGTGAGATATTTTGAGGCACAGTGAGATATTTTAAAAACATCTCATCACTCTGGAAATATCCGTGGTGCGATAGCTGCATATTAGTCATTCCGAAAGGGAGTGATTTCAATGAAAGAAAAAACATTTCATCTTGTCAGAGCATTTTCACTCACTGTCTGCCAGGCAGCTGCTGTCAGTCTTCAACCTCTGTCGCTGGTTTTACTCTTCTCTGGATCTGCCCTTTTATTTTTTAACAAGGAATAAAATAAACCCTATAGTGGATATTGGTGGATATGAACTCATCAATTGTCAGTAAGAAAGAGCCCTTAAAAAGATGCTGTAAAACCTCTTTGCTGTGGATTATTTCCCAGTGGGATTAGTCCTCCCAGGGACTATCTCCGTTTGGAACAGGAGACTCCTCCAGGTATTGGACCTTGAACAACAGACCCTGTCTCTGCTGTGATTTATCCCCCGTGGAAGGTGGCAATAACTCCAGCACTGTCACACACCAGTGGGGATGCAGAAGTAGGCTGATGGAGAGCAAAAGCAAAGGTGGTTTTCTCTTAGGAAAACAACAAAAATCTGTAAGAACGCACAAATGGCGAGGCATCGTCCTGCAAGAGAAAACAACACAAAGCTGTTCAACAAATGAAAAGCCAAATGAGCTGTAAAAACAAACAAACAAACAAAAAACCCCACCAATATGGCAGGAGAGATTTTCACTTTGAGAGAATCTGCCATAAATCACCTAATATTCAGCTTTGCACTGCCATTTGGGAGAACGTTCATTATATTCTACTGGTCTTTGCTCTACTTTCCATAGATCTGTAGCTGGGTTTTCCATATGAGAGCTGACACTCGCTGGGGAGGAGGGGATTTGTCTGGGATGCTCTGATCTCGTTTGATCGTTCTCCGTAATCAGGGTAAGAGTAGTTACAATGTAGTTACGCTGTAAGTACCATGCACTGCTGCCGTGTTCTATGTAATTGCCATTGCTTGTGTAACTGGAAGGTAACTGCTTAAATAACTAAAAATTATCCCTTTGTGGTTAAACGCTCTGTTGGAATAGGGGTGGAAAATCATTGTGTTTACACCCAGAGTCTTCTCACTTCAATGGCACGGCGGGTTTGCATGGTGACCACGCCATAAAACTGCATTTTACTCTTCGGCTATTACCGTGGTGGAAAGTGAGAAAAGCAACCTTAAAGAGGCTGTGTCTTGATGAGGGCGCATGCTCCATCCTGAAAGGCTGCAGGACGGCAGCGTGGCTGTGTGAGTGGCGGGCGCTGATGCCAGCCCTGCAGCGCCCCGTGTCCCTTCTCTGGGCTCGGAGAGCAGAGCTACTTTAAATATGGATGCTGTTACTGAAGGCTGTTTCTTATCTGCCTGCCAAGCCAGGTTGCCTTAGCTACTGGGTACTGGCAGAGACGGGTGAGAAAGCAAGGAGGAGCCTTTTAGGGGTGTTTTTGTGAAACCAGTAAAAAGTGACCTTGAATTTGCCTGTTGTGGCATCTCCGCCTCAGCCACCTGGCAGGAGCTGGGGGCTGCTGGCTGCGTGTCCTTTGCACCCGCAGGACGTGAGCCGTGCGGGTCAGCTCGCCGCGTCCCTGTGCCACCGCATCCCTGTGCCATCCCCTCTTGCTGCCACGGTAAGAGCTGCTCGAGCCCGAGGTTTAAAATAGAAGCTATTAAGTAAAGAGCAGGAGAGGGCGAGAAGGCAGCAGGAAGGGAGGCAGCAGGACGAGGGGCTGCTCGGGCGTGGAGCAGGAGGTCGATGTGCTCACCTGGGCACAGTGCTGGCCCTCCCACGGGGAGCATGCTGTGCACCCCCTCTTCCTTGGGGTGCCGGCTTTGTCTGGGGCAAAATCCAGCCCTGGTGCCTGGGGAGGGACACAGCGCCGGCTCCTACAGCGCACTGACCTGGGATAGTTGGCAGTTGGTGCCAGCAAGTTTGCCAAAGACTTGAGCGATGGTCTGCTTGTTTAATGCTCTTTTCTCCTGCTTTTGGGCACCTCGGCATGTCTTGGGCTGGGCAAGGCGTATTTTGCATCACGCTGCTGATGGGGAACGCGGCCCCCTCTGCGCCCCCTGCCAGCCTGAGTCAGCAGTGTGCTGCTGCTGTCGTCGTGCTCTTTCCCTTTTTAAAAAAAAAGAAAAAAAAAAATTCAGTATTTAAAGTATTTAAGCAGATGGGAAGCCACAAAATACAGTCGGTGTACGGATCGTGTTTCATGACTAACAAAATATGCCAGGTAGGCCGTTCCACTTGAGATATTTTCAGGAATATAATCACTTTCACACATCTTCATAAATTTGCCAAAGTGTTAGTTTTCCCCCATATGGATCTAGGAGGATGCAGCATGTCATGACTGTTGCACAGCATCTTGAATGCCGTGTCTTCATGTTTCCCCCCCCGGGCTGTAATTGCACTAGAAGTTTGGCTCCCCATTCCCCACACGCGCGCTGTAATTGGCACAGGCAGAGGGGCACTGTCAGCGCTTCAGCGCGGGAGCGGGGCTGGTACGTCGCTCCTTGGAGCCCATCCAAGGCAGGGCAGGGAAGGCGGATTGTCAGGACAGGAGGCAGGGGCTGAGTCTTCAGTAACCCCCAAAGCGAGCGGGGCTGGAGCAGTGCCGGGAGGCCGTCCCCGACAGGGAGCCAGCAGGAGGTGGGGATGCTCTAAGGAAGCCCTAAAGGATGAATCCTTCCCCTTGGGTTTGAATGGATGCTCCAGCACAGCAGTGGGGTAAACAAATACAAAATATTTTGAATTCATTGTTTTTTCTTTTGGTATCATGGAAAATTAAATATAAGGACCCATTTTCTGCGTGTTATTGATCTTTCACTCAAAATCTGGGCCCTTTTCCAGGAAAAATGAGCCCTTTTGTGAACAAAGAGACAGGCACCTTCCCAACAAAAGTCAGCTTTCAAATGCAGTGTTCTGTGTGTTTGAAATCTCATGTTTCTGATAAGAAAATATGAATTTCACTAAAATGTACAGAGAAGTGATGCTGGAGGAGGGGGGAAGCCTTCCCTGAATGAACTGATGAGTTCTTTAAGATCGGATTGGCAAGGGGATTTAAAAGCAAACAAATAAGCAGCCTTGTCTGTGGTTTCTAGCAGCTCGTGTTGTGAGGCTGGAGTATTGCTGTCCTGCTGGCAGCGGCCCCGCTGTCCTCGTCCCTCGTGGACCCAGGAGCCTTCATTGTACAACCTGCAAGTCTAGGCCTTGGTGCTTTATATTCCTTTTCTTTTAACATCTTGCCAGTTCAAATGCTTTTGTATTACCTTCCTTTTAATTTCTTGCCAGTTCAGATACTGAACTGGTGCAAACTGGTGCGACTCCGTTACCTCCCGTGGTTGCTCCGCTGTGCGAATCTGAGTCTGATGTGCCATCTCATTGCTCTGTGCTATTAGACGAGCCGGGTTTCACCAGGGGTGTCTTACAGGTTAAGTCATTAAATCCCTGTAGCTCGTTTATTTGTTCATAAAGCACTTGGGAATTGCTTGGGAGGAGACGTGTTACGCTCACTTGGACTGCGCTGCTGCATGGATGCTCCGCTGTAGGGCAGGGCTGCCAAGCTGGGTATCCTAAATACATATTAATAGCACATCCCGAGTGTATTATTTTTGGGTAGTAGAAAGGGTGAGGGAACGTGGACATCCCTCTGTAGCGCTGTGTCCCCATGGCTGGCTCCAGGGCATCACCCCGAGGGCTTTGCCAATCTGGCATGCTTCTGTGGCATGGTGCTCATTTACCTTTTCTGAAAGGTTGCACAAAAAGTTTGCCCGGTGCCTCCCAGCACCAAAGTTTCTCCCAGTAGGGGCTCGGCGGGTGCACGCTGCCTCATCTTGGAGCGCGGCGCGCTGACGGGCGGGCTGGAGCTGGGGGCTGGAGGTGGATCGTTTTTAGCAGCGCGCACGCACGGAGCAGACAGCTTGGGCATGTTCCAAAACACTTCCCACGCCCCCGGGCTGAATTTTAAGAAGCTGGGGCATCTGCACATTCAAAACGCTCCGAAAAAAAGAAAGGGAAGGGGAAAAAAATCCCAAAGGCGGGCAGAGCACCCACAAACTGATGCCTTGCTGCGGAGGGGACTTTGTTTCAAAGGCTGAGCAGCTCCAAGGCTCTCTCTGGAGGGGCAGAGCGCAGGTGAGCTGTGGAGCCACGGCCGGTGGCTCACTTTGCAGCTGACTGCAGGCTGGTCTTGCTCTTGGTTGAGTGGCGGAAATGGGAAGAGGAGCTTGAGTTGTCCAGGACCTGTGTCTGGGTGAGTGTCTCTTCCTACCGTTCATCTGGGGTGGTGCAGCCTCCAAGCAGGCCCTTACGTTTTGGGGCTGCTGCGTTCCCTGTGGGCCCTGTGGCCTTGCAGGAGGAGGGGAGCTAGCGGAGGGCCGTGCGATCCTCAGGCGATGGGGGAGATGGGGTCCCACCTTGGGCGCTGCCGGGGTCTGCCTGGGACCCTGCCCTGTCACGGCAGGATGCACGCCCTGCCCTGGAGGTTGGCTCCTTGGGGGGACGTACAGCCAGGCAGGGAGACCTCTGGGAGCGGACAGTCTCTGCGTACATGCGTATGGTCCAGCGGAGTCACGGAGCCCCTGGAGCCGTGATCTGGGGCTTCCCCTCTGAGTCCCGGATGAGCAGCTTCAGGCTGCGTTCCCTGCCTGGGAGGCCATCAGTGCCGGCATTAGAAAGGGACAGGTGTAAATCTGGAGAGCCTGAGCCACACTGGGAGTTCCTCGGCTCACCGAGCTGGTAAAGGAGATAGCCCTGCCCTTCGGTCTGCATTTTTGGCCTGGGGTGCAGAGCACGTCCATCTCCACGCTGTCAAGGTGCTGTCCCTGCTGCCTGTGAGGAGGATGGCGATGTGAAGTCCTGGCAGTCCCCACGGGTGCCCAGCTCTGCCGGCCGTTGTGGCAGAGGGGCCAGCTTCTTGGCAATGGATCAGTTTCTGGTGTCCTTCCATCCTCTGTCCCTCGCGCTTTGGGTGGGAAGGGGCATTCTGAGCCTCCGCCACCCTCCCTGCTGGGAGGCGTTGGCCAGCCTGTGCTGCTCCACGCAAGATGCTCTGCAGGGCCCTGCCTCCTGGGCTGTGCAGTGTGCGGAGGAGGAGGAGGAGTGGGCAGCAAGGAAGGCAGAGCGGGATGGGGATGGCCCTGTGTGCCCTGGGGGACTGGCTCGTTCCCGCTAATTAGTGGTGTAACCAGCCATCCAGCAGCCGGGCTCCTGGCAGATAATTACCTTGCTCCGTGCAGGGAAGGGAAAAGAGAGACTTGCTGTCCACAGGGACTTGAGAACCCTCCCTGTTCTTGAACTCATTTGGGAAAGGCAACCCAAAAAAAAAATATATAGATATTTTAACAAAGCTATTTCTGCCAGTCAGGCAAGCCAATTTGTTACCAAAGTGACACACTTGATTTTAACTTGGAGAATCAAGGGGTTTTTGACTTAATTTTTTTTCTATTTTCCAGTATTTGGGGGTAAAGGGTCCCAGGGCTGTGCTGGAGCCCCTTGTCCCCTCCACCTCTCCCCTGCACCCTGGTCCTGCTTGCGGGCACGCTCGCTGCAGGCCAGGAAACCATCTGTGCTCTGCTTGCACCAGGACCCCCAACTGCTGCCTCCCCTCTTCTTATCTCTGGTTTTTCAGCCGCTCGCCTGATTTTTTTTGGCTGGAAGGGAGAAATCGCTGCGTGAGTCATGAAGGGGCTGACAGCTCCCTGTGCGCCCGCCAGGCTCTACCTAAACTGGGGCAGGGGGGTGCTCAGATCACGGGGAGCACGGCGGGGGGACCACAGCGGGGACTTTGTGGCACTAGGGTGGGGACGGCTTGGGGACAAAGCCCAGCGCAGTCCTGCTGGCAGCTGCCTCCACTGCCCAGCTGCTGCCAGCGGTCAGGAATCCCTCTGCAGCTCAGCCCTTCTCCATTTGGAGAATGGTCAATAACTCTTAGTTGGTGGCGACTTATGGGTCGCTGCTCGGAAGTCCTATGGAGGTGGCTGCTTGCCCAGGTCCTGTGGAGCCCATCACCACCCCACTGCCCTTGCTCAGAGGGCAGGGATGTTCTGCACACTGGTGTCCCTGACCTTTTCCTCGTAGCTGCAGGATGCACCGAGCATCTCACCCTTGCTTTTTATAGCCTGAGCCTGCGCTTCCCTGCAGGCTTGCGAGCTGACCTGGATACGGCCGCGTTTGGGCTGAGCTGGCTCGCGTCCCCCCCGCTCCCTCCCTGCGCCGCGGTGCCTGGATCGCGTTCTGCCGGTGCCATGCAGGGGACCTGCTGCTGCGCTTTGCGTGCCGCGGGCTCCTTCTGCAAAGACAGCGGCGTCTGTCATTCCGTCTGCGTCCATCATTCCATCTGCTCTGCTCTGGCTGGGTAACAGAGAGGGATTTCTCCGTGTGCCACAGCCAGGTCTCTGTTCCGTGGGGGTCCCTCCTCTTTAGCAGGCGCTTTTTCTCCCAGAAGGCAATCTGCAGAGAGGGAACAGGGACAAATTAGCATCCGCGGCGTTTCTGGCTCTCCCCCTCCTCGCCTGCTGGCCCCACCTCCCTTCTCTCTTTAAAGATTCAGGTCATTCCTGGAATTAGGGCTCCCTGAACTGCAGAGAAAGTGGTTAAACTGCTTACCATCGATTAGACAAAGTGGTTTGGGTTTGTTTTGTCCCCCCTCATCCCTCTACCCGCAGCTTCAGCTGGGTGGTGGCAAGCACTCTCTTTAATCCTCCCTAAATGTATGTTTTGGGGTGCTCTCCCCTGCGCTGGGGGGGCCTGGGGAGGCTGCTCCCCCTGGTTTGCACCCAGAAGTTGCCAGCTGCTCCCAACACTGAGACCTTGCAGGAAGGCATTGTGTTTAGCAGGCTTCGTTTATCACAGCACTCCAGCTGGGATTAGACGCAGATAAGACGATCAATAAATCCTCCTCTTGGCTGTGATGTGCTGTGAATATTTTGGGGAAGGGTGCGGAAGGCAGCGAGCCCCCAGCCTGAGCACGTTGAAGGGGCGAGGGAGGGGACCCTGGCCAGCCCAGCTGCGCTCTCGCTGCCGCTTTATAGCACAGCATCTGTACGTGCCGGAGAAGAGAAGAAAGCCCGCGCGCGCGCTGCTGCGCCTGACGGGGCTGTGCCGCGGGAGAAAGTAGGTCAGGCTGTTGTGCAGAGCCCCGGCTGCAGACAGCAAAGCCCCAGCACCCCTTGGCACCCACCCACCCATAAAACCCATAAAAGTGGGGTTTTATGAAAGAATGAGGTATCCCCGTAAACCTATATAAGACTCTGGGTCCGTGCGTTGGGCAGTGGTGGTTTTTGGAGCCTCAGGGGACAAGTGAAGCCCCCTTGGAGAAGAAGGATGAGATGAGTAACCTGGTCCCACAGCTTGGGCTCGGGCAGGGATGGGATGTCTTGGTGGAGAGGTGACAGTGAGCCGCTGTTCCCAGTCTGCTTCCAGCCCTTTCCAAAGGGAAAGGAAAAATAAAGATGACCCCCTCCTTTTTTTTTTTTTTTTAAACTATATAAATAAGAAGGGCAGTCCGCAGGCTGTAGGACATGCTGGGAGGTGGGATGGAGGTGAGATGGCCGCCTGTGCTGCCAGGTCAGGGTCAGCCCATCAGCACCTCCGGGAAGGTTTCATAGATGCTTGGAGAGGGGAAAATGAAGATGTGCTTTCATGGCAGAGGTGTTTTAAGTGCAAATCAGGAGCGTTTTGCTGGCAGAGCCGGAGAGCAGCACTTTGCTATGGCTGTAGGTACCTGTTGTGAGCCAGAAGCAAGCTTAGAAATTGCCTTTGCAGTGCCGGGGTAGGGCCAGGCTGTGCCAGAGAGGGATGCTGCCTTGCAGCTGCAGGAGCACCGGGCCACCCGGGTCCCCAGCCCTGTGCATCCTCACCAAAATGCTTGCTTTGTTTCGGGGCAGCCCGTGAGGGTGATGAGAGGCTTTCACAGGTAGCGAGCATGTAAAGGTTTGGTCATTGTGGATGTCGAACTGAGGTATTCCAGCGTGCTCGGGCGGATGGCTGGTCAGTAAGAGGGCTCTCCAGCTCAGGAGCTGCTCCAGAAGCACAGGCTGCATATTTTTCCTCCTCCAGCGAGGACCTGGCCTCTCTGCTGCCATGGGCTGATGTTGAGCTTAAACAAAATGAAATCTCTTTTGTTCTGCTTGACTCTGAATCACACATTTGCAGCTGGGTGATCAGAGCAGGTTCTGCCAAAACCCACCCCACTGCTCTGCTGCTTTTGATGCTGGCAGGAGGGGTTGGTGGCCATCCCCATCTCCTGCATGCTCATAACACCCTGCAAGGACACGTGCCAACCCTGCTGGTGACACGTTAGCTGAATGCGCCGTTTGGGGCAGCCAAAATTCATCCTTGGGTGCTGGTGAGGCTGCCCAGGTCTCCTGCAGCAGCGTGCACAGAAGGACGTGCCACTTTCCAGCGCAAAGGCGGGTGCTGGGCCCCCGCACAGCACCCTGGGCCTCTCCTAGCTGCAGCGCTGTCCCCCTTTGCGTAGGGCACCAGCAAGGTCGGGACGATCCCTGTGCCCTCGGAGCCGGAGCAGCCCTCCCCTCGTTGCCACTGAGGGACTTCTCTGCGAGGGCTGGCGGTGAAGATGCTGCAAGCCAGGCAGGGAATAAATTGAGTGCGTATATCACGGGCAGGTCTGGGCTGTATTGATTTTCAATGAAAGGCTGTGTCATGAATTTTTCTCTCCCACTGTATTTGCTGCAAAGTTGCTTCTTGACTTCAAGCATTAACCACTAACGAGAGAGCTCATTTTTCCCCCTTTAGGAGAAGGGGAGGGGGAAAGAAAAAAAAAAAAGGAAAAAAAAGGCAGGTTTGCACACGTTCTTTGTAAGCACATGATGGATGCAGCGGCTTTACTAATCCAACACCAGAACAGAAAGCTGGTATTAACAGCGGAAAACGTTACGTCCAGCACTTCAAGTGACTTATCGCTATGTGGCGGCGTGTGGGATGCATCCGATGTGATGGGCTGCATTATGCTGCGGCTCCTTGCTCCAGGACCTGCCGCCCGGAAAGGGGATCCCAGCTCCCTGCTGTCTTTAGTTGGGATGGCACATCGGCGGGGGCTGGGGGATTTTCAGTGCTCTGGGAAGTGCCTGCTGCTTTTCCTTCCCGTGCCCACGAGGTCCCTTTGCGAGCCTTTAAGCTGTTCTTTAAAACTACATGGTGCAGCGTGGAGGGCTTCCGAAAACCTTCCGGCTTCTTGGAGCTGTTCCTTATCTGCTTTTGCTCCTGCCCAGAGCTGCTCTGCAGGTTTGGAGGAAGAAATCTTCCTCCCAACAACAGGAAGACCGTAAAAGAGAGGGATGCAGTCTCTGTCAGAACTTTTTGGGAAGCTGTTGAGACATCTTGTTGCATCCCTCTTTTAAGTTGCTGTTTGGAATTTGGAGCAGCTCTTTATTCTTGAAGTCACTGTTTTTAATCATTAAACAAAGAACGTTTGGAAACGAGCATAGCATGGAGTGTTTGACGAGACTAACTCTCCAGGTCTTTAGAAATTCTGACAAGGCTTTTTTGTTTCTGATGAACGCGTAGAGAGAATCCAGGGGAAAGCATTGAAAACAGCAAAGGGCTTTAAAAATAGCTGGCCGATGGAGAACGATAGAAGGGCTCAGGGTGGTTTTGCCCGCAGAAGAAGCGGTGGCGGGGGGACGTTTTGACCCGGCGTGGGTGCACCATGAGGCGAGATGCACTGCGCAGGGGAAGGGTTAACGCTGGTGCGTGAACGGAGCGGAGCGCAGCCAAGCTGAAGTGGAGCAGTATGCAAATCTACCCACTTTCATAAACTGCTTAATTAGGCGAATGTTAATGAGACGTTAATTACTGTTGTGCCGGCGAATCCCACGGAATGGAGATTATGTTTCTCTTCAAACATCCAGTCTTAATTATAACTTGCACTTAATCCTGCCATCTTGCCGGGGACGGAGCCGGGTGCGGAGGACGAGCGCCAGCTCCCGCAGGCCCCCGCTGCACGCCAGGCGCCGGGGCCATGTGCCCGGTTTGGGTGCCGGCTGCCGGCCCCTTGCCCGCAGCCGGCTCCATTCCCTCGGGTCCAGCCCGGCGGCAAACCCTCTGGGTGCGCGTCGCTGGTGCAGCAGGCGGAAAATCTTGTGTTGCGCGTAAAAGCTCTGCTCCTTTTCCTCCTTGTGCTCGCGAAGCCTTTGGGAGCTTCCCTGTCTCCCGACGTGGTGCTACCCGGCGTGGGAAGGGGAGCTGGGGCGCGGTGCTCCCGCCTGCCCCGCGGCATGGGGAGGGAGGGCAGGGGGCCGACCGCTGGCGCGCGTCTCCCCAAGCCATGGAGAGGCTGCGCGTGTGGCCCGGAGCCCCCGAGCACCTCTCTGGCTGCTCCGCCTGCCCCAGCGCTGAGGACAGAGCGCAGAATGCTTCAGCCAGGCTGGCAATGCTGTCTGCTGCTCGTGACTTCCAGTTCCTGCGCGGGCTTTTAATCCATGGCGGTGTGAATTGCCAGAGGTTCTGCGTCCCCAGCGCTCTGCGCTTCCCAGTGCCTGACGTGCGCATGTTTTTTTAAGCATGGATCCAACCCGGAGATCAGCAAGAGATTGTTGTGACAATGAGCAGCGAAATGGCAATTTCCGATTTTAACACCCGTTTTTTTTATATGGTTTCCATTAATGTTCAGGATAATGCAATGCATTGGAGTGCTTTCAAATGAGATGTTAGTGAGCCATGAAAGCTGCATCCTCAGGTTTTTTTTTTTGTGTCTGTCTTTCACCCGTGTGTGGCTGGTGGCTTTTCAGGGCAAACTGTGAGATTTCCTGGGTCTCTGCTCACCGCGGCGGAGCCACACTGTGCCTCCTCGGGCTGGAGGTGCTGGCAGAACACCGCCAGCCCTGTTTACCAGTCTTTGGGGTGACAGTCTCCTTACTGGATGCTTTCAATTACAAAGGATGTCAACTTAGGTTTCATTTTTCCTGTTGTTTCTTTTTTATTCCTTTTCACCTTCTGTTCCGACTCTGATGGTTGATTTCCGGACAGTTTTGAAACTGGCTGGCAAGCTGGTGAGCCCTGGGGACTTCTGAAGAGCGCTCGCTCCAGCACCGCTGCTGCAAGCGCAGGGAGCCTCTGCAGGCAGAGGCTTTGATCACCGACAGCAGGCCTCCTGTCACGCACAGCTCGGCACCGAGGAAAAAGCTCCCAGCCCTGCCTCGGCTTCCCCGGGATTTAACACGTGCAGAGTGCTTGGAGGGGCTGGAAAGCAGACGGGGGGGCGGCTGCCCGGTGCCGCTGCCACCTCGGCAGTGCCCGGGTCGGTACAAAAGCATCTGAGCGTGACTTTTTTTTTTTGATCTCCTAAAAGGTTTTTCTGCAAGAAACCTGTCCAACAAGGGATTTTTGCCTTTTTTCTGTTCCTCTACATTCAACATCTATCAACATTTAAGTCCCTGTTAATTAATTAAGAGTTAATTAATTCCAGTTCCTTTCATTAAAAAAAGGAAAAGCCAGTTTGTGGCAAAGATCTGTTTTAGCAGCAGTTGTCACTTTCCAGAAGGCACTTATTGAAGTACTGCTTATTAAAGGAAGTCGCAGGGCTGTTGTGCAGTTTGCAAAATGGAGAAAATGGATTCTGTCGGAGCCTTTTGGGCTGGAAAGGCAGCATTTCTCCCTCCAGCTCTGCCTGCTTTCTGCATCCTCCTTTACCTGTGTGTTCGGAAGCTCAGGACCGTGCCTCAGGCTGGGTGGCAGGGCAGATGCATGGGGCATCCCTGCTGGTCCTGAGCACCCATGGCCCCACTGGCACAGCTGGGGCATCCAGCAGGATCCGGCCACTGCGCTGCAACCACGCGCCCCCCTCCCGCTGCCTCCCTCCCCGCCTCGTACAAGCAAGCCTCGAACAAACAGAGCCCTGCTGGAAAATAAACAGATGCGTGGGAGGCAAAAGGAGCGTTTTGCATATGATTTCAATAAAATGCAACGTGTTTGTGAAACACCAGGGATGTCAAACCCAACACAGGGAAACCGAGAGAGGCTACTGCGCACCGTGGGATGGTGTCGCCAGCTCTCCTGCTTCGGGTCGGGACGCGGTGGCCAGGATGCTCTCATGCATTGGTGGACCGGGGACCCTGGCTGTTTCCAGCATCCCTGGCCTGCAGTGACGTGGCTCCGGCCACGCGTTGTTGGGAGAGAAACAGGCAGGAGGGGAGAAGCCTTCACCCACACCCACACTGGAACAACAACAACAATGATGGTGTTCTGCCCGCAGCCGCCTGTCACCTCTAATTGCCAAGCCCAGCACCTGCCGACTGTAAAATAAAATAAAAGGAAGGGAAAGAAGAGAGAAGGGTTTGACTCAGCCGCGTGTTTAAATTAGCCTTATTGTGCAGAGAGCTGGGTGTCAGGGTAAATCCATTTCTACAGCGCCGTATATCTTTAATGAGTGGGAAGTTGGGGAATAAATGAATGTTCTTCATATATTATTATGGCCTGACAGCGATGAGGCAGACAGAGGCGATGCTGAGGTGATTAATGAGAAAGTTTGAGTTAACGAAGTGTAGTCATCTCTCATTACAGGAAAATGAGTTCCCTTTACCACCAGCAATTGGGCTTGTAAAGTGGGGAGTGTGCTCTCCTTTCTTGTTTGTTTGTTTTAAATGCCAGATAATTTGTTTCCTATTTACCTTCCTGTCGTGCAGCTTGCTAGGGTGGGCAGCAGAGAGTGAAGAAACAGCAGCCAGACCTGGGCAAACAGGTCCGCATCAGCAACCTGCAATATTAACAAGTCTTTCAATAAAAAATACCTCCGCCACTCTGACGTCTCCTGGCCTAAGATGCAGGCAGGCTTTTTGGCTCGGCAATGGTTGCTGGGGGACCTTTTATTTTACAACAGTTGAAACAAAACTGGAATCTATTTTTAATCCTTTCCCTTTCCCCTTTCTAACCTCACAGACGCTGGGTCGGGCTCTACGGGGTTTGCTGGGGACGGGGACGCTATGGCCCTGCTGAGGCCTGCTTTGCAAAAAGAAACGGCCGTGGCTCATCGCCGTTTGGTAGCTTTAGCCTTGCAGCACAGGAGGATTTTTTTCTGCCAGATTTGGGGCAGGCTGGGCAGGATATCCTCAGCCTGGATTTCGAATTGTCTTACTGCAGTCGTGCCCGGAGGCAAAGGTAAAGGCTGGGTCAGAGAGTTGGTTCTTTTCCAGTGCTTTTCATGCAGAGATTTATGAGTAATTCCCAGAAAAGCCAGCTATTGCAAAGCCCATCCTGCTGACCAGGGGGAGAAGGGGACAGAGACGGCAAAGCTATGCAGAGGGAGCTTAGGTCCGTGCGGCTCGTTGCTATGAGACCCTACTGCCTTTGGTCGGAGCATCCCGGCCTGGAGTACCTGTGCTTGGGGGTGGGGGGTGAGGAGCATCTGCGACAGGACAGCAAGGTCTGGGTGCTGGGGCCACTTCCACTGGGGAGCTCTGTGCTCCCTGGGGGCTGCTCCTGCCCCTCATTAGAGGGAGCCCCACTCGGCGCCGGTCTACTTTGCACATCCCCCTGGGGCACCCCATTTTTTGACCAGCCCTGCGGCCAACCCAAATGGCGCAGGGGCTCTGGGCTCACCCAGGGCTGTTGCTGCCCCCCGACCTCCTATGCCCTGCACAAGACACGCGTCAGGGCCGCTTCAGCACCGAGAGGTGCGAGCGCAGTGTGGCAGCCCCGGGCCTTCCTTGTCCCAGCTTTGTGGGTCTGAACTGCAAGAGTTGCAGCCGGTTGTGCAGGGTCTTAGCACTTAGCCCCTACTTGGGGGTTGTTTTCACAGTGTCTTTCCCTACGTGCAAATATTGGAGCGTGCTGAGCGTGCACCGCTCTTGTGTCACGCTTCCCATCAGCGTGTCACTAATGGGCTTGAAGAGATGGCTCAGTAGCAAGCGCTCCCTTCTTGGGGGGTTTGAAGAGGAAGCACCCGATACCTTCTGCTCCTCTGCCATGCTGGAGAGGTGCCTCCATTGCTCGCCTTGGATGCAGCAAGGCTCCCCGCCCCGTTTCCTCCTGCCGCCAGGCTGTGGAGGGCTGGGAAGGGGAGAGCAGAGACCCAGGTAAGGCAGCCGTAGGTACGCAGCATCAGCAGAGCTGAACGGAGAGATCATGGTGCAGCAATAACTGGGGGAGAAGTTCCCATACAGGGCAGCCCCACTGTGGCTGTTCTGCCTCCCCGAGGTAATGCCAGGGGAAGGAAAGAAAAAAGAAAAGAAAAGCAGGAGAGCTAGGAGCAGGGGACGAGGCAGGGGGCAGAAGGGCTGCATGGAGCACGGGTGGAGAAACCCTTGTGTGGACGGGGGCTCTGGGCACGCTGAGAGCCTGCTGCTGGCCCTGCCTGGGGCAGAGCTGATGTCTCCAGCAGGAGCCCGCGTTGCTCTGCCCTGTGCTGCTGCCTGCTGAGGAGCAGGGTTTGCCGGCTGTGAACGGGTGGTTGTTTGCACATGGCTTGGGAAGGGCTTTCTGCGTGGTCCCTGGCTGCACTTCTCCTGTAATAAAGTAATTTTGCTACTCTGCGAAGAGGCTCTCCTGTGAGCAAGCATTGAGGTGTGTTTCAGAGTGTTTGCCTCTTCTCCCGTGGCATTAGTGGAAATGAGGGGGAAAGGTGCAGTGTCTTATTTTGAAGCTGTGTAGTAGGAATGCCTTATGCGAGCTAAGAAGAGGGGGGATTTTGGCTGCAGACGCTGAGAGCTATAGACTTCTGTAGTTTGCTGGAGCTGAGATCTCAGGTCCTGGAGGAGGATCCGTGCCAGAACCCCGTTACACGGGCAAGACAGCCAGGGGGCTCGCAGGCTTGCAGAGGCAAGGGGGCGATGCGCTGCTGAGCACCCCGGAGCCTGCTCTAGCACTGGTGCAACGTCTGGTGGCTCCAGTGTGTTCAGCTGTGGGTAAGCATGTTTACACCGACGTGCGCAAGAGCAGAATCTGGCCCGGGACCTCCAGCAGCCATGGAGATGCGGGAGGCCAGCAGCAGAGTGTTTAAAGTCTAATGAAGGAGCACTAGAAAATGATTAGCTTTGCAAGCATCGTTCCTGTGTGCTGGAAATTGGGGTATTGTGAAGTGCGCACTAAGCCGTTAGAGATCTCTCGAGAAAGAGCGATCTGCGCACTGTGCGGTGCTATTCTTGGAAAGGGTGGCTTCGCTGACTATCATCTGGCTTTGCTGAGTTAGCTCTGTGGATTGTCGCCAAGCAGAAAGCATCTTCTCGGCTGTTGCCAATCCACCTACTTGGAGTGGGTGAGGACTTGTTTGTTCCTCATCTCAGCTGGAAAAAGTGAGCGTCCTTGTGGGAGGGTGGAAAAAGGGAGCACTGCAGTGACAGCTCCTGAGAAAAGCCAGAGAAACGCTCAGTATCCCACCCCGTGTCAGGATTTGGCCAGCTTCAAAGGTTGCTCAGTGCTGAGGGACTTGGTCCAGCCTTAGCTCAGCCATGGCAGTGATGCAGACAGATAGAGCTGGCTTCGTTTGGTACAGCACTGCACCCCAACGGGGCTTTGCACGCTGCGGTGTTGGACCTCCACGCAATGCACGCTGCTGAAAATCTCGTCACTAATGCAGAGCGCCCTGTCAGAGCTGGGCTTCAGCCCCGGCCCGGGTTTCCCGATGCTTTGAGGCGCTTGTGTTGCACAGGATGAGCTGTGGTTCCCCTCCCGGCTCCCGCTGTGTTGGAGGCGAGGAGCTTGCGGCGCTCCTGAGCGAGGTGGGAAGCATCCTTTGGACTTGGCAGCGGCTCGGTGCTTCCCTGCGGAGATGCGCTCCTCGGGGGACAGCTCCCTCGGGCTCCCTGCCGCTGCCAGCCGCGGATTCCCCTCTGTGCTGCTGCTAACGGAAATCCCCGGGCCCCGTCTGTGTCAGGCATGAAGTGGTTGCTTCGCAATGAATTAGGGTTGCTTATTTATCTCTTTTTAAAGGAAAAAGCTGGGAAGCGTCCCTCTAGTGTCTACTCACGTTCAGACTCTATCATAACCTCACCGTGTCCCCTCCCTCTGTCCCACCGTCCTGCGTGTGCCAGCCCTGCAGCGGGGACGACTTGGCAGGGTCTGGACGTCCCTGTCCCTGCCAGCCGGGGCGGCCGGTGTCAGCGTTGGCTCTGCTTGCACATGCGTCCCCGGGGGACAGGATGAGTGCTGCTGCATGCGAAAAATAAGAAATCCTAAGCAAACAAATAGAGAGGCAATTAGGGAGTCTCTCAGTTGCTCCTGCTTTCTCTCATTCATTTCTTTCTCCCCTTTCTCCGCTTAACGTCCCCTGCCCAAACACAGCCAGGTCATCCCCTCCCCTTTGGTCTTGTGGCCAAAGGCCTCCAATCCAGCTTGTGAGTGCCAGCTGGGGCAGGGGGTGGCTGCGCGTCCCTGCCCAGCGTGGGACGGGACAGGAGGCGAGGCGTGACCCGGCCGGCCTGGTGCCCTGGGCACCCGAGCTGTGCTGAAAGCAGAGCTCCCAATCCAGCTCGGGGACGCGCACCTGCCTGTGCTCTGCCAGAGGATTATCACATCCGACATGTTTTTTCCAAACATTTCAGTTCCGGCAGTCAGCATTGTGCGAGGAGGAAACCTGGTTAGACAGAAGGTTCCCAACCAGCTCTAATCATCAATGATGCTCAGAGTCACTGGAGGCGCTTGTTTTCCCGCCGAGGGACGGCTCCGGGTGCGTAAGGGTGCGCGCAGGTGCGGGCATGCATGCCCCACTTGTTCTGCGCATTGCGTAACAAATGACAGGATGCAAAGAGCCTTCCTAAACTTGCAAAATTCATAGAAAAAGATTGAATAGGTCAGCCCTGTCTGATCTATGCGAGGAGGGTGAATCATGCCCCTCTCGGACCTCTCCTGTGCAGTGCATGGGGCAGCAGGTCCTGCAGAAGAAGCAGGATTTTGTCACTGGAGATGGCACCAGGGTGCATGCGCAGGCCAGGGTCCATGCGGTCGCACGATACCTTTTACGTACGAGTGCCCGTGGGTGTTGGCTCGCCCCGGGCTCGCTGCGAGGAGCCGCTTCTGTGCTGTGGCAGGCGCTGGGGCGGATGGAGGTGTTGCCTGCGCTGTTTCGGGGTGGTCGCATCCCATCCCAGGCTCGGTGATGGCAGAGCAATGACACACGTGTCCTTTTCCTCCTGTGCAGCTAGTTTATAGCCTGGCAACATGTACGGGCATGCAAATTATCTCTTCCGCTGCCATCTGTCCTCCAGCAATGGCCCGGGTGGCCACCAGACCCGTGTGACACCGAGCGTGGTGGCCCTGCGCCCGGCATGGGCAGGGCGTGCCGTGCTGCCTGGGGGAGGTTCAGGTAGCCTGGGGTGCTTGAGTCGAAGCCATCGGCCAGGCCTGACTTGCTTTTAAAAATACGTATTTTCGCTCCTGTATTTTTCCCTTTCCTCCCCTTCCGTTTTCCATCCCCACACGGTTCCTTTTATTTTTTTCCACCTCTTCCTCCTCCTTTTCGTGAGCTATTTTCAAATGCCAGGAAGGGCGAGATCCGGGGAGAGGAGGAGTATCTGAAAGAAAAAAAAAAAGGGTGGTAAAATTATTTCACACATTTACGGGGAAGAAAAAAAGGTGTGGGTGTGGGGAAAGAGAAAAGCTCCAAATCCCACAAGACAAAAAGCAACTTCATTCATTTCCTGATGCGGCTTTATCGTTTTTCTGGCGGCAGGTAGGAAGGTTGGGTACGTTTGCACAGCCCCACAGCTCCCGCTGACTTCACAGGGCGCATTGACTGGAGCTGGGTGAGCAAATCAGCGCCAGATGGGTATCCTGAGCCCACGCTGATGCCGAGCAAGCAGAAGGGAAGGGGGAGCTGCTGGAAAACGTAGCTTTGGGTCAAGCAAAGTCATTATCAAGCTTGGCTGCAGGAAGGGTGGGAGAAATGTTGCAGATATCACTGGCTTTACATGGGTGCTGCTTTTGTTTGGTGCCACAACGACAGCGTGTTTGATGATTCCTCGTGTTTAATAAATAGGATTAAGACCAGCAACAGTAGCACTCACTGAAAATTAGGAGATTCAGGTAGCGATAAACTCTTTAGGTGGCAATATCTTCTTATACTCACTTGGTTTTCCATTTAGCTGAGAAAACTGGAAGTAACCATTTCAGCTCGATGCGAAACAATCTTTAAATTTGATTAGTTTGGTTTGCTGGCCGCTCCGAAAAATCTCATAGGCGATGTGCTGGGAAGCAACACTTGAAAAGGGGGAAAAATAATGCCAACAGCAGCTTTTCCAAGCCGGGATGCTGTCGGTACGCTGGGGGGCCGGGGCTCTGCCTGTCCCACACCTCACGCCATCGCCTTGGGCGAGTGCAGGAGCAGACCAGAGCGCGTGGAGGAGCTGGGCAGGGCCTGGTGGCCGCTGCCGCCCTCCCCGTGTCCCAGCCCTGGCATTCGCCTGAGGCCGAGCCACCCTGCCATTTCACACCTTGGGGAGGGTGACATTTGCTTTGCGGCATTTGCACGTTAGAAAGCTGGCATTTCACCCCAAGAGGAGGCTGGTATTTATGAACCAGGGCACTGGCATTTCACTCATTGTTACCATCCAGTGATTCAGACAAGGTCTTTTAGCCAGAAAGGTCAGCCAGGGCTCTGCTTTTCTTTGCTGCTTTCCTTTCTTTTTTTTCCCCTCAAGGGAAAAGAGGGAAAAACAAAGCAAAGCCATGCACCAGAACTGCTGATTGCCATTTTTCTTGCCTTAAAAGTGAAGGTCTGCTACACTGAGTAAAAGCTGAGGCTTTCTGAAGTCTTTCTTGCCAGGGTGTTGTCTGTAAGCTCCTTGTTTCTTTTATTTTGCTTTGAGTTCCTCTCCTGCCTCTCAGTAATGCAGCATCTCCCTATTGGACCATCCCTCTCATCCCACCTTGGCTCTGGTGCGGGCTGGTGCTCTCCAGCGGCACAACATCGTCCTCTCCCTTGGCCTGAGCAGCTGAGCTGAAGCCCGTATGAACCTTCATATGCTTCAAAGCGGCCAAAACAACATCTTTTCTGCCCAGACAGCTGGTTTTGTCCCCAGTCACCATGTGGTGGGTGGTTTTGCACCGGGCAAGTCCCCACCATGACCACAGGGCTCTTGTTGGGCTGGGTCAATATAGATGCTGCCAGTGCCCAGAGAGCGTAAATAAAATCGATAAGAAGCTGTTAAATTGTGCCTGAACCTTGCAAGGAGCAGCGTAGGGAGTGCTGGCTGCAGAGATGTATCTGCTGCCACTCGGCATGCTGAGGCACATTCATTAAGTATCTTTAAGATGGATACACCCCCCAATTCACCTCCTGCGAAAGCCTGGGAATTTATTTCCTCCTGAACCGCGCCATCAATCACCGGTGACAGCACCGCCTCGGCGCGGCACGGCGCGGTGCAGAGCAGAGCGGCTCAGCCGCTGGCCAGCCGGAGCGGTGCGGGCCGGATGCTGCTCCCCGTTGCTGGGGGACCTCCAGGGCACCCGGGATGGGGGGACCCCACTGCTCTGTCCTCGGGCACTGCCTCCTGGGAGGCTTTCCTGCACCGCAAATGCCTTTGTGCACTTTTTTGCACCATTCTGGGTACCCCGAGGATGCCGCTGCCGTCGCACAGCCTGCAGTGGGGCTCTGCATCCCACTGCTGCATGCGTCCAGCGCTCATCCCCGTGGGCTGGCAGCGTGGCACAGAGCCGAGGGGTCACCCCCTGCAAAGCGCCTGCGGTCCTGGCCCTTCCGCAGCGCCCAGCACGGAGGCTCACCTCCCATCCCCGTGTCCAGCATGCACTGGGTGGCTGCTTGTGGCTCCCCACGCTGCAAATGGAAATGCAGGAGCCCCAGCTCCCTTTTCCTAAGGCGTTTGGGGAAAAAATTTGCCATGCACGACTGGATTCGCCTTGCTTTTATTGGAGCAGCCAGGAGCAGGATGAATCCAGCAACCTGGGGCAGTATGGGGGATGCTGCTCAAGGTCTGCACTGCTTTGCTTTCCCTCCCTGCTCCACCTGCTACGTCCGTGCTGCTTTGGGCTGGGAAGGTGGCAGGCCCACTGAGTGTGAAAACAGAGCAGCTGAGAGGGGTCCGGATCACCCTGCTGCCCTGCAGCCGGGCAGGATCAGGGCCTGGGGAAGTCGGCATCTCCCAGGCTTTCCATTGCAACCTCTGCGTGCAAGAGGTGTGCGCAATTCGGGTTTGAGATGGGCTCTCTTCTCCAGGCTCTGCTTGTGGGAGCGATGGCCAGGACTGGTGCCACTGGGGTGGGCTCGTGTTTGGGGCACATTCTGTGGAAAAACACAGATTTTTGATTCTGGCCGGGGACAAGGCGGCTGCAGCAGCACCCTGCTCACTCCCGGCTCCGAGGCACCCTTCGTAGAGGTCCGCATTACTTAAAGCTATGCAGAGACCTGGGTTTTACTTCTTCCTGTAATTTCTCCTGATGCTTTTAATTTTTTTTCCCCATATCAGCTGGGAACCGCAGATGATTCCCTAAGAGCAGAATAAAGACTTGTCAACCTTTCTTACGCGTTCGTTAAGATGAAAATAACTGCCTGAACCCCTTACAATGCTTTATTTTCTGCCGCTTCTGCTACGCTTGAGAGTTATTTGACTGACTAAAGAATCTTGAAGCTAAGGAAAAAAAAAGATAGCGTAGACTAGTAATAATAACAATGATAAAAACTGTCCCTGACCGGCGATAAGGGTCTTAAGAGTCACCCACCAGTGCCGTCTGGACGGGGCTTTTGTTCCCCGGCTCCCAGATCCTGTGCTGGGCGTGGGTCTCTGCAAAATGGGACATCTTCCAGGGGAAGAAAGGCATTGTGTGCCCTGTGATATGGAAATGAGCGGGGAGGTAAGGGCAGGGAGAGAGGATTTCTGATGGTAATGAGGCTTTCTTTCCCTGTACCAGCCATGCCTTTCAAACGCAGGACCGGGTTTCAAGGCATTGTAGTCTTTCCCTGGGATTGTTTGTTCTCTTTTTTAACCCTGTCTTCCCCTGGAGATATCTGAAGACAGAGATTTCCTTCTGCTCCGAGGTTAGCAGCTGCAGTCGTTAGTACTTGCGTCTAAAACTGTGCCTTATTTTCAGTCCGAGCTTGTCTAGATTCAGCCTCCAGCCACTAACTCCAGCTCGACATTTATCTGCTGCCTTGAGGAATGCTCTGCTATTCGAAAGCCCTTCCTCATGCAGGAGGCCGCGCAGTTTGATGAAAAGGGCCGGACACAAATTTCCTGTGCAAACAGTTTCTGATGGAAAGCTGAGTTTTGGGCTGAGCTTCAATTTGTCATGTAAAATATGGGCCTTCTGCTGCAGAGACGAACTCGCTCTCTGCACAGCCACCACTGCAAGCCCACGGACTTGGTTCCTGGGAGAGCAAGGTGGGCAGCGACCACTCGGCATCTTGCTACGGTAACAAGGGGGCACCAGGTGAACAGAAGCTGCTTCTTCGGCAGCTTCATGTGTGCTGTGAGTTCCCCTGCGGTCAGCAATGCTCAAAAGGATGTTGAGAAGCCAAAAGATGGGGGTACGTTTTGGGGAAGCATCTGTGTGGTGGAGAATTTAATGAACTAGGAGCAAACGAGCAGGCAGAGAGAAGCTCCTGTGCTGCCGTGACCTAGGGAGCCCGGCCACGGGCAGCACGGCTTCTCTGGCAAAAACCGGAGGCGAGGGAGATTCGCGGCAGGCTGGGTGCAAAGCAGTCCTGCTGCTCAGGCAGGGGCTGGCCCCCGGCCCCAGAGGCGATTTCAGAAACTGCTGATCCCAAACCTGGCCAGGCGGCGTGGGTCACAGCTCAAACGTGCTATCCGCACCGGGGCTGTACGCAGCGGTGCCTCACGTTGAGCTTCCCTGGTGTTTATTCCAGAGCTCCCTTTCTAGCCGAAGCCCTCAAGTCAGCTGGTGGCTGCTTCCACCTGCCCATCGCTGTTCAGCTGCTTTATTTTATCCCTCCTAATTCTACAAGAAGCGACAGTAAATCTATCACGTATGCGTGGAACCATGTGGGGCATTTAAAGGATCATTTGCATCCAGATGCGTTGATAGCTTTGGGGTATCTCCCGACAACGTGGGTTCGCGCTGTATATATTACTCCGTAAAAGCTAACGTTTGGAGTCAGACATCAAACCGCAAGAGCAAGCCAGCATTTGGCTGGGGCTGAGCTCCCGTAAGTGCGTGGGGCGGCCCTGTGAGGGCTACCAGGCACAAATACATGTATACACGTAGGTGTCTCAACCTCCCCAAAGCCCATTAGGCTGCGAGGAGAAGGAGGGGAGCGAGGGGGCATGCAGAGGGAGATGAGGCCGGGCGCCCCGGCTGCGTGCTGGCTGCTCAGCCCCAGCGTCCCCCGGCACCAGCACAGCTGTGCGGGCACTGCTGTGCTCGGGGTGCGGGGCTGGGCAGCGCAGCCGGCCAGGGCAGGAGCAGAAAGTCCCCAGCGCGCGGCTCAGAGCACACCCTGCGTCACGGCCACGAGCACCCAGCGCTCGGGGAGCTCGGGTCTGCAGCTCAGCCGCGCTGCCCTGGGACCACTGCTGTGTGCAGGGTGGCTCAGGGGACAAAGCAGAGGGGTACGAGGCTCCTTTGCTGCTGGTCCTGGTGGTGCTAAGGGGGACGCTCCATTTTAAATCAAACCCAGATCGAAGTGGAGGTGGCTCCTCTGCTGCTTTGGGATATGTAATGCTGTGCCTGAGCTCGTAACACAAGGGCAGCTTTTACCACCTAAAGCCATCTCCTTGCTCCGCTTTGCTCGTCGATGCTTGCAGAACAACCCTGTGTCTTCTCTGCTTCAGACTGGAGGAGCTGGTGGCAGCTCTCCATGGCTTCCCCTCCGGGCAGGAATGGTGTCTGGATGCAGGCTGTGCCCTCGTTCACCTGGCGGGGAGGATGCTGACCCCGTAGGGGGTTATTTTGGGGACCTCCTTGTGCACGAGGTCTACAAGGCAATGGTGTGTCACTGTGCCCCAGGAACCTGCAGGTTTCCCCCGCACCGGCTCATCCTGCAGCCCTGGGGCTTGCCGTGTGCTCCGGCTTCCCTCTCTGCAAGCCATTGCTTCAGCCAAAGCAGAGTTTTTCCTGTGCTGTTATTAACTCTCCAGCCTGGAGATAAAGGCTCTTTTCCTATTGCCTGGAGAGCGCTCTCAGCAGCAGTGCCATGACAGCTCAAGTCTTTCACCATTTCTGCTGTCCCCCCAGATGTGTTCACTCCAACACCTAGGCAGCCCTGCCAGCTCCGCTCCACGCACAGAGCCCGCGGGAAGCATCTCCGAACGGGCTCTGCGTGCTGTACGGCCAGCAGTACTCACCTGGTGCTCGGCGCGAGGTCGGGAGCAGCCCCGAGCACCAGGTTCGGATCCCGGCTGGGGCTGTGGCAATCGGGAGCTGCCAGCTCCCGCAGACGGACACTGTCTTAGGGCACTGCCGGCTCCAGGTCGGTGGTGCTGGGGGTGATGCGGTGCTGTCCTGTGCTCCCTGCCGTGCTGGCACAGGAGGACGGCACGGGGACTGCTCTCCCTGCCGAGGGCCTCCCAGGGAGGTCCCCAGTGGCACGGGGACGTGGTGTGACCGTCACCTGCAGGCCTGGCCTGGCTCAGTCTGGGCACCTCTGCAGGGGTGCTTCTCTGCTGGCATTGCCTTTCGCAGGCCTGGGTGGATGAAATGGACTTTGCAGTCCAAAATCCCTTAATCTCCAGTATACTTAACTGTATTAGCCAGATTACAGGAGTCATATAAGTAGTAATTGCACTCAGCAGAGGACATGCTTGGAATTTCATGCCGGGAGAAAGCGTGTTATTCTTCGCCTCCTGTCTCCCACCCATCTCCACAGAAGTACATGGAAGCCGTGATAAGGACGCGTTAAACACACAAAGAATTGTCGTATTTGAAACACAACAGCAACCTCACAAGGGCCTCTAGGGACGAGATCTGCCGAGCGGTGTGTCTGGGAGGGAGGCAGAGTTTTCTCCTTTTCCCTCTTCTGAAGGAGCGGGGCAATGCCGGGCAGGGACCAAGCTGTGTGCTGTCCCTTGGCGACGTGGCCCCCTGGGTCCCAGCTCTTCCAGTCTCCTGCTGAACCGCTGCCGTGGGATCGGGCGAGCACAACCTGTTGCTGGCTGCGGCTGATTTAAAGCAACACCCCCGAAGAGCTGGTGACGTCAGGAGCCCGTCTGTCATCTTTACGGCTGGCTGTTGGAGTGCAACGCGCCCGCCGCTGCTCTGTTTGCAGAGCTGATAACTGATTGCAGAGCATGCTTTATTGTCTGAGGAATACTTATGCAAACTAACGCAATGGCTTAATAGGGAACACCTGGAGAAATCTCCAAAGAAAGCGCTGTAAATTCCTTTTCCCTCGTATTTATGGGAAGATTTTTCACAGATATTTATAGTTGTTGTGACTCCTTTGCATAGATTTGCATAGCGTGTTACCGGGGCTGGTGAGGCACCGAAGAGGGGAGCGCTAAGTGTGCTCGGACCAGGCTGGGTGCCAGCAGCGTATCGCTCTGTAATCGGGCCGTGCCTGCACCCGATTCCATCCGTCAGCACAGAGAGAAGTAGGAGACAGAGGAGCAGCAGCCCAAGCATCCGGCAGGAGCACCACGCGGCTCCTCTGCGAGGATGCGCTGCCTTGGCTGGCTTGGGAGAGGGCACCAGATTCTCAGCAAATGCAAAGCCCATGCGCAAAAACTAATCTACAAATTTAAAGCGAGTAAAAGTTACCTCCTGGCACATGCTGCTTCCCATCCAAACTCTCTGAAGCAAGGGTCTTCTTTCTGCCAGCCTGGGACACTGGTGCCCTGCGTGACCAGGAGCCTCAGTGCTCCTCGGCAGGGACCCCCAGGATGGTGCCCCCGCGCAGCTGGGGGGCTGCTGGCCTTGTGCAAGGTGGAGGGAGGAGGTGGCAGACTGGCCCTCCCCGAAAGGCCCGTGAGCACGCTGGCTCAGGGGTGCAGGGGGAAAGGTTTCATCTTCTTGGTCCGAGGTTTGGGCACCCAGCAGCAGCACACGCAGGCACCTGCAACCCGGTGCAGTGGCTGAGAGATGAGCCAGGAGGGTTCAGAGGTTCAGACCCGAGCGAATCTGGCAATGCCTGGGGCTGTCCCACTGCCAGCAGCCCCCTGCCAGCTCTGTGTGCTGCTGGGGGTGGCCAGGAGGCAGGACTCCCACCCTGCCAGCAGCTCCCATCCCGCGTCACCCTTTTAAAATGCCTGCTGCTGTCAGCAGCCAGCCCACTGAAGCACATCTCTCTCTGCTCCCTTTCAGGTTTTGTGCCTAGCCAGCAGGTCCTTGCAAGATTTCAGCTCCGGTAAGTGCAATAGCGTTTCCTCCTCGCTGCGCGCGTGCGTGCGCCTGGTGCTAGAGCATCCACTGTGTGCTGGTGGAGCAAGGGAGATGTTGACACCTCCTGCTCTGGAGAGGTTTCCCAAAGCAGAGCGGGGAGTTTGGCCGTGATGGCCAGGTTACATTCCCCATCACCCAGGCTCTGGAGAGGGTCGCCCCATCCCACCTCCGCTGCTGCTGCTCCCCGTGGTCTACACAGCTCTGTGCCCCTAACACTGCTCCCAGGGCGGGAGGGAGCCCAGGATCTGGCCCCCGGCACGTTTCGGCCCAGCACAAACACAGGCGTGCGTGCTGGCACAGTTATTTCCCTGCCATGTGAAAACTGGCTGAGATACATTTATCGCTGCCTTTCTGTAATCTGCAAAGGGAAACTGCGGGTATCTTCAATCCTTCCTGGGTAAACTTGGATGGAGGAGAACTTAGAACTTCAATTGAGTAATTGACATGATGATTTAAATAAAAGCAGGGATGCCTCCGCCACCACCGCACCGAGGGTGCTCTGGGGTGGGACTGGGAGGAGCTTTGGAAAGTTCAGAGGGTGAAGTGATAGGTGGGAGCAGAGCAAAGCCTCCCCAAGGACCTGGCGGAGGAGCATGTTTTAGATGTGCCGCGATCGGAGCACTTAGGAAGAAACGTGAAAGTCAGAGGTCGCAGTCCTGGCCTCACGGTGCCAGGCCAGGTAGTGCCGTCATCTGCAACCTTTCCAGCGGTGGGTCCATTTCAGCCACCCTGTTTGCTTTCTGCTTGTGTGGCAAAGTGCTCACGGCACGTATCAGGCCTGGCCAATTCCTTGCTCCAGCGATGGAGCTCAGTAAACAAAAGCAAAAATCCTTCAGTTTCTTTGTTTTTTTTAAAATCTGTGTTCTTAATGCCACTGCCATCTCTGAAAACTTTGCTGCTTCAAGAAAAAAGTGCGATTCTCCAGATGAAACACTCCGTGAAAGGCGATGCAGGGTGTGCCGGGTCAGCAGGGATGCGCGGGTTGGGATGGCTTTGAATGCACGGATGTTCCCGCGGCCAGGCTTCGGGGACCCATGGCCTCGCGTGGTCCTAGCTGGTGCTCGGGGTTGCACCGCAGGGTAGCAGGAGTGGTGTGAGCCCGAGTGTCTGTGTGTGCGCCAGCATCCCCGCGGATGGGGAAGCGTGGGTCGGCACGTCCCTGCTGCCCCCCGGGCAGGGCAGAGCAAACCTGCGGGGAGAAGCGTGACGCCTCCCTTTGCTGGGTGCGGCGAGGCCATCACTGCTTCCTCGAGCCTAAACCTCCTCTGTGTTTGATGTTCTCGTGCTTCCAAAGTCACCCTGGGTTTTCTCAATGTAATTTAACCCAGCAGAAACGGCCCTGTTTCTGTGCTGAGAGAAATTAGCAGGACTGCCTCCAAAGCAGCGGGGCCATCGCATATTGTGTCATCTTCCTATCTGGCCTCTTGACATGTTTTCTTTAAAAAGTATATATAACAAAAAATGCATCTTCTCTGTTTGGCGCTACCCGTAGGGCTGATAATTGAGTCCCACCGCACGCATTGGCACCGGCCGCACGCCCGAGGCTTTGTCCCTGCTGTGCCTGGCCTGCGAGGCCAGGCTGAACTCCTGCTGCATCCCTTCCACAGACGGGCAAAAAGCTGCGTCTGTGCTGGGCTCCTTCCTGCCTCTGGGCTCTTCCTATGTTGTCGGTTCAGACAAGATGCTCGGGCTTGGAGGGAATTACTTTGATTTCCTAAATGGAGGAAACCAGAGCAGGCTTCTCTGTGCAACAGGTTTGGCTTTCATCTGTATTATCTAACAGAGGGTATGGGTGCTGGAGCAAACCACAGCAAACCGCTGCCGCCTGTGTTTGTTCTGCTCTGCAGAGGTGCAGACGTGGCCCCTTTGGGCATCGTGCTTGGCATCTGGTTCAGGCGCTGGGGGGTGGGACGAGCTGCTCCGGGATGTGGAGCAGCAGGGGAGACATCACGGCCTGCAGCAGCTGGCATCAGCTGTGCCGGAGACTGGACATGGGGCAGACAGCTGGAGACAAGTGCCTGCAACGACGCTTGCTTCTCCCACGGATGATCACACGTGATTCTCCCTGGCCTTCCCACCTCCATCCGACTCATCCACCTGATTTCCCAGCTGCGTTGTTTCCCGGTTCCCCAGGCTGCTGTCTGTGCGGGAGCGGTGCAACCCAAGCTGCCATGCCTGCTGTGCACCTCCTGCCTTTCTCCTTCCCGGCTGGCCCAACAGCACAAGCTGTTGTGCAGTCGCTTGCAAATCCTGGTGTCCAGGGGACAGGCTGGGCACCACCTGGTAGCACTCGGTATCTCCGTTCTCTGAGCAAAAGGCTGAGCCAGAAACCCCAAAGCCGTGGGAGAGTTTGCTGCCCTGCATCAGTGCGCTGGTCCTTGGGAGAGCTGTGCCGTGCCGCGCCAGCAGCACTGCTGCCTCGGGCACCGCTCCAGTGCGTGCAGAAACTCCCGTCAACGGGCGGTGAGCAGACAGAGTGATTTCCCGTGTCAGGCCTGAGTGACGTCAGGGAACTAACACGCAGCTCTGCCTTCCCAGGCAGTTTTTCCCAGAGCTGGAGCCAGTGCTGGAGCAGGAGTGGAGCTGTGCTGCTGCGTGGCTGCTCACAGAGCGGCGATGCTGTGCGCAGAAGTGCGTGCCTTTCCCGGGACAGTTGTGGGGTGGGAATGCACCCAGTGAAACCCCCAAAAAGAAGAGGGGGCAGCAAGGGGAGAAGAGGGTTGCATGGAGGCAGAGGCAGCAGGGGTAGCATTGCCTCTCCCAAGCGCGGTAATCGGCTCGCGGCTGCTTCTCCTGGATCCTCTTACTCTCCTCCTGTCGCATGGTGCTCCCCAGCTTCAGCCGTGTGTGTTAGCAGAGATAAAAGCTCCCTGCCGACATGGGGCTCATCTTCCCCAGCGTGCTTAATCGCAACTGAACGTGGCAAATTTCTCCCAGCACTGCCCCAAGCACGGCTCCTCGCTGCCTTTTGCCTTTGTCCCCCTGCACTCGCCGCTCACCCCCACCGGCTGCACAGCCGTCACGTGCCTGTGATGATAAATGAGCTTCATCTGCACTGAAAATTAATCACATTGTCATGCTAGCAGGGGATGAGGCAGCTGCATGAAATGCCCGACTCCCTGGGTAATTTATCACGGCGGCCAGGCGCAGAACTGCTCTGCAGCTTCTGCCGCACGGGGACGCGCTCGGTGCCAGGCAGCCTCCTGGTGCGGGTGCAGGCGCCCCGGCAGGAGGTCTCCTCCTCCCTCCCACGGCTCTGCTGCCGACCAGAGGAGCCCGGCAGGAGGTTGCTCGCCTCTGGAAGGCAAAGGGCTGAGGCTTGCAATGACACACCTCCCCTCTCTGCTGGAGGCAGCATCAAAACCAGGGCTGACAAAAGCTCTGCCTCGCTCCTCGCACCCCTTGCTGGTGCCCGGGTCACAGGAGTGGGCACAGCTGCCCCTCGGGTGCTGCCTTTTGGCTCTGCTGTTCGCTGTAGGTGATGTTCTGGCAAAGCAGTCAGTGCCCATGGAGCTGCCTGGAGTGCCCAGTGTTTCCAGCAGAAGCAACAGTTGTGGCGCAGGCCGGATGCTGGTGAGGGAAATAAATGTGAAGAAATTATCCCAGGACTTCCAAAATCCCAGTGCTAGTGGATGGTGAAAGTGCGAGGTGCCTGGCTGGGCTGATGTCCGCTGTTTGTTTAATTACTGCAGCGCTGCTCATCAGACGCAAAGCTTACAGGGGCTGTGTGCCTGCAGCAGGTGTGCACGCCTGCAACGTGCTGCTACGAACGTGTGGGACCAGGGCCAGGGTTGCTCGGCTGCTGCTCCGTGTCCCTCTGCGTGCCACCTCCTGGTACGAGACGTCTGGGACAGGAGCAGGTGCGGTGTTCACTCCTGGTGGTGCAGAGGGGGATGCGCGTCTTTTGGGGATCCAGATCACCCATTCAAAAATCCCTGCATGACCATTGCCAACTGCTCCTCTCCATTGCAGTAGGCTACCTGTCCCCTCTGCCTGCCACCGGAGACTCCTCGTGCCACCTCCCTCGGTAGGAGAGGAGGCAGGGCAGTGTGGCAGCAGGGTCACGCTCATCACCGCGGGCATCCGCACCCTCTTTTCTTAGGTCCATCCCTAGGACAGACGTGGGTTCCTCAAATGTATGCACTGCCACTTGTCTTGTGGCAATTAGCTACTGATTGCAGACAAGGCTTAGCTCTGGAGTGCTCGTTAGCTAATTGGACGTCTTCCAGCGAGCCCCAGTGGTCCCTCTGCAATGGGGAAGTCACACGTTTGCTGTCTGCTCTCCCGCTGCTCTGTCCCACCGTGGTCCATGGTAGGACCTTGGAGGAGGTGGCAGCATGGCTGGGTGCTTGCTTTGGGATGCCAAACAACAGAGAGCACGCAAAGCACCTTGCAGGAGCCTGCTATGGTGACGATGGAGTCCTTCAGCTGGACTCTGCCACTCGTGGAAGAGGCTGGGAACCTGCTCCGCCTGCTGGTCTCAGGATTTCACGATGACTTTGCAGATGTTGTCAGATGTGGTTTTTACCTCGTGGCCCTGCAGAAACGCACGGAAACAACTGGATTTTGTGATTTAAGGCTCTGCGTTGCCCACATTTTCCTGTCATGGGGAGTATTGGTCCCACGTTTTCAGAGGAAAGAGGCTTTTATCAATACAAATACCGCTGCTGGTGCTTCCAGCAGCTCATCTAGACAAAACAACGAAAAAACTTTTAACCTTTTCCTTGAGCTTAACTCATAAGGACATGGGCTCCCTTTACGCCCGCAGAAAGCTGTCTTTCAGACAAACACGGTGTTTTGGGGAGGGAGGAAGGTCTCCTGTGGTCTCCTTCAGGCCAATGCCTGCGACAGCCCTGTGGGGAGTCTCTGGCAAACAGGCACCAGCGGCTGTGAGCATCTATGTCGAAGCATTGTCCCCAGACCTTGCTGCCTGTCACTTGCCTGTCCCTGTGCCTTTCGCTTTGCCTCCTCCCTCGTCCACGTGCTCTGGGGCGGGTTTGGGCTGTGCCTGTGGCTGCACTGCAAAGCTCCCTGGAGAGGCTGTTGCACATGCGGCGGAGCACAACCGAGCGCGCAACGCGGCTGCTGTTTGTCACAGCCCCTCCGGGGCTGGAGGTGCTCTGCTGACACGTCCCCTCATGTCCGCTGTCCCGACGCCATCCTTATTCTCAGTCCCTCGGGCCTGTCAGGTGCAACGCAGCCGTCAGTCAGGACAGAGGAGGAATTACTGCTCCCGGCCCAGCCCCACGCTCAGAGCGAGCCGCTGCTGCCAGGGAAAGCGCTCCCAGAGGTGCCACCGCTCAGCCCGGTGCCATCGGAGGTGGTGCTGGCATCGGTGCTGCTCAGCCCTGCCAAGGCTGCCGGCTTCATCAGGCTTTCTTCTGCTATTAATACTCTTTTAAAGTCAGCGCTAAAGCCAAGGTATTTATTCCTCAGTCTCCCCATCCCTTCCTCCAGAAACTGTTGATGGAAACGTGAGCACAAATGCATAGCTCTTCCACTTGGTGCCACTGCAGGGTCCAGTGGCTCATGTCCCTGCGCGCATCTGCTGGGCTGCTGACCCCAAAACACAGCGCGGTTTGCAAGGAGGCTGAGAGGAGCGTGCAGACGGGCTGGCTCGTGCCCCGGCGTAGTGGGGATGCGGGGGGAGGCCGGGAGCAGCTCAGGCGTTAGTGGGGGAACTGCAGTCATGCGGGGACGCCCCTGCATGAAAGGATTCAATGGCCTGGGAAATAACAGCTCGGATTGGCAAAGCACGTGTTGAGAGGGTGGCAGGCAGCATGCCGGGACCTGATGGCAGGGAAGAGCTGTGCTGGGCAGCTCCGTGAGGTGCCTGTGGGTTGGGTCTGGCTGAGATGGCAGGCTGACGACCAGTCGTACGTGTGGCCAAGGACCCTCGGCTGCTGCTGGGGCCGGGACAGGCACCCCTGGAGATGCTTGTGCCATGCCACAGCCTTGCCACGCTCTGCAGCGATTGCTGCTGGGGTGCCCGGGCCTTCTAGCAGTCAGCGCTCAGTCTCTAAGAGGTCCTGCTCCCTAGAAATTCACACGCGATGCCTCTTTGCAGCACTGTGCATCGGCAGCCTGGCAGTGCAGTGGCTGGCTCGGGGATGTGACGGCAGGGCTGACGCCTCCTAATTTGTCACCTGTCTTCTCCTGGGCACAAATCACTGTGCCACAAATTACATCACACTTAACTGCCTGTTTTCCCTGAGCAATCGGTCAGGTATCCTAATAACATCAGCAGCTCCTGGAGGCGTTCAGGCTGACAGAACCAGAAACCAGTACGATATCCAGCAGGGCTGGACGTAATCGCTCCCCTTGGCAAATGCCAACATTTCAGTAACTGCATCCAGCCTGGTTGGGGTGAACTGGAAGCTTGTGCTAGTGCAGGTGCTTTGAAAAGTGTGACCCTGGAAATGCTGACATGGAAATCACAGAGCAAGCAGGTGGAGCACAGGGCTGGGTGCGCTTGGCAGTGAGCCCTGCAGAGCAGGACAGGTGGACATTCCCAGGGACAGAGCCAGGCAGAGGAGGTGGGGCAGCTTCACCAGCAACGCGCTCAGGAGCCTCTGCGGCACCTCTGCTGAAGCCCCCGTGCTCCTCTGGGGTCTGCCTTGGGCTTTGCTGTGCTTTCTGTTTCCCTGAGCCTCTGCACCCTCAGCCAGAGCTGGAAATGCCAGGCTGCCTGGGGGGCCGGTCCTGGCATGCTCCGCAGCCAGCTCCAGGGAGCTGGAATAACCTGATAGGGCTCTGTGGAGCCTGATTTCTGGTCCCTGTAATTAAACACCCAGCTGTTGAGATCTTTTATGTATATTCAAATTGAAACTTGGCAGGCTCCTGACTAGCAGGGAGCTGGCTTCAGTGACCAAGAAGATCTACTGCGCTCTTACAGCAAACTCCATTATACCGTGGCCAGGACGGGCAACAACCTGAGCTGGTCAGAAATGCTTTTATGGGCGAGCTGCTGAGTGAGAAGCGTTGCTGTGTTGTTGCTGATACCCTGTGCATGGGGAGTCTGGGGTTCCTTACAGATGGGGTGTCTAGAGACCAGAAAGTGTCCCCAGAGTCCTCAGTAAGGCACAAAGGGGACACAAACTGGGGACAGGGAACAGGTGGAGGTGGGGGACAGCGCCGTGGTCTCAGAGGGAGATCTTCCAGACAGAGCCAAGCCTGAGCAGCAGCCACCTTACCCAGGAGATGGCTGCTCCTCTGAACCGAGACCCTGCGTTTGAGATTTGTCCATCACCATCTATAATGCACCCAGAAGTAAATGTCACTTACAAAATTTATGGAAGAGATGCCTCGCTAGTCTCCTTTTTAAGGTTATAATAAACATTAAACCACATTTTCCCCCAAGGGGGAACTGCAGACTGTGGTTGTAAAAAAAAAACGTCCCCGTGTGTCGTGGAGCGGCACGTGTGTGCGTGCACATGATGGGTGTGCAGGACCGAAAGGCAGGGCAGCACAAAAGGCACAGCTCACGTGGCTGTTTATCTGAGGAAAATCATTATTTTTATATGTAAACTTTTATATCATAATTTCCTGGCTGCATAAAAAAAAAAACCAGGCAGTTACACAAGCTCAGAGCAGAGTTTCCAGTATAAAACCTGGCACGTGGCTTATTTATGCAACCTGAGCTGCAGCGCATAAACTGCACCCTCCCCTCCCCTCCAGCCGCTTGGAGGTGTGACTGCGATCGTTAAGCGCGAGGCTGGAGAGAAGCCTTCCTCCACGCTGCCGGGCGCCTGCCGGCTGCCTTCTGGCAGAGCTCATTTCTCCCTGCACCCTGCAAGGGGGCTCGGCATGAGCTGGCATGGGGATGGTGCCCGCTGCCAGGCTGTCCCCAGAGGGAGGGCTTAGTTCTGCTCCATATCCTCCTGCCTGGTCGCTCCCCGGAGCACCCAGCTCCGTTTTATTGGCAAAACTCGCCAGGGAGCTGGGCAGTGCCTCCCACTCCCGTTTGGGCAGAGCCATCCGAAGCGGGGCGGGAGCCGTGACTTCAGAGCCATGTGGCATGGGCACCGTCTGCTCGGAGGAGATGTTTGGGGTTAAGCAAGGAATCGGCGTGGCTGTGGCGGGGTGGCGAGCGCGGGTTTGGCTCGGAGTCGGGTGCTCGCCTGGCCGCTCGTGCCGCCTGGCTGGACAAGGAGCTGAGCCTGGGGATGCTCATCAGCTCCGGCAGTGGAGCTAATGCGATTAAGGGCTTTTCTCACCCTCCACTCAGTGCTCATTAACATTTCCCTTCTAAGGCGTTTATGAGCATCACCGTTCATCTGGCCGCAGCTTTGGCTTTCGATAAGATGGGCGCGTGGGCTGGCTGCATGGGGAAAGGCTTCCCAACGCCCATGGGTGCTTTCCGGCCAGAGATGGGGAAGCAGAGGGAGGAGATGCGGCCAGGAGAGCTGCCGAGCCATGTTGTGTAATGCCTCCAACCCAAGCGTTCCCAGGAAGGAGTCCTATTTATACCGGGGATCGAGCGCTGGGGGAAGGCAGGTGCCCCGGCTGAGGGCGGCGAGGCCGCGTGTCTGGTAGCCTGTGAATGGAGACCTACAAACAGCTTCTCCGTGGAGTCACAACCCCGTCCTCTGCACAGGCGGGGAGAGAAGCCGGTTTTGGAAACCTCCTTCCCAGCTCTCTTGATCCAGGACCAAGAGAGGTATTTTTATGTGGTCTTGCAAGTAGGTCTTGAGACATCTCTGCGTGGGTGCTTCACAGCCTGCATGCAAATAAAAGCCGCCTGTGCACCACGCGAGGCCATCACAGCAGCAAGCCCGAGGCTTTGCTCTGCTCTCTGCCCCTTGCTCTCCTCCCTCTTCATGTCCTGGCCCAGCTGGAGCCCTCTCTGCCAGGAAGCCCGCAGCAGACCATGGGGACTGGCATGTGCCACGTGGAAATTGCTTGCAGAAGATGCTTCAGGACTTTCCATGGTGGCTCCCCACGTGCAGATGGATGAGCTTGGCGGGGTCTTTTCATTCTGGGGGAAAACCAAGCGATGGAAAACTAAAAATATATTTTTAAAACAGAGCATTTCAAGAGAAACATCCAGCTGCCGCAAAAGCAGACATGTGGGTTGTGTCCCACTGGTCAGCCATGGTCCCTCAGGGGCTCGTGGGGTGCTTGGAGGACATCTCCAGCCCAGGGAGATGAGGGCATGTGGCACTGTGAAAATGTGGAGCAGGGACGTGGTTGAGTCAGAGCCAAACTTTGCTGTCTTTGTCAGTCACCTGAAATGTTCCAGTCTGTGCTGAACCACAGCAGAGAAAGGTGTTTGATTTTTTTTTCTGAATATTTTAATTCTTCCACCAAGAGAAAAATGAACTTCCCACGGAAATTGCATTTCCTATTAGGAAACAGGTTGTTATGCGCCTACCAGCACTGCAGAAGGCTGCTTTTCCAGGGGCTAGTACCTGAAGATTGGCTGATTTCAATATCTAGAAAGATGCATCCTCTGATTCAGCTCGTCCCCTGGATTGGGGCTTTTATGGTTTTCCTTCCTCACTTTCCAGAGCCACGCAGAACCCAGGCTCCTGCTGCAGCCTGGCTCAGCCAAGACGAGGAGGCCTCTCATCTCTATCTGCCTGCCTATTTTCACGAAACCTCCAGGAATTTAATATCTTTGAGATTTCCAGCTGTCACTCATGTTCTGTTGAGTTTGACTGCTGAGTTGGAGGGCGATTAGGGGAGACAGACAACATGCAGAGCACGTGATTGCATAAACCTTGTTTTCTTAAGGAAACCATTGCCAAAAAGGAAAAAAAAAACCAACCACACACTAAAAATCCATCTTTTGAAGGTTTTTGCCTAACTCTACCTGCAGGTAGCTATTGCCCACCCCGTGACTGTGGCCCCGGGGCTGTGGCACCCAGTGCTAGGTGCTGCAGCAGGCAGGACGCGTGCTCTCGTCCCGCAGCACCGGGTGCTCCGCGCGGTGACTTTGGTTCTGCGGTGACATTGGCTCGGCATTAAAGACTCAGCACCAGCGTCTCCAGTGGTGCTGCACATTCTTAGGGCAGCCCCATTAAATCGGAGCCATCCTCTATAAATAAAGGAGGTTTTAATGAAAAGCACTAATTGTTAACAGTCTCTAATACTGCACATTAAGGTGAGATGTTAGCAAAATAGTGTAACAGCAATTAAAATACCTGTTAAAACACTGAAGTGAGTTTATTAGGTGCCTCTGGATATTCAAGAGGCTTTGGCTGGCTGCTGAGGATGTAAGCCAGTGTCCTGCCCCAGACTGCAGTGGTGAGACGAGAGGTCTTGGTTAAAGCAGCAGACAGAGCGTTTGGAGGTGATGCCTGGTATTGTCGTGCAGCCTGCGCACCTCACCTTGCTGTTCGCACAGGGAACACCGGCGCTGGGGGGCAAAGGTAGACAGGGACGTGCCATGGGAGCTACTGAGCTTGTTACTACCTCGGGAGGAGGCACAGCAGGTGCTGCCTCCTCGCTGTAGGCGTGTGGCGATGCCTCGTGCTGCAGGAGGAGGAGGATGGCACCGAAGGGGGAGGCTGAGCTCTGGGATGCTCGCACGGCTGTCTGCCCGTGCCTGCTCCTGCAGCCGCTTTTCTTCCCCTTCCCCGCTCCCTTCTCTCCCCGCTGGCTGGCAGCCCAGAGCCAGGCATTTTACGCTTTTTCTTTTTGTCTTTTTCAACGAGAATAAATCTTTTATCTGTTGACTGTGAGATGGTGCTGGAAACAAAGCCCTACAAATCTCGCACTTTTTCGCAGCCGCCTCTGTCTCCCAGGCTGCCTGTTTGCAGCGTGGGCCATGCCCTGAGCTGGCACTGCTGGCTGGGACAGGGCATCGCCCCCCAGGGAGCAGGGGCCCGGCAAGCCCAAGAGCTGCGATAAAAGCACCAGAGGAGGGGTGCTCCGAGGGCAGGGAAGGAGCGGGGCCGCAGGGACCCACAAAGGGGCTTCCCTGCGCCATAGGCATCGTCCCAGCTGGCGTGACAGCAGCCTGGGGGCAGCTGGCACCCCCGCAGGGTTTCCCCGTGACAGGAGTGACCACGGAGGAGTGGTTCCATGGTGGGGGACGGCACTGGCGGGGTTTGGCCCAGGGTACGTACCCCGGCACCAAGGAGGCTGCGAGTCCATGCTGGCGGCAGGGATGGGGGCACAGCGACAGGGGTCAGGGGGACCGGGCCCCGCTGGTTCCCCATGTGCCACCCCCACAGCCCAGAGCTGTCTCCCTTCAACACGCAGAAGGTTTGCAATAGGAAAGGGAGAGCGTGCGGACAGGAGGAGGGGGTGGTTCGGCAAGGAAAAGCGGCTCATTTTGCTTAATTATGACTGACTGTGACAGCCCGCATCTTTAGTTTGAAAAGTATCTGTGAGGTGCGGGCTGCTTCTCTCAAACGGGATAATTATGTTAATTAAAATGCTTTCTTTATAGCAGTTCTGATTAATAAAAACAGTTCCAGTGCTCTCTTTAAACACGCTAACCTTCTGTTGTGCAGGAAAACTGGCTTTTCCCAGCGATTTATGACTTTTAAAACAGATCAGAGCGGGACAGCCTGCCGCTCTCCCGCAGCAACGCCTCCCACGCGGGGAGAGGAAGGAGCCGCCGCCGCGCGCCCTTCTCGAGGGGAACAGACGGCGGAGAGCGGCCAGGCAGCGCGCGCGCGCGTGGGAGCCGCGGATGGGAGGCGTCGGGGAGCGCGGGAGCGCGGCGAGACTGGTTTCGAATAAAAATACCGCTTATTTCTCTAATTGCTGTTGATTTCCTCTGCAAAGTATTGGGATAATTAACAAGCTCCCAATTAAGGAAAATTGCATGGAGGGGAAAAACAGGTACTAGTGCCAAGCGGGCTGGGTTAGTGCCGGGGCACGGGGCACGGGTGCTGCCCTTCCTGCTGACCGCTCTGGTGGGACATCCCCTTGGGGACACCAGGGCTCGGGAGGACACCACGGTTCCTCACGTCCTCGCAGCAGCCGGAGATCTTGACCAAGGCGATTGTGTGCTTCCGGAGGTTTCAAAGGTTAGGAGCTGGCGTGGCCGTCAGCATTCGGCTGGTTGACGTTTTGTATCTTGGTTGGTTTGCTGGTTCATGATGGGTTTTATTGCTTGCGCGTGTCGGCTCAAACACCCTCAGCGCGGTCTGGTCTGGGTCTGGGGAGTGGCCGAGCATCGACCACCCTCCTGTGAAACAGTGGCATGTCGGGAGGGCTCAGTATCCCTGTGGGTCTCTCTGAAAATACCAAAAACTGGCAGTGCCCCAGCCACGCTGCAGCACGCCACAGTTATCAGCCTGTCTGCGTGCCCTTCTCTTTCTGCCCCCGTTCACTGGCTAGCAGGGCTGTCAGTCTGCCGTCGTGATCCCTGTCTGTCTGCTCTCTCCTCCCCCCAGCTCGGCTCCTCTCCTGCGCTCGCCCACCTGTCCCGCCGCAGCCCCCCCTTCCCTCGCTCCCCCAGCAGCACTTCCCCCAGCACCTCCTCCTCTCCTCCTCATCCCCATGGTGCCGGCAGCAGCAGACCCTGGTGTCGCACCTGCCGCTGCCAAGCGTCCCTGCCCAGAGGCAGGCAGCAGCCCTCCGCACCGCTTGTTGCTCGTAATGAGGAGAGGATTGCCACACATTCGTCCCCAGATGCCAGTCCCCAGCCAGCTGTTTATCCCGCCTTGGCAAGGAGGTTTTGCATCCTCCCCTCCCTCCCTTTTCCTCCCTCCACATCTTTCCCAGGGTCTGCTGTCCTGGCTGACAGATGGTGCCTTATGCTGGGCCAGATGCCGGAGCAACACGAGAAACAGTTCCCAGATCCTGCTTACACCCCCAGGCCCAGCAAGGGGCTCTTGCACAGGGGCAGGGGTTTCCATCCCTCTCTGCAAGCCAGGGAAGTGGCCGACGGCTCCAGCAGCCCGGCCCTGGGTGGGCTGGAGCCGCCCCGTCCTGCAGCTCCTCTCCCTAGGCTGGCACGGGGCTGCTGCCGCCCTGCTGCCGCCCAGACAAAGGGCCAGAGGGGCTCGGGGGAGTTTGCTTTCCCTCTGCCTGCTGCTGTAAAAGTGAGGGCTTGTCTCCCATTCTGTAAAATACTGCGTGTGGAAAGCCGCCCTTGCTGGCAGAGGTGACGGCGCTGGTTGGGCATCCAGCCGTGACCCCTGACGTACAGCAGGGTGACTGGGTGACTTCACTGCGTTCGCTCGGCCTGCTGAGCCTCTGGGCTGAACCGCTGGGGAGCGCAGGGACCGGCGTGCGGCTCCCAGCTGCAGTCGCCCACCCTGTGACACGCATGTGACGGGCAGCCGTGCAGTGCGATTTTCACACTGCAAAGCCCAGCCACTCTGCTCCTGCTGGCACTGCCTCACCACACGCACACCACGAGCCCCCCGGTTTGAAACCTCACGCAAGTAACGCGTCCTGAGCATCCGGCGAGGCTCGGCAGGGCTCACGCACCCTGGAGCTGGGGAGGCACTGCCAGCCCGGCCACGGCTCGTCTTGGGTTCCCTGGTCGTCTCCTGCTGTCACCCCTTCTGTCCCCTCTGTCCTCCCCAGCCCTGCTCCGCCTCTTGTGCTGTGTCTGAAGTCCTTTGGGAAAGGAGCTCATGGAAGCACCTGGCAGTGGTGGGGAGAAGGGGGAGCCCTCGGTGTGACCCCCACAGGCTTTGGGATGTTCGCGCACAGGGCGAATGGCCCCGGCGAGCAGCTCTCACCTGGCTCCTGTGCCCCTGTGTGTCTGTGCCCCGTGGCCATTTCCCTGCCCTGCAGGCTCCGCTCCGCTCCTCACTGCCCCGTTTACCTCTGCTATATTTACATGTCTATTTTATGATTTCAATTTTTAATGCTTCTGCTCTTTGAAGATGCTTAATGCTTTGGAGTGGAACATTTTCTTCTGAGTCCTGAGTGCCAATTGAGGACAGACCAATAAATCAGCTAATAACTGGAACCTCATTTTCTGCTCCCATGGCTGTGAGTTAACCCTCCTCATGCTGCTCAGGCTCTCCCAGTGCTTCCCCATCTCCCTGGGCAGGATTTGGCTCCTGCTGCTGTGCTGGGCTGCGTCACTGTGCCTGCACCGGCCAGGCAGGAGTTGGCTGAGCAGGGGTGCTTTGCAGGTACCCTGTGCTCTGGGTGCAAGCATTTGCCTGCCACTTGTGCAGGCTCTGAACTTTGGGGTTCCGGTGCTGGGCTGTAACTTAAATGATGGTTGCCATGAGCCAGCTGCCACTTTCCGCCATCATCACCAGCCCTGATGCCACACTGTGCGATGGTCGGTGGAGGTTCACGAGCTGCCTGAGGAGCAGGGGATGTGGTGGATGGGTCTGGGCGGTTAGAGGTCACCTAGCGAGACCCAGGCTGCTCGGCACGCCTGTTCCAAGCCCCTGGCGGCTCGTCAGCTGGCTGAGCTGAGGGCTCCTACATCTTTAAGATGCACAAAAGTTCTGCCTACGTGTGCCATCCACGCATCCTTCCCCTGCTGTTAGTGCCACCACATCAAACATGGCCCCAGCTCAGCTCTGCTCCAAACAGCTGAGAAACAAGTGGAACGCGAGCGCGCTGGCTGGGACAGGCGCGCTGGCCGGGGAGCCCTGCCTGCTGCCGGGCCGGGCCAGCTGGAGCAGCCCTGCGCCAGCTCCCTGGGTTCGTGATGCCACAAATCCAGCGCCTCCGGCTGCGCCCGGTAGGAGTGGCATCCGGAGACGCTCCTCTTCCCCGCTGCTTGTACAGGTGCTCCTCAGCCCGGCAACGTGCGGCAGCACCGGAGGAATCTGGAGCGAGCCCTCCCTGTGTTTGCCCTGCTCAGCTTGGAGCACCCTGGCCTGGATCTCGTTTTTGGCAAGCCGGGAGTGCCCAGGGCAGGTGGATAGTTCTGCAGCGTGAGGCCCACGGCTCAGGCTGCCCATCCCTGTCTCACCGCTCCTAGTGAGCGCCGGGGAGCGGCGAGAGAGCCGCTCTCCTTCCAGCCTCGCACTCTGCTGCGCTCCAATTGCCCGCGCTGTGTTTATCCGTAACTATAATGGGGTGACATGGTTGCAGTTTCCAAACCCGTACACAAATGCTTAATAACCCACAGTAATGCTTTCCTGCTCGTTCAGTGGCACAGGCAGGAGCCACACCGCCTCTGCCCCTGCTCCTGCGCAGACCACGTGGGGAGGAGACCTCAGGGTGCTGCTGCAGGGACCGGGCACCCCAGGGACATCACCGCTGTCCCCCGGGGCCGGGAGGGCTTTGGTCTCTGGAGCTGCATCCCCGGCCAGGTGGAGCTTTATACACTCTGGAAATGGAGGCAGAGGGTACCAGGGATACGATTTTCCATTGGAAAATACATTTTTTATCAGCTTGCATTATCAGAACCAGCACGTAGCCATGGAGCGAGCATTCAGATGGGAGAGCGTTGAAGCAAATCATTTTGACTTCCGTCTGTTGATGGTGTCCAGGAAATTCAAATGTATCTCTTTGATTCGATATGTTTTGACTTTTATGTTTTAATTTAATATCCAGGTTATATTTAACATGTTTTTATGGTTCGGTGTTTGAGAAATGAAATACTTTTTCCCTTACTGCAGCAAAATGCCTAAATGTTTCCCAGTGAAATGAGAAGGCTTGGTTTTTTTTCTGAGTCCTGTTCTGGAGATGATTTTGGTTCATTTCGTTCAGTGCAAAACAAAACTTTTAATTCAGGAGTCTTGCACAGACCGGATATTGCATTTTCTGACAAATTTGTGGCTTTTCTGTTACATGCACTCTGCAAAGAGGCGCCTGAGCCCTGGAGCAGGCTCTGAGGGGGCTGGGGAGCTGCGTGCATCCTAGCCTGGCGTTCGGAGGCACTGCTGAGATAACGTAGAGGAAGATTTACGGCTTTGACCTGGCCACCCGAGGGTGGAGGCGCCTGTGGAGGCCGTGTCCTGAGTGCTGGTGTGGGTGCGTGGCTGGGGTGGCACCTGAGACATCTCAGAGAGTTACAAGCCATCAAAACCCTCCCGTAAAGGCCAGCACCCGTAACCTTTAAAACAATCCTGGGCTGTACCGATGGGAGCACCCTGGCAGCTGTCCATCCGTGAGGAGCTGCAGGAGGAGACTGCCGCGGCAGGGCGAGGAGGCATGCTGCGCCCTGCCCCGTCCCCTCCCGGGGCGCCCGGCACCCTGCGCCTGTCCTCTGGTGGTCCTGGGCCACCCTGGCTTTGGGAGACGCTGAGGTAAGAGACACGGGCATGTTTTGTCCCGAAGAGCATGTCCAGCATCACAGAGCTGGCGCTTGCCCCTTCCTGATACGGCCGTGGTAGCTGGCAATTCAGGAGGGGATTAACCACTATCTTCTTTGCATGGATTCAGAGAGAATGACCAGCCTCTTCCCTCAGTCCTTCTTGGAAAGTGCTGCTCGGGCAGCCTCCTCGATGTTTTGTGCTGGGGGCTTTGAGCAAAAGAAGAGCAGAGCTGCAGGCAGAGCTGGCCGGGCTGCCCATCACTCAGGGCATCGCTTGCACGCACGCGTGAGCATGTGTGTGTTTGTGCATGCTTATAGGGATAAAGACACTTTTCAGTCTTTTTTTTTAAATAACAAATGGCAGCTTGTGTGCTGCTAGGATTGCAGGGCTGCCTGGCAGGGGCTGCACAGCAGGACTTTGTTTGGAAGACGCCGTCAGCAAACAGCCAAGCGCATTTGTACGGAATCAGCCACAGCATGTTCCAGCCTCCACCTCTGTCGGGGGAAGACAAACCATCTCACTGATATATGTGTTTCAACGCCAATTATCCAAGCCCCATTTGCGCTAGACTCACAAGACCATGTCCCATGACATCTAGTAATTGCATTTAAAATCTCTCATTACCCTAAATCTCCATGACGCAGAGTCGGAGTTGCTCAGGCCTAGGCTTTCAGGAGGGCACGCGTGTGGCAGCGCTGGGTGCGGGATGCCCGTGCTGACGGCAGGAACCCCTCCGTTCACGCCCCGACCTCAGAGACTGCCTGGGCTCTGGCGACTTGCGGCCGCAGCGGGGTCCTCGGTGAAGGGACCACTCGAAATGTGGCACCGCCAGCGCCCCATGCCATACGCTGCCGAGCACGAGCCACTTGCCTTCTCCTTGCCAAATACTTATTGTTCCTGCTTTGAACTTCTGCACAGTGAGATTTGCCAAGGCTCCAACATGAATCATTAATTAATTCCTGGAGGGTGGTGGTTTTTTTTTTTTTATTTTGCTTTGATAATTAAGAACAGGGAGAGGGAGGCACTGTAGGTGCAGGAGAGCACAAGCACGTTTGGGGCTGTTTCACCCGTCAGGATGGTGCCATGGACACCCCGCTTGCACCCTGTGCCACGGTGGGGTCTTCCCTGGCATCTAGGGTGCCTGAGGTGCTCTTTGCTGAGAGCCTTGCTTGACGCAGAAGCCCCCAGGTTGAGCGATGGTTGGAAATTGCTTGGCTTCTTTTCAAAACGTCATTCCCTGGGGTTTTCCTGGCCCTGCTGGTGAAGACAGAAAGCTCAGCAGGGCACCAAGAAAAGGCTTGGAAAGGAAAAGTCAAGTAAAAAGGACAAAAGTTTCATTAAAAGAGAAAAATACATTTTCAGTTATTGGGGCAGCCTCGGGATGGTGGGGAGCAGAGCAGGGCAGTGAGGTCTTGCCTGGAGGCTGAAAACCCGTTTCATACGCTACGTGCTCCGGTCCCTGACCGTCCTGGTGGCTCTTTACCAGACTCGCACCAGTAGTGCAGTGCCTTGCTGGACTGGGGAGCCCAGTGCAGAACCTGGTTCTCCCGGCACAGCCTCACGGTGCTGGAGAGCGGGACCGTCCTTGGAGGGAGGGCAGGAGGAGCAAGCCCTGGCCCCACGCCCCAGAGCCCAAGGACACCAGGAACGGGCTGCGTTTGCCATAACACTCGGCCCTGAGCCTCGGGGAGCTCTTGCCATTTCCACTCTCTTGCTGGTTTAATAACTTGTTCCTTATTGACATTTTTCTTCTGAACACAGGGAAAATGCCAGCATGGTAATTGCAGTACATGTAAAGCAAGGCCCGGTGCTGTCTCCTTCAGATCATCTCCTTCCCCTGTTCCCGAGCTTCTAAGGCCCCGGTGGGAACAAGTGGTGCTCCGGTGGAGGGTGGGACTCACCAGACCCATCCCTGCAAGGGTGCCCAGGGCTCTGGGGTGCCACCACTGGATGTGGTGGGACACGGGGACCTCCTCCAAGGTGACCCCAGGGCTGGGAATAACACAAGGCCTAATTGCCCTGCTAACAGCTAGACCTGCAGCCTCCAGGAACACTTACATCTGCAGATATTTTGTGGTTTCTAAAACCATCAGAAATCCCTCTTGCTCTCATGTTTACCAGCATGCAATCGCAACCCCTTGATGTCTGCATTACAGCCTTCCATCTCGCGGTTCCCCGTGAAGAGTGACAGAGCTATCGCAATCTGGAGAGAGGCAAACAGAAGCAAAAACCCACTGGGATCCAGGGAAAAATCTGAGTCCTGCAGGATATCAATCAGAAATAGAAATGCTTTTCCCTCCCCCAAGAAGGTATCTGATAAACAGATAATGTAGGAAATTTATAATTTTGCAAAGCCACATTATCCACCTTTTCTCACGCAATAAACCAGAAAATGTTTACTGCATGAGCAGAGCAGAAGCTGTAATGTTGTAAAATGATAGTGCTGGGGAGCCATCTGCTTATTGACTGAAGTCTGGAGCACTGGCTTAATGCTACAGCGTGTTACATAGCTATGTGAGCATGCGTGTGTGCCCGGGACGTATACTGAGTCCAGACCGACTGCATGGCTCCTTATTCCTTCGTTCCTGCCTGCACAGAGGGGAGCGTGCACTGCGGCGCGCGGGCAGGCGGGCAGGTAGTCCATGCTGCGTATCGGGGCAGATCCCATTTAGAAAAGCAATGCGGTGCTTTGGCAGCCTGTCCCTGCCCACGTGCACCTGCAACCTCCCTGTCTCACCTTGGCTTTCTTTTTTCCTCCTGATGCATTTCTCCTCCTGCCTTCATCTACCAAGCCTTTGAGCACGACCAGCATTTGTTGTTGGCTTTTGCGCTTTGATTGTTAACAGGAAAGCACCGTGGCTCTCCTCCCCTCGCCCCCTGTGACTCGCAGCCCTGGTTTTCAAAGCGGGGTGATAGAAAAGCAAACAAGCAATCCTGTCGCTGAGCACCCTTGACCGATACACATCGCTGGTGCCAGCCGGGCGGTGCCGAGCCCTGTGACGGGCACGGGCCGCGAGCAGAGAACTGGCCCCTGCGCGTACCCACACCCGCCTGCGCTGCTGCCCCGCTGTGCAAAACCTGACTGCAAGCCTGCAACGCAGCGGGCTTGGTCTGTAGTGTTGCATACCTTTGTTTGGATGACAGGAGTGGTGAAGTAACACCCATGGGACAGAAATGATACCAAAATTATGATATTGCCCTTTGGAATTATTTCACAGTCAATGTAGCTTTCCTGTCCTCTCGGTGATATTTTACCCAGACATTGCTCAAAGGATCACTGTCTTATATTAATCCATTTCTGTTGATGCACCGAATAAAATGCTCTATTCCCCCTAGCACTCCTGCTGTCCATTTTGTTTCCAAGGAGCAGGCTGCCACCGCTCATGGGCAGCAGTGTTTGTCTGCTGCTGTGAGTTATGGTCTGATCTTGCAGAACAGGAACGGGGTACGGACTCGCTCGCTTCTCTGTTCTCTCGCAAGCTGCTGCTGTATTATTGATAACCCAGAGCTGAGTGATTATTACATATATAAATTCCTTTTAATTCCTTGTGATTGCTACTGTGATTACATTATGTGCCAGGTTGTACTTACCCTGGCAGTGATCAGCCGCTACAAGCCACGGCAGGGTTTACGTACAGGGACTGGCTTAATGAGACTGCTAAATGAGACAGGTCTGGTTTTTCCATGCGGGACTTTGGCCCAGACCCACAGAGGGATTCAGGAGCGTGCGATTGCTTGCTTTCAGCTACGGTGGCTGCTTGCTTTTGCTGGCCCCGAGGTCAGTGCATTGCGACTGTTTTAAAGCCGCGTCCCCGCATCTTCGCCCAGTGAGGGGCAGCGGCTCTGCCTGGGCTGAGCCCCAGGCCCCAGCAGCACAAGAAGGACACCGGCTGCTTCGCTCCGTTCTTATTTGCTTTTTAGCTCACAGTTTGCAGCCTTTGTATCAAGACCTTTATAAAAGAAGAAAAAAATTCTCTCTTATGTATAGGCTTCTGAGCTGGCCAAGGCACTGCATGAGCTGACATCCCCGGCAGCTCGTCGTGCTGAGCAAGCGCGTGGTAGCAGGAGCGGGATGGATCCTGTGACATCCCAGCGCTGGGCTGCGGTCACGGGCTGCAGTCATGGGCTGCGGCTCTTGCCCACAGCACCCAGCCCACGGCATCCTCTCAGTCCGCCGTGGACACCCGCTAGTGATGCTCCACTGTGAACGCATCACTTGGAAGACTAGGGAGCTAAGGACTCAGGGCATAGGTTTTACATGTCGGAGAACCAAATCCAGACTGTGTCCTTGCTTATTTTTTCCAGTCTGTTCTATTTTCTATACAAGGACAATCTTAGGGCCAGAGCTATAAAGGTACTTAGGCACCTAAAGATGCAGAGAGAGGCCGAGAAAGATTAGGTGTCTGCACCCTTTTAATTTGCCTGCTAGATACCCACCGGCATGTCCAATGTCTTCCAATATCTGGCTATTAGGGCCAGGTAAAGCTAATTGTATGAGTAATTCTGTTGACTTAGTTACTCCTGTGTAAACATTGACAAAATCAGCCCCCCTGTTACTCAACAGAAAACACTTCCCAGCAGAAAATACAAACAAATTGCTCTTCATATCATAACATTTTAAAATAAAAATATCAATAAGGAGCTAAGTCAAAACTGCATTTTAGATTCAACAGATTATTCAGTTGAAAAAGCGAAAACAACGAAGCTCCTCCGAGTATGATAATAAGCAAACACAGACATATTGCTTTTTCAGATCACAAAATCTCAATACCCAAGATCAGTAGAAAACTAAGTAGAAAATGCTTTTTATAGGATTCAAATTCCAATTAAATTAGAGCAGATTATTCAACAAGAAAGCCTACAAAATGAAGTCTCAGTTTATGTATTGGAAAGCAAAATGCAAATATGTTGCTTTCCGGCTCACAGGTTTTCAACCCAAAAGACAAACTTACTTTAAGTAAAAATTATTTCATTCACATTCTGGGGGAATCGACTCAAGGAACTGATCCTCAGCTGAATTATTCAGCTTTTTTATCAACAGACTTATTTCTTCCCTCTTTATTCTTAATTTGCCTATTCATAAATTCCACCGCTTTGTCAGTCATAAGAAATACTTTCCAGTATCTTTGACAAAGCAAAAATTAGCAGGGAAGAGAACTGGCACATAATCGCTTCACTGCAAAATACTTCCTTGCAATGTAAGCCATTTTTCTCTTCCTGGAGCTTTAATGCCAGAAGAAATCAATGGGATCATCTCATCTAACCTTCCCGAGAGCTGTTTGCCCTGCGGCTTCCACCCCGGGTGTGGGGACGGTCCCCAGGCTGTCCCTGCGGTGACCGCTTGGTACTGCAGTCCCCGGAGGCTGCAAGGGCCAAGGGGAAGGGGCACAGCGGGCAGGGGGTCCTGGTGCCGTCGCTCAGCCCAGGCTCCCCGCCGAGCCGTGGGCATTGCTGGGGGAGCAGCCGTGCTTTTAGGAACTCTGCTTTGGGCTGCAAGGTCCCGCTGGGCAGAGCAGCGTGCATTTCGGCAGACAGCTCTGCTACTCCATTTCCTGCGCTCTTAAACAGTGGTGTCTCCTTTCCAGCTTGGAATCGCCTGGCTTTGACTTCCAGCCATTGGATCTCATTACGTGAGCTTGTGTGCATTGCGGGTGTTTCCAGGGGAAATACCGGTGATCATGGATCTTTCCTTTTGATCTACAAACATCAATCTCTGCTGATCTAACGAAGACTCAAAGGTTACAGTAAGAGTTTGAGTCAGAGGGGTAGAGCTAGATAAAAATGTTAGTTCTGTAATTTTATTAGGAATTGGGAAATATTTTAACAGGGGAATTAAATGTATCTTTAAATACAGAACTTAAAAAGAAGGATGGGATTTGTTCAAATGACACACCAGAGGAACTGTAGGACCTCAGAAACAATTTGTAAAACCTCCTTAAAAAGGAGACGGTTCTGTGAATCCGTCCAGCTTTCGCGAAGGGCTCTGCACCTTCCTTCTCTCTCCAGCCTGAGCCGTTTGCTGCTGGGCTGCAGAGGGGTACTTGCACCCGGACCCCTGCAGGCAGTGGGAGCTGCTGAGCCGCAGCCCGGCGCAGCTGGAGGTGGGACTCCAGGGGGTGAGATGGGGTCTTCCTGCCTGTACCATGAGCTGCCACTCCTTCCTGGCAGCCTGCACCGGGGTGCAAGCAAGGGAGGCGGCTCGCCGCCGAAAGAGCAGGTCAGCTGTGGCTGGGGTTGGAGGGGACCTTGCAGATTGCCTGGTCCAAGTCCCTGCTCGAGGCAGGGTCAGCTGGAGCTGCTCAGGGCTTGTTTCAGTCCATGCCCAGTTCCAGGAATGCCTGCTGCCCACACTATAAGCATGGTCAGACTCGCTCAGCGTATTTATAGGCCCAGCGCCACGGGAAGAGGGGTGGACCCGGCGCCTATGCACCCCGCCACGGCATGCCGCAGCCAGGGCGTGCCGCAGTGGCGGCCGGCGGGGCCGTGCCGCCCTGCCCCGTCCCGCCCTGCTGCAAAGGCTCAGCGTGCTGCAGGTTGTTGCCTCCTGGGATGTAAGAGGGACACTGGAGATTTTGGCAGCAGCGCGGAGAGCAGCTGGCATTTCTGGTAGCTGGGAAGCTTGTTGAAGGTGGCTTACAAGTTTGAGAGGCACTTGGAAATCTTGGTGCTGGGGAAGAAATGTCCCTCAACGTTTCTTCTCCCTTGTTTCTTGCGTGGGGGCGAGGGTTCTCCATCCCTCAGTGCGGCGGTTGCGAGTGAGACACCCTGTGCAAGGAGCTGTGGGGGTTCTTCCCCTTTGGCTCAGCTCTGGAGCTCCCCCGGCAGCTTCCCAGCCTTGGGGTGAGGCGTCCCAGCCTGCGACCTCGGCTGCCCTGCTGCGCTGTGGGGATCAGGGGCTGCTCTCGGAGGCAGGCTGGGCGTAGCGCTGCAGCTGAGAACTGGGAGCAAGCCTTGCAGAATGACAGGTCCCGCTTAGAAACAGCGTTCTTACAAAGTCCCCGTGTATCTGAATGTCTGATGCAAATCCTCACGGGGCTGAGGTGCACTGGAAGGAGAGGGTGAGGAAACTTTGGTGCAGAGCCTGGGAGCAGTGGCTGGAGCAAGGGGCAGCTTGTGGAAGCTGCCTTGTTCCCCCAGGATGTGGCTCCGTGATGCTTCATCAACGCTCGGTGCTGCCTGAGCCAGTCGCTTCTAGGTCCTGCCTTGGACACTGCAAGGGCACCGCTCAACCTGTGCTGTAAGGATGGGACAAAACGCAGGGCAGGAGCTGCCTGTGCTCCAAGGAGCTGGGAGGGAGAGGCAGAGAAGGATAAGAGGGTGGGTATGGAGGGAGGTAAAGGGCTGCTGCCTCCATCTCGTTTCCCATTAGGGCAGCTTGAAGAGCACACAGCGTCCGCTCCACACGGAAGGTAATGGGCTTTCTGCAGAGCTCTCTGCTCCGCCAGGAGGGAATGAGAAAGCAATGTCAAATATATGTTTGAAATGTCAACAGAAGGGCCCTGCAAGATTGACTGCAGTCTCGTGAAATATTTAATTCTTTCTCTCCTTAAGAAAAGAGACGTTAGTCTGGATGAAAGATTTATGCAAGGGGAGCAGGGCAAGAGAGGAGGGGAGAGGGGGGAAGAAGCGTGTGGGGAGAGGGGGGGAGCGGCTCGCTCCCTCTCGCTGCTGCCCCTAACAGGGTGCCTGTTTGATCTGCCTGCCTATTACTCATCGCTGGAAATGTTGGATGCTGCTTCATTATCTCAGCCTCGTTTATTTCTATCAGCATATTTCCCCCTTCTGCTGCCTTTATCTTCACACAGATGTCTATCGCAAAGCGCCTGCCCACCTGCGTGCCGGCCGCTGAGCCCCAGGCAGAGCCCAGCCCAAGGCACCGGGCGGCTGGTGCTGGGGCACCGGCGGTGGCACGGGGCCGTGGCGGGACGGCCACAGGGAAGCCGCCTGTACCGACCGGCGCTGCGATGGCAGAAGGGTGTCATATCGCGCAGGATACCCCTTTTCCAGGCCTGCAGGCTTTATGCAGGGAGAGGACTTGCTTTCCCAGGGTGGGTACCAGTGTCTGATGCTGCAGATCTGGGGGGACACACCTGCATCTATCCAGGTGGAGGGGGGCGAGGTGGGCAAGGAAAGCACACCCGTTATCTGCTCCCGCTGCCTGCTCAGCAGAGACGTGGTGTCATCTGCCCCATGTCCAGGGGCTCGCTGCCTGTCCATCTGTCCGGGGTTTGCTGAACGGGGAGCCCACAAACAGCCAGCCAGCTGGGGCTCCAGAGCGATCGCTTCCTCTTGGTGACTTCCACCGGGGCTGTGTTTAACCACCACAGGCTGACGGCAGCAGGGAGCCTCGTCCCCCCTCCCTCTGTAACCTGCGTCCTGCCCCGTGTCCTACAACCAGCTGAGGACAGCGACGGCTGATCTGATGGGTCGTGTTCGTTCGGGGGCTTGCCTTTGCTCAGGGAAAAATGTGCTTGGTCTCAGGAGAAAGCAGGTGGGACATTGTCCAGGCAAGACAGAGCCAAGCCCTGGGTACCGAGGCTGGCAGCCCCACTTCGCAGCAGGGCTGCGCTCGGCGGGGCGAGGGAGGGATGTCTTCAGATGTGCTCCCCCGGAGCCCCCGGGCAGCGGAGCTCAGCGGATCCGTTGTGATGTCAACAGCAGTGATAATCAATGCGAGGTTGTGTTAGCAAGACCAGAACCAGCTGAGGAAGCAGCTCCCCACCCCTTATTCCGGAGATATAAAAGACAGGAGTTCCCACCAGCAACAGGAACAGAGATGTAAAATCCAAAAGCAAAAAAAAAAAAAACCTTGGAAAAAAACCACTTTTGATTCCAGTGAATAGGGTTCTTTAAATAATTTCAAAACATTTTGATACTTGCTTTTCATTTCTAGTTCTTTTTGCAAAACTATAAATTACCTTAGATTTATTAACCTAAAAAATTGATTTCCTTTCATTTTGAATGTGTCAAAAATGGGACGTTTTGATCCCTCTGAGCCTTTTTCCAGAATTTTTGTGAAATGTGTAATTTGTCACAATTGATCCTTTTTTGGAAGGCTTTGAATTTCAACAAACTGGTATTTACTGATGAAAACACACTTAGTTGACAAATTCCCAGACCAGTCGTATTGAGGCGGCGGCTGTGATTGCAGGCTTCCAGAGCAGAGGAAGGTTTTGGTACACGAGGAGCGTTCACGTCCCGGTGGGGACGCGGCCCGCGAGCGGGTTCCCCTCAGCAGTCTCAGCGCCCTGCCGCCTGCCTAGCCCAGCTCCGCAGCAGACGTGGCGCTGAAGAGGACGGCCGCGGCCCCCTCGCTCTGCACGGCTGGCTCTGGCAGGGCTCCCCTTGCACCTTCCCGCAGAAACCACGCGCGCTGGCGTCGCTGGCGTCCCAGCTGTTATACTCACTGCAGTGTTAAACCTTGATAAATGCCTTTAATATTTAATTGGTCTTTAAAAAACATAAACAGGCAGGCTATTAAATGCAACTCCTCAGGCAGAATAAGGCAAGTAACGTATGTTACCCAGCGACGGGTGGCATCTTGCAAAATGCGCTTAGTGTGGTTTGAAACCTCGGGCCGGGGAAATACTTCCTTTTCTTCTGTATGTTCACGGCAGCAGGAAGCTGACAGCGCCCAGGAAAAGCCCGTTTCCTTCCGCCCCATGCCCATGTCCCACAGCCCAGTGCTTGACTACCATGCCCAAGCGCTCGGTGATGGAGAGGTGGTCAGAGAAGCCAGGCCAGACTCGTGCTCGCTCCCCAACGCAGATGCATCACATCTGCTGCACAGATGCAAGTCAGTGCCTAGCTGCTTCTTCAGTGTGGAGTTTATAGGTGCTAAACCATGGGACTTCGCTATCGCCAGAAATGAGGTGTGTGCCTTCGTTATGCGTCCTCCGCAGTGCCTCTGAGGCCGTGGTGCGTGCTAACGAGATCACCAGAGGCCTGCTGCTCTGACCTCCGCCGGCTGCCTTGGCCAAGCAGGAGCGTTAGTTCCAGCCATTAAAAACTGCTCCTGAGGGCCCAGCAGTTGCTGTGCAATTTGCAGTAGTACACAGGGCCGAGCAGCACCCGAAAGTTCAGGGGGAATAAGGCTAGGAGCCAAACGAGGGGGCTGAGCCCAGTGGCCGCGTCCTCTGCGGGTGACAGTGGTGGCAGTTCCTCCAGCCACAGTGCAGCAGCACGGAGTTGCATCCGCTCAGGATTTTGCAGGATTTGCATGCAAATTCCCACCTCCAGCTGTGCCAGGTTTTCGAAGGCCTTTAACTCCAGCCCCACACATGCTGGCTTGAGTCGATCCCTTGGGAAGCCAGTTCCCCCACCCCAGTGAGACACTGGCAGGAGATCACGATCCAGGGCTTGGGTCTGGCTGTTATTATGAGCAAGTTACAGCCTACAAAGCAGATGTGTGGGTAGACAACGCGTGGGAAAGCTGAAACAAACCAAGAAAAAGCCCCTACTAAAACATCTTTAGAAGTTCGCAGAAGGTTCAACTGATGTCTTGAGGGAAAATTTAGGTTTATTAGCAAGACTAGGGTTCAGCCATTCCCCCCTAACCACCCGAGCCAGCAATCCTCACAGCAGAGGTGGGAGTAACGCAAAGAGCATCCTCCCCTGCCATCACCTGCACGCTTGTCCGACTCCTTCAGCACCGCCAGCACAAGTGGTGGGTGAGCCTCCACGCATCTAGAGGCTGATTTTTCAATCAGATGAGCACTTAAGCCTCCCAGAGTTCAGGTACTTGTCTCTCTACTGCTACTCCTGCCTCTTCAGTGTGAACAAGTGGGCTGGAGATCCTGAGAGAACAAGCTTTGCTATGAAGTTGCTAGTGCCTGTGGCTCGCGGGTTGCGGGTGGCACGAAAATAGCCACTCTTCGAGCTCAGCTCCCTGCTGTTCACCCACAGCAGCGCCTGAGCCACCACCAGCTTTTTCTAAACATGGAGAAATGCTGCAGGCCTGCAGCAGCAGCAGCACCGGGGAGCTGCCGCTAAATGCCCAGGAATAATGATCCCGCTGCTGCGCAGCCCTGGCAGAGCAGAGACAGGAGGGAGCGGAAGCAGCGGCAGTAGCAATAATACGCAAGGAGTGCTCCAGCGCGGGAGAGCAAGGGGGAAGGCTTGGGCTGAGCGCTCGGTGCCAGGTCTGCCGGGGTTCTTCCTGCGCAGGCTGAGGGAGGGACCTGGGACTTGTTGGAGGGAAACAAGAAGCCGGAGCGGTTTGCGCCTCACCCTCATGGCACTCCATTGCCTGCAACGTGCCTCTGTGCACGGCAGGGAGACCCCTGCGCGGGCAAAGCCTTCTGCTCCTCCTGGCCGCAGATGGAGTGGAGGGGGGTGGATCGCAAGCCTGGGTCAGCCAGACCTCAGAGCCGTGCCACGCTGTGCCGCGCAGGCAGTGCTGCCTGCCGGCTACCGAGCCGGCTGCCACCCTGCCCCAACTGGCAGAGCAGCATTCCCCACCTGGGCCAGAAACACTGTCCTGTGGGATCTGCTACACACACGCTTGGCCTTCTCCTCCCAGGAAGCCCCTCTGAACCTGCCCAAAGCAACACGGAAGAAGCCACCTTAGTCTTGCAGAAGCTGGCAGCTTCCAACTCTCTGCCTTTTCCTTTCTCTCTCTTCCTCCACTTTTATTCTCCCTCTCCTGCAGAACCAAAACATTTTGGAGACTCTGCTCTCTGTGCTAGCCTATTATTCACAAAACTTCCTATCTCCCTGCTTCAGGATGCTGCCTGGATCCGACCAATTACCAGCTCCCTTGATGTATAACACCATAAAACCCTTAACCTCATTATAGAAAATTTCTTTTGAATGGCCTTTAAAAACCATCTCATTACACAGGAAGAACTGTAATTACCTTTAACAAGACAGAGATATTGTGCGAGCGAGTGCGTTCGGGCTGTCAAAACAGCAGCGGTGGGAGTTCATCTCCAGCCGATTGCACCACAAGGGCAAACGCTTTGTAGTTCCCTCCCCAGCCCCACGCTGCATCCCGGCCCCCTTCCTGCCCCTCTCTCCTCCCCTCTGCCTGCCCTTTGGGGGCAAACACAACTCCTCGCTTGGCCTCTGCTTTCCAAGATAAAACCTGGCTTTCCCAGGTCTCGTCTCTCTAATGCGCTTCGTCTCTGCAAAGCTCTTGCAAAGCCCGTCCCTGCTCTGAGACAACGCGTGGTCGGTAGTGTCCAAGGCTCGCTGGGCGCCCTGGTCTGTGGGTTGGGCTTGGCCAAGTGGCTCCCGGTGGGAAGGAGGTGATGGCGCGGTTCCCGGGACTTGCTGTTGCACAGCTCCAGCACCACTGGGACGATAAAACCTTTCCTGCGCAAGGCCACCTGGGTTTGATGGGGAAGGCTGAATACTGGCGTGCCTCTGCTGTGTTCCAGGGAAGAAGAAAAAGACTTCTTTGTAGGCGCTTGTACCCTCCCTCTGCTAGTTCCAGATTTCGCCTCTATTGACCCGAAGGGGCACAGGTCTCTGCCACCCATCAGGACTCGGCTCCTTGCTGCTGTGGTGCAGCTCATCTTGGAGGAAGACTGGAAGGGTTAAGTTGTTTTCGTTACTGCATGCATGTGACTCAAAAGATGGTATTTTTTCCAAACAAAATTTTTCCATCCCATCTGTCACTAATGTCAATGAGCTCCTTTGCCCAGATCCAGTTTTTAAAAAAAACTCTAAAATCTAACATTATTTTAGAAAAATCTGAGTACGTGTTGCCAGAGCTGTGATATTTTCCATTTCTCAGAAAGTCACTGTTGCAGTGTTTAACCCTTGGTGTTCGTCCCAAAGGGCTCCGCTCTCCTCGCCCCCGCCGGGTGGCTCTGCCTCTTGGTCTCCATCCTCTCTTGAGGGCTTTCTGGCTGCTTGAGTTTTGCTATCCTTTAGTTTTATTGCCTTTGGGGCTTTTTTTTTTCTTTAATTGACAAAGGAGAAGCTAGTTGAGTGCTGTTTACCTATTTCCAACATGTGTGCCGTTGGTGGCTCTGGCCACGCTCGTTCCGGCAGTACGTTTTGATGGAGAAAGCATTTGCCATGTACTTCCCCTAGCTCTGGACATTTACGAACAGATAACGAGTCAGCAGCCTGATCCTATCGCGCAGCCAGGCCCGCTGCCTTCCCGATAAGGCTCTGCTCTGCTGATAACGGGCATGGACGGCTCTGGCCTCAGCAGGTCTGACCGGCTCCGGCTGGGGCTCAGGCTCCTGAACACAGGGCTGGCAGGGGCACAGCCGGCGGACAGCCCCCGGCCCAACACCAGCCCCACCGGGCTGCCGCAGAGCTGCGCCGGCGGCCGAGGCCGCAGTGCAGAACGCACACGCAGCTGCGTGAGGGCCCAGCCGCATGAGAGCGGCCGCGTCGAGGAGCCATGGCGCGCCACGCTCGCGCTTTCCCCTCGCTCCTCGGCAGCGTTTCCAAGCCTTACTAAAAGCGAACTCACTGAGGAGCCACCAGCGTCGCTGAGGGGCTCGGCTGTGGCAGGGCCTCGTGGAGCCGGCGGGGACCCTCGGGGACCCCCGGCCTCTCCTCACAGAGCCGCTGCCACAGCTGGCACCGCACTGCCTCCCCCGGCGCCCGAACTGGAGGTCGCCGTGGCTGTGCTGCTGGCAGAATGGGGAAGCGCGGCTGTCACGGTGCCGAAACCAGCCTGGGGACCGGGGCAGCTGCCCCGTGCCTCACGGCCGGCCCGGAGCACAGCTCTTCCCCGGGGCTCCGGGTCCCCGCGGCAAACAGCTCTGCAGTTGTGCAACCAGAATACATGCCTGGTTAGTGCCGGTGTTCTGCTACGTGGAGGAGGAGAGGGTGGACACTAACAGCCCAGCTGCCATGCTGGGGCCCTGCTAATTGGCCTTAATTGTCCTGAACAGCCCCACCTGGGGCCCCATGCCCCCCTCCACCTGGTGCTCCAGGAGCCATATGTAAGCTCAGGCCCAGGCCCCTTGCTCCCTTCCTGAGTGTCGGTGCAGGTGGATGCATCCCCTGGGCTGCCTGTGTGGACCCTGGAGCCAGTTCCTTGCTGGCTGGGGCTGTTGGCAGCCCCTGCTCTGGCTCCGATGGCTGTGTTTGGATCCGTAGGCCTGTGCCCTGCCGGGGAGGCACCCTCAGCTCACCTTCCCTGAAGGCGCAGCCAGCCTTTGCTGTTCCCTGATGCGTTTCTGAAGCATTATGGTGAGTTTTGACCCTGTAGCAGAGCTCTGGAGAGGCACTGGCTTTCCTGCTGCCTCCTGGTTAGCAGCCTGCGGTTTGAGGTTTCCAGCATGCCTCTTTAGAGCTGGGCTTTCTCTATGCGTTGTGCGTGTAACTCCTGGGTGCATCGAGGGCTGGCATGGAGAGCCAGGCCAGGTGTGTGTGTGTTGTTACCCACCTGTGGTCCTGGTTGGGATCCCCAGCCTTGCTGAGGGCACGGCTTGCAATGCCCTCTTGGAGCCCATGTCTTGGAGGAAGGTGTACTCCTGGGGCATGCGGAGGGGTTGCTGGCTTTTGGTGAGGTGGTGTCACGCTTTTCTGTTGTGAAAAGTGCCTGAGCTGGTCTGTGGCTGCAGGGGGCTGTGAGCGCAGCAGCTGTACTGCTTGCATGTTTGCTCCCTGCCTGGCAGCATGCCACGCTTGTCTGCCTGGCTGCAGGCTGCTGGCAGAGCTGCGCTTCCCTCTCGCTCCTCTGAATGCCTCAGGGAGACTCCAGACCATCCCCTCTTACACCTACTACAGGTGGGTGGCAACTGCCTAGGGTAAAAGCCTTTGCTATCCCGGTGCACCAGAGGCTTTTGGAGATGTTCTTGGTCCTCTCGCCGCTGGCAGCACCCAAGTGGGAGCGTTGCGGCTTTCCGTCACGCCAGTTGTGACCATTTCTGCAGCCTCCCCTGTGCTGGGCTCTGCCTGTGGCATAGCAGCAGAGCCCTGGCTTGCGCTCTCCTGCATTGTCAGGTACTTACTGCAAATTTTCTCACCAAGCCTATTGCAGGGTGCTTGCATGGGCAGGTCCTCCTCTGGAAACAGTTGGTCTGTTTGGGAGCAGATGTGGCTGCGGGACAGGTCTCTGCCAGCCCAGGGACCCCGCCACAGGAGCTCTGCCCTGGAAGGTCCCTGGGACACAGCCCCCAGCCTGCCGACGGCTGAGGAGCGTTCCCCGTCCTGCTGCGACTCCCTCCTGAGAGCGGCTGCGCTCAGCCCCCGTGCCTCTGACCTTTTCAGCGTTGTGCAGTGGTACTGGAGCTGCCTTTGGCTCTGTTCGCTGTCTAATGAGCCTGTGGGGACTGAGGGAAAATGGGCAGCCAATAAAAATACAGAGCGTTGATAAGGTCAGAGCTGTTCGGTGTGACACAATAACTCACCAAACTTCTGAGGCGTTGCGTTTCCCTGCGCTGCCGGCCCCTGGCTGCATGCCCGGGCGCGGGGGCCTTGGGGCTGCGGTGCATCCCTCTGCCGTGGGGCTGGCAGCCCGGCCACGCTGGCTTGCATGGCTCTCCTGGAGGGTGGTTAGAGGCCCTCAGCATGTGCTCCTGAGGTGGCCGTGACCTCTGCAGGCGTACCGATCCCTCTGTCGTCTTGCACATTGGTTGTGCCTCTGCAAGCTGTGTCATTCACCCCCACTGTGTTGTCAGCGGTGCAGTCCCCTGATGGCACCCAGCTGAGGGTGCCTTTGATAAGGCTTCTCTGTGCCCCTCTGGCAGCTTAGCTACAAGGGGCAATTGAGCCTCTGCTGCTTGTCGGTAAGGGAAAGCCTTCCTGCAAGCTGTGCTGTTCTAGCAAGCCTGTCCTTTCTGAGGGCGGGAGAGATGTGCATCCCCAAGTTCTCAGAGCGGCTCCACTTCTCCAACGGTAGCCCACAGGAGTGTCCTATGTGCCTCTGACCCCACGTAGCTCTCCACATCTGTTGGCTCGTCCTCTGCCAAGTGCCACCGGCCAGTGGGGACCTCCCCTACCCAGGTACATTTGGTGGCCCTTGTGGTGACAGAGCAGAGCCCAGTGGTCCTGCCGTATGTCTGGCCATGGAAGTGTGCTGTAAGCCTGTGAGGGGCTTCGAGCAGAGGGTGAGAAAGCAGCCGTGTGTGCGCAGCAGAGGGAGAAGAAGGTCTCTTTAAAAAACACCTATTTCATCCCACCAAAGCCGTCATGACAATTTACCACTGAAGGCTCCGTATCAGCCCTGTGTCACAATGAGAGTTCTTGAAAATATCAAACAGCACTTCATGCAGTTCCCTTTCCTGTAGGCAAGAGGCATTTGGAAGTGACAATTCATAGAGCATAGGAGCGAAAACCTTTAAGTTCTGGAAGTGAAAACAAAGGAGCGGGGGGGAATCACGGGTCAGCGGCAGGCAGCAGCCAGGGCTGTGCGCTGGCACCAGGCGGGTCTCGCCCTGGTCGCTGTGTTCCTCGTCTGGATGCTGGTTTTTCTGCAGGCTGTGTGCCCAGTGACTGGGGCTTGCCCCAGTTTCTGGCAGAGGAGGCAGAGTGTTTTATGCTGCTCCCTTTGGTGAAAAGCAATCGTTGGATTATCCCGCCAGCTCCCTGCAGCCGTGCTCCTGCATGCCCAGCTCTCGCGTGCACCCTAACCTCAGCTGTGGGCACTGGATGGATGTCTGCCCAGCCTGGTGCTCTTTATAGCTCTTGGCTTTGCTATTTCAAGTTCTCATGTGGTGTCCTGGGGACCGTCTTTTGTGTGGTGTGTAGTTCAGTGAATATGGAATGTGTTGTTTCAGGGCTTTATTGCTTTTGTGCAGCACTGATGTAATGGTATTCAGAGAGCTCTGGCACTCCTGTTAGCAGCTGGAGTGGAGCAAAGGAAGGATGTTCTTCCTCTCTGAGCCCATCATCTTCCCCTCCTGATGCTCTCAGCCGTGATATAGTGGTCTAAAGGAGACAACTTGTCTCTATTAGCACTCAGTGCAAAACAGTCAATTGGATCGTTTGAAGCAGCTCTGGACTGGCCTTGTTTTTGAGAGGGATCTAAGATATTTGGCCAAAGCCCTTTTGGAGCGTTTTCAGCTATTGGGAAACCTTCTGCTAGACAGCTTGGCTTCCCTGTTTCTAGAGCCCCTACCAGAATCATGCTCTGAGGTTTGTTGTAATCTCAATGTGGACGCACAGGTGCTTGTGAGGGTTTCAGCATGGTAGGTGTCACTGCCCTGGCTGGTGCAGGGGAGGGGAAGAGACCGTGTGGCTGCAGGAGGAGCAGATCACCTAGGTCAGTGCGGGGGGCACGGGTGCTGGGGGAACTTGCAGGGACAAGCCCCCCAGCAGCTTGTGGGGGGGCAGGCGCTTACCTTAACTGCATGTTGGATGGGGTTGGAAACAGTTTCCTCCTTGGGATTTCCCTGATTCGGGGAAAGGCTTAACTCCTGTTCCTGGCTGGACTCAGATCAGCTTCTTCCAGGCCGTTCCTGGGCCGGGATGTTACCCGGTGGGCAGAGCCTGCTCCCCGCTGAGCCCCCTGCCCCTGTCCCACACCGCTGCAGGGGCCTGACCTGAGGTGCTTGAGCTTACGTCTGCACGGGTGCTCCCAGCGGGATAAGTCACTGTTTCTCTGGATTGGCTCTTCAGCACCTTGTAGGATTGGGCCCCTAGCACTCAATAATTGTAATATCTAATTTTAGCGTAATGGCATTCATTCCGTCTGCGGTTCCCAGGATGTGTGAGTGACAGATTAATATTACACAGAAAAAGTCAAGCTTCTGGTGCGAGATCAATAGATCATAACTTGGTGACATTTGAAAATACATCTTATTAGCAGTTCATATTTTGGCACTTTCCATATATTCCCATGACCCCCCTCCCTGCCATCCGGGGAGCTGCTGTGCGTGTGGCTGCTGATGGCATCAGGAGTTCTGTGAAATCACGTCGGCCGTGTGGGATACCACTTTGTGGCTTTTATCCCGTGGAAAAGACAGTGATGAAAAGAGGTGAAAGTGCTGCTGGTCACCGCGGTGCAGCGACAAGAAACCATTAGTGCCTTGCAGCTGTGATGACTAGGGCCTTTTTCTGGGCTGCCTCGGGGTGTCTGACTCCCCGGCAAGCACCTTGCTGTTGACACTGGGGTGCCGCTGTGACCGGCCTTAGCAGCAAGGTGAGACTGGGAGAGCCACGGGAGCCCAAGGTTGCTGTCCTGCCCTAGAGGAGGATAGAGGTTCGTTGGAAAGACTGCACAGGGCGTGCCTGTACTGTTTGGTGGGTGAGCAGAGGCTCTGTGCTTTCAGGGCATAAACCAGCACCTTTTACCAGCATTGATGGGGAGAGGTAGCGAGAGGCACGCTGCGGCAGGGCATGTCCTTGCCCGGTGGTGACCCTTCTCAGCTCCAGGATCGGATCTTTGGACGGAGGCCCTTGTTTCACAGCTCAGGGGACTTCCTTCAGGTCGGGGCTCAAGGTAAAGGCCACGTCTCATTCTGACTCTGGAGCGGGGTCTCCTCTAATTCCTGTGCTCATCTTCTCTTCCCACGTGTGGCGGCTGGTGCCGGGTTGGTTTGTCTGCGTGAGTCAGGCTCTTTGGCAATGAGTTCAGAGCTGAGTCTTGCAGCCAGCTGTAATCATATCTCTTCAGGGCACTCGCATGCACACACACTGCTCTCCTCACATGTCTTGCTCTGCTTTCTCCTCCTTGGGAGGAAGCTAATCTCCTCCACAGCCCTCGCCCATCAGAGCAGACTAGAGCAGCTCTCGGCTCCTCCTTCCCTGTGGAGGAATTGCCGGGATCAGAGGTTTGGGCCACGGCTGTGGGGATGATCCCTCTTTCTGTAAGCCTGGATGAGAAAGGTGGCGTGCAGCTTTTCTGCATCAATGGAGTCTGCTGGAGAAGATGCACTTTCCTCTGGTCCCCAGAGTCACTGGGAGCTGTGCTGAGTTTTGCTCAAATGGAAGATGCTTATGTACACTTCTGTAAGCAATGAAGTGACTCAGGTTGCCCACTCAGTCTTCTCTTTCCACAGATTGTTCCCAAAGTCCCTCCGGATGTGTCTGAAGCATCCTAAATAAGACCTGCGCGCTTTGTGCTCTAAGGTGGAGGCTGTACTGAGCTGCTCAGAAAAAATAGGCCACTGCTTTTCTCACGCAGGCAGGCATTTAAAGAGCCTGTGCGGGAGGAGTGTGGGCATGTGGCGATATCAGAAGTGAGGAGCCATCCCCTCCTTTGGCAGCTCACCTGCCTGGCATGAAATGGGGACACGGGGAAGCCAGGCTGCAGGCTGGCTGGCTTTTTGTAGCATTCCTGGTCGCGCTGGCTTCATGCAGCACTCCGATCATGCAGCAGATATCACTAGGGAGAAGCAGTCTCCTTCTTGCTTTGCCTGTCTGTGTAGGATTTCCAAAACTGCTTGGTTTTTACCTCTGCACCCAGAAAAGTCAATGGCAAAACTGGCGTGCCTGAAATGGGATTAGGTAATGGACATCTCAGGAATCCCTGCCTCGCTCCCCCAGTTGTTTCTCCAGCCAGATACTCAGGCAGAGCATCTATCTTTGTCTTCCAACCTGAGATGCTGTCTTTTCACTAATTAAATGAGGAATATCATCTCTTTATATTTCTGTCAGCTGACTTCAAATTAAAAAGGGACCTGTAGGATCAAGAAGAACTTTATCCTCCCTTTGGGGATTGCCTTACTTCTTATTTAAGTTTTTTTCTCAGACTGATAATTCCATCTGAAGGTCTCCTGCGATACTGTGGTAACCCTTGGATGCTATTCAAGTGCATCCTGGCCCCCGGCGTGCGCTCATTGCCTCCTAATTGCTCTAAATAAGTTGGGAATGATGAAATTAAAGTGCCATTGATATCAGGCAGCCCTGGCACACTGCAGTTACAGGCATGTGAGGGAAACGGACAGATGGGGAGATGTTAGGATAATAGGTATTAAATGTGGATTTTACCCTGTTTGGGATCCCCAGCTGGGCACAGTTCAACTTCTCGGGTCAGCAAGTTTGGCAGCTTCCCCTCTGGCAGCCCAGCTGAGCGTTTGGCACAGGTTGGTTACATACAGGACATAAAACTGTTCCCAAATGACCTCTTGGTTCCCCAGGGGTCCCTGGATGTTGTGCTGTCTGGGGCCAAAGTTATGTAAAATAACCCTAAAGCCGTTAACCCCCCCAGTCTGTAAATCCTCGGTCACCGGTCTTTGGGGCGATGTGGTCAGACTGAACCGAGCGGGTGTGGGCTGTTGGGGCTGCACTGGCTCGTTCAACAGGCAGCACTTAAGTTCACTCCCTTAATCTCTTCCTAAACGCTAACTCTGGTCTTCAGCACATCTGTGCCCACACATAAAGCTGCTCTCTTGTTTAAAGGGTAACTTCTGGCCCTTGGAGTAATGGACTGAAAGCTGAGTTTTGAGTCCTGGCATTTCTCTCCTGGGGCATGAACCCAGAAGGGGTGGAGCAGGGGGTCCTCCAGCCCCAGCGCACGGGAAAGCTGGCCTGAGATGCCAGTGTGCCTGGGAGCAGCGTCCCCTGCTCCTTCTGCACTGCCCAGGAAAGCCTTTGCACTTGCTGCTGTGCTTCCTGAGCCTCCCACAGCTCTGGGGGAAAATTTGAGCATTTGCACACATGGAAGACTGCCTGCCTTCTCCCACCTGTTCAAAGTGGGTGCTAAAAATGTAAAGGTTATGCGTGTCCTGAGCCTGTTCTCCCCAGAGGGACCGCATGGTCTCTGGTGAACAGAGCTCACGCTTGCTCCCGTGCCAATACACATCACTGGGGATAACCACGGAAATCATGCTTCCCTGAGCACGATACCTCCACCAACATGATATAAAATGAGCTGAGTGCACCTGGGAGGGAACGTTTTTGTTTTGTGTAGTTTGGGGCCAGAAGTCCTAGGGATGAATCACTTGCAGCAGTCAGGAGAGCAGTGCAGGGGTTGTGGAGCTGGTTTTCCCCTAAATCATCCCAGGCACTGTGGTTTGCTGGTTTGGGGTTGCATTGTCTGGGTGCGGAGGCAGCCAAGCACCTTGTGCGTGGCTGGGCACCGGGGCAGCGCTCGCTTCATGGGGTCAGGAACAGAGAAAGCTCGAGCTGCGTGGTGTGCCTGTGTCTGGGTAGCCTTGGCTGTGGCCTCCCTCATCTTGGAGGCTGTCAGGGGCTGTGATGGGCTCAGTGCTGTAGCTGGTGCTGCCTGGCCCCAGCCTGGGGACAGTGCTGGCAGGTGACGGTGGAGAGGTGGAGAGGAGACCAGGACATGGGAGACGACAGGGCTGGGAGCTGCCCCGGGGAGCAGGTGGGATCTGGCTGGCATCATTCAGCAGCTGCTCTAGCGCTCTGCTCACCAGAATGCATCTGCCTTTAGTTTCTTCTGCTCGAAAAGAAAGTAAACACGGTTTTAGGGTCTGGGGTCATAGCGGAAGGATGATACCCTGCTCTTGGCTGGCAGTGTTATCATGTCCCATAGGAGCAGAGGGGTGTGGATGGGACCTGGATCCAGATCTTAGGGTAAGACAGTTTTGTGAGTCTGTTCCCAGCCAGAATAGACTCATCATGTAACCCCAGGGAGAAATTCATCGGAGCGCTAGGCATGCGTGCCAGCAAGGCAACATCCATCCCTGCAGCTCGGAGTATTCCCATCCCGATCCGGCAGCGAGAGCTGCCCCGGTGCGGTAGTGCGATGCCCGAGAGGAGCGCGGTGGCTGAAGGACGCTGCTGTCAGAGCCTGCAGGGGGCGGCTGGTCCCAGGGGCTGCGGGACAGGCTGGGCTTCCCTGCAGCTGCAAGCACTTTGCTGTGGTGTGGGCTTACAGGTGCGTCCAGTTTTGTGATTGTGCAGTTGCAGTTTCCTTGAAGACGGATGGCAGGTACAGCGCAGCAGTTTTCCTTCCAGAAAAATGCCGATCATTTTAACGACTTGCCTAAGATTTGGGCCAAGTCCAGCCACCTGGATTTGGATAATAACTCCCTCAATGCTTCTTGAGCTAGTCTTGTGAAGCATCGGTGTTACCAGCACACTTGAAATGGATGGGAGGCACACTGGTGTGGCAGCCAGCTGGCCCGCAGGGTGAATGGCTGGTTGCAAAGTGATGGAAAGTTACATTTGCTCAGCCTGAGCCAACTCAATTCCTGTAACAGGCCTTGGCTGAGGCTTTGGTTTCCCCATGGCTCGTGGGATGTGCACCCCGTGACGCTCTCACCCAGGAACCCCTTGCACGGATTTGGGTTGAGACAGCAGGATCCTTTGCTCCAGGCAGCTCTCCAGGCTTGGGGCTGGCATTTCAGAGGAGTTCAAGACCTCTAAATTCAAGCTGTTGCACACTTAAAGGCCAAAGGAGATGATTCATGACCCATTGGTCTGACCTGCTATGTGACAAAAGCCAGAAATTGTCCTCTGCTGATTGCTTTGTCAAGCACGTTGTTCCCAAAGACACTGGAGCTGCAGGGTCGCAGCTCTGCTGGCAGGCAGGAGAGGTCTTGGTGAAGCTGCGAAGGAGCAGCTGTTCGTTCCTGGCTGAGGCACTGCAAGTGAGGGTGTGTGAGGGTGCTCTGGGCCAGCTGGTGCTGCTGACAGCCTGCTCTGGCAGGGGGCTGCTTGGGCCGGAGGGGTTTGGGTGTTAATTAATCAGGTTAACTTTCTCAAAAGGAACTGTGAGCTGCAGGGGTGGGGGACGATGCCATTTGCGCTTTCCAGCAGGTAAGCAGAGCGGTCTCCCTGCCCAGCACCCTCCAGCACTGTGGTTCTGTTCGGAGGTGCCCTCCTGTCTCTGTCATTCCCTCTGCCCGCAGTGCCCAGCTGCAGCGGTGGAGCACCTGGGTATCTGTCCCCTGCTGGTACCTATCCCTTGGTCCCTCTGTTTCCGCAGCCGTGAGGACATCAGCCCCAGCAGAGGGACGTGGGGATGCTGTGGCTGCTCTGGCTGAAGAGTCCTTAGCCCCGACGTCCCTCTGTTGCAGAGATCCCTGGTCAGCCAGGCATTCTGGGGATGGCCCCTTCAGTCTGCCAGGCTGCAGATCGATGCCTGTCACCTTGCTGAGGCACAGCAGGGAGCGGGGCTGGAAGCTGCCATGGCTCTTCACCACATCCAGCCCCTCCGCAGCTGCGCCTGCCACCCAGCATGCTGGACTATTGACAAGCCAGTGTGTGCTCGTGGGCATGGCATGCTGCGACCTTGAGATCCCCTCTTGGTGCACCCTCCTGTCTTTGTGTTGGCTGGAGCCAAGTTAATCCCTTTTGACTCCTCTCACCTGTGTGTCGGCTCATCCATGTTCCAGCCTAGTCTTCCTCTGTTTCCCACTTGCCTCCACTGCTTCCAGGAGGTGCCAGCCTCCTGTGCCCTGGGCTGGGTCTGTGCCAGCCCCAGCCAGAGCCCTTTCCTGCCCTGTGCGTGGCTGAACCCAGCATGGTACTTCCCTGGACCTGCCAGGAGAAGGCCCTGCTGCAAACAGCAACAGCAAATGAGCTGGGAACAGCCAGGGCGGGGGGAAGAGGGGAAGCACAGGCTGTCTCATCCGTGCGGGCACTCTGCGTTTTGGCCAGAGCCAAAGTTGGCTGTTGCTGCTGGGCAAGGAGGGGCAGGAAGGAGCAGAGCCGGGTGGCAAAAGGCAGCGCGGGCATCGGGCCTTGCTTTGCCCCCAGGAGCTGCTCGGTGCTCTAGATAACCGCCGTGCCAGCCCGTGCTGCGAGGAGCCCGGGCAGAGCTTGCTCTGGGGGTGCCTTGGGTTCGCTCCAGCTGCGTGCTGCGCCGGTGCCGGGGGCAGTTGGCCACGCCAGGGCGCTGCTGGCTGGGCCGCGCTTGAGCACCCCGTGGGCTTTGCATCCCTTCCCAACAGGGCAGGCCTCAGAAAGCCTGGGTGGCACCGAACAGAGCAGGTTGCTGCCAGTGCCCAGGGATGCCCTAGCCCTGCCCCACAGGGCGGTGGGTGAAAGGAAGGGCTCCTTTTCCAGTCTCGTTCCTTCCCAGCTGAGATTCCGTGGAGCCTTTCACCCAGAGGTGAAGCCGCTCACCGTGGCCACTTTTTGCAGCTGCTTTCTGCATTGTGGGTTGTAAATGTCCCCTTAATTTAGTGCCTGCAGTGCACTAAAGCAGCAACTTCAGCACAGCTTCTGCATAATAACCGAAGAGGCTTTGGATCCTTTGCTCTGGCACGTGGCTGCTCTCCTTGACTGCCTTAGCCCCAGCGGCTGCCTCCCTTACCCCGGGTGCCTCTGCCCGTCCTTGCTGCATGCCGTAGCCAGGTCCCCTCCTGGACGTGACAGGAGGGGCTGGTGCCTCTGCCGCCTTCTGTGCCCGGGGTGAGGGCTGCGCGGGCTGGGAGCAGCAGGATCCTGCCCTGGCACCAGAGGCACAGCAGGGCCCCCATCCCGTCCGAGCAGGCACCGTCCCGCAGGTGCTGAGCCAGTCGCTGCAGCACCGTGCTCCGTGCTTGCGCCCGGCCTGTGCCCCAACACTGAGCCTCCCCACAGCTTGCTTTTGAAAGATAATTCCCTGTTAAATAGAGATATTTAGCCTAATCCAGGCAGTAATGCGCTTGCTTCCCAAACATTTTATTTCTGGCTAAACTTACTAGCAAAAGGTGTTTTTCTCCTTCACAGAAGAGAATAACAGCTCTGACCTTGAGGAGAGAAATGATGAGGGTTCAGAGTTTTCTTTTCCTTTTTGTTGCTATTTTTCATGCAAAATATTCAAGTTGAGAGGGATTTTTGCTTAAACAATTTATGCCCAGTGGATAGATTTATTTCATTCAGCTGCCAGCCACAAGAAAGCCCCGTTATTCCCTGTGGCAAGGCATTTTTTTTCAATACTCATAAATGCGCTGTGCTAAGTCTGAGTTTCTGTTCCGTGCAGACGGGGAGCAGTGCTCTTGCCCCATTCCCCGTGCTGGATGTGCCTCCTTTGCTGGCCCAGCCCAGCCCCGAGGGCTTGGTTTGCCCACGATCTCCTCGAGGAGCCTCCTGCCTTTCCTGAAGCTCTGGGAGCTGCCTCCCTGCACCTGATCCAGTTCTGCTCCCTTGCTATTTCTGCCTCTCAGAGATAAAGACTGTGTAAAAATTGCTTTTTTTTTTTTTTTTTAAAATGTCCTAGGCACCAAGAGATGCTTTGTGGGCAGCACGTCCGAATCCCACCTGGCTGCTACCTCCCACGCCTCCGCTCCCAGCCCACCCTGCCAGCGCCCCACTGTCCTGGCTTGTGGCAGGAACTGGGCAAGAAGTGTGTTTCCAGGTTGGCTGGGTGTTTTAGCACTGTTCCTTCAAGGGAGGAGGGGAACACGTGGAGGTTCAGTTTGGGATCTGAATGACTTGTTTTAAAGTAGGTATCAGAAATGCAAAGCAAGTTTTTAGGCTTGGCAGCAGTGTGTGGAGTTGGGGTTAAAAAAAAAAAAGATTCTCGAATTGAGAAGTGGGATAGGAGGGGGGGGAGGAGGGAGACGTTTTCTTTTAAACGCATCAGAACTGGCTGTTTTTAATGCTGATGATGGATTACTTAATATCCTTTTCTGAAGCACCGTTCCACGTGATGGGGCGCGTTTGCCAGGACAGCATCGCTGTGGCTGCATGGCTCGCTGGCGAGGTTGGGCTTGGTAGGTCCAGAGCTTTCACGGCATCGTCTGCTCGGCAGCCCTTTGTGCCCTGGTGCCTGCCTCAGTTTCCCTTTCCCTGTCTGCACCCCACATAGCTCATCCATGAGGTCTGGGGAGCCCTGGCCACCTTGTCTCGTCCCTACCAGGGTGGGTTAATGCAGGGGACCCGTGTGCTGCTGCAGCTCCTGTGCTTGAGATTTAACTGAGGTCTGCACTGAGATCTCCAGACTCATTGCAGTGATGAGCTCGAGATGTAGCGTGCCTTCCTGATGGGCAGCTCTCTGGCTCTGACTCTCCAGTGCTTTTGGTTTCTGTGGAGCTCAGATTCTCAGCCTCCTCACCTTTCTGCTAGCGCAGCGTTTGGGGAACAGATGGGCTTAATTTCCGATTGCCGCCCCCTGAACTTCGAAGGAGGCTTGAGCTTGGAGCGTGTCTGCATCTTATTCCACGTGACTCCCTGCGGCAGGCTCCTGCCTGCGGGCAGCCCAGCCTGCCCGGCCCCTGCTGACGGCGAGCCCCGTACCGGGGACCTGACAGGCTGCCCCTCTCTGTGCCGAGGAGGGCTCTCCGAAGTAAGGTTTTTCTCTCCCGGCAGATAAAGCTGTCTCTGTGTTACCTAAGCAGTAGCAATGGCTGAGCATCATCATATGGTTTGCTGTTGAGATGCTTAGTCTAAGCTCCATCTAATCCTCTTTCATCTAGCAATCGGGCTAGTGATCTCGCAAGAACAGGTTTTCTGACACCCGCCTCGGAATCTTGTGGCACGTGCTCGTGCTGGAGGGGTAACGCTGCCTCTGGTATCTCAGTGCTGCTGCCCCTGAACTGAGCCAGAGGCAAGAGGGGAAAGAAAATGAACCAGAATCTCTAACCTGAACTCTGTACGTGACTTCTGGATCTCAGGCTTAGGTGTCAGCTCTTGTTTTTGTAAGATTTTACAGCATATGATTTCCTTGCTTGGCCTCTTGTGGAACATAAACAAGATTTTTATAGCCATGACTTTGGGTTGGATTAACGGTTTTGAGTTTTTTTCAGAACGTCCTCTGAATCTGATCTCTTTCTTGCTCCTCTCTGTTACACGCTGCTGGTGCACCCTAGGAATCCTGCACTCCTTAGGAGTCATCGCACTTCTCAAGGAAATGCAGGGCTTTGGGTCAGCACCGTGGGGTAAAATGGGAGAGGAGGAGAAGGAAAAAAATAAAGCGTATTTAAAATATTTTGATTCCCTTCCTGTGCACTGAAACCCCAAAGTCAAGGCAGAATTTGGGGCTGCCAGACTTTGCTTATGCTTGAAACCTCTTGAAATGTGAACTCTGCAATTAAAAACTGAATCGTGCTCGCTGAAAGCAGGAGGCTTGTGTGTGTGGTTCACCAGGCTCGTGCTCCTGTAGCTTGGTTACACCGGGGCTAGGAGCTGCAGGGCTCTGTCAGTGCTATCGTCACCCTGTTTTGCCCACCACCCCCTCCTTCTATGCCCAACCTGGATGTTTCTCCCTTCAGCACCTTCTCATGCTCTCCCTCTCCTCCTGTCTTGCAGGGCAGCGTGTCCAGGGCTGAGCGAGGCTCCCGGCTGCTCCGTGCTGGGTCCCATGAGCCGGGCAGGACCACCTTGCCCTTCCCACCTGGGGCTGCGGCACCCGCTTCTCGCTGCGCTGCACAGGAAGCCCCTCCAGCACCCGAAACGAAGCCGCGGAGGTCTGCTGCCACGGTAGGTCCCGGGGCTTCCCTTCCCTGTGCCGCTTCCTGGAGAAGGACATGCTGCAGGGTTCGCTTTCCCATTTGCTCTGCATACATCTCCTCACTGCAGCATGCACAGTGAGGGGCTCGTATGGGGCCTACAAAAAAAAGAAGCTTTGAGTGAAGACTTTATGCACCGAATAATTCAGGTTTCAGTCAACAGAAACCGCTCACGAATTCAGGTTGTATTTAGCAAGTGGTTTTGGCTGGGGAAAAAAAGTGAAACACTGAAAAGTTTCATTTTGACATTTTCAAAATGAAACCTTTCAGCCATCTGTTTCAAGATGACATTTCATTTTGAAATTTTTCTAGTTTTTTTCCCAGTGTAGGGGGGAAGCCACCTACAAACAAAATGAAAGCTTCATTTCAGACCAAACAATGTTTCATTCAGCCCCAGATTATTACTGGGGTTTTAAAATTTGGCCAAGGCAAAAATAAGTGATTTCAGTCAACCTGAATTACTTTTTCTCAGTTTTGGCCGCCAAAACAAAGCAAAAAAAAACATACAAAACAACAGCAACAAAATACCTTGCTTTCCCAGCCCAAACCCTTAGAGTATATTGCTGCTGGGGTTGAAAGCTGGAGGAATGTGTTTTGCATCAGGGTTTCTGGACCGGTGGGCAGCGCAGGGGAGCCTGAGCAGCCCCAGCAGGCAGGCGTGGGGAGCTTTGCCCTACAGAACAGCGCAGAGAGCGGGGAGGTGGCTGCAAAACCTGCGAGGTTATTTGTTTTGTGTGTGCGCGGGCGTCTGATCTGTGAGGCACGTACTACGCATTGATGTTTTTGAGTGAGAGAGCGAGCTTGGGAAGAGCCTGTGGTGGCAGAACATGTTGTACCACTGACTTGGGGGATGGCAGGAGAGACTTTGCAGGAGCTAATTTTAGCTCCGACGGAAAGCTCACGCCTGCGAGGAGAGCATGCCATGCTGAGCCCACCCAGCATCTTCCTGCCTATGGGATGGAGCCGCGGGGCTGTGGTGGCCCCAGGGTGGTCGCAGGGCAGCTGGAGGCACCTGAGCCCTGACCAGTGCTGGCCCCGCTCGGCAGCACAGCAGGTCTTACCAGCCCTGTTTGCTCCCCCCGGGGAGCAGCATCGGTGCCTGTTATCCCACTGCTTTCCCTGCCCGGCGTTTGATAGTCTGGCCTTCTACAAAGTCAGTTTGTGGGGGGATTGACATGAGGCTGAAGGGACCTTCTGGTCTGCCTGGAAGGTCTTTGCAGCTGGGCCTGTCCTGTGCAGGAAAAACCCTGCTGGGGAAGGAGCCTGCACTTCAGACACATCGGCTTGGTTTGGGGTCAGCAGAGGTAGCAAAGCCATGGAATGAGGGAGAAACCCCATCTCCAGCAGCACCCCGGCTCGCAGAAGAGCCGCAGCTGGGCACTGTGAGGGCCCCAGGCTGCTGCTGCAAGGCAGAGTGAGCAAGATCTCGCCTGCGGAGCTGCAGCAGAAGCCTGTATAGGCTCCTCTTGGCCCATTAACAGCAAGGAGGAGATGATCTGGCTGTACTTGCCAAACCCCATTGCTGTTAGTGCCTGGATAGCCCTTCTACTGTGTTATCCTCCCAACTGAAAGCTGAGGCTACCTAATTAAAAACGGAGGCTGCACTTCTCATTTTCTACACCCGCTCCACCCCCAGCTTATCCCAAATGTGACCTTATCAACAGTCACGTTGCAGAAGTGCTGGAAGGGAGATTGCTGTGCTCAGCGGGGGCTGCAAGGGGCTGTACCTGCCCCACGCTGTCCCGTGCCCTTCCTCAGGAAGGAGGAGTGAAGAGCTGCATCACAGTGGGAGAGGAGAGACCCCAAATTGTGCCACAAACAAAACCTGTGCTGCAGCGCGGGGGGGCTGCAGGAATGCATTTGCCACCCGTTTCCTAGGAGGAGTGTGCTGCTGGCACGTCCCCAGCAGCCTGGGTGCGCAGGACACCCACTCCAGCTGGAAGGCTTAAAATACAAAGGGACCGGGCAGGTGTCTTGGTACATGGTGGGACAGCAGGTGCTCAATATCCGTTCTTGTGTGCTCCTCATGCTTTTGTCAGCACTAGCTCCTGGCTGAAGCATTACAGGCTTGCTGCTCTTGTCGCAGAGGCAAAAATTGGCAGTTCAGAGCTATACGAGATCGGAAGGCATCAAGGGTTGTTGCAGCTCTGAAATGAGCGTCTGCCCTTCTCTCGATGGGAGCCAGCTGTGCCAGAGCCTCTGCGCCATCTCACAGGCAGCCTCGAACCCGGGGCTGCGTGGCGCTGGGCTGGGGAGGATGGCTGGACCTCGCGCCAGGGTTCCGTGCGCCTGTCCTCGCACCACGGGGTGCGCGGAGCAGGGACCAGCCTGCAGGACGTGGGGCAGACCCACGGAGGCAGAGCTGTGGGGCTGCGAGACGGATCTCTTCCTGGGGTGGGGAGACCCCACAGGAACCCCTGTGGGCTGGCTTGGGACGGGTAGAAGGGTCTTTCCCCGAGCCCCCGAAACCTGCTGAAACCTCTGGTTTTGCAGTTATTGTTCCCATCTTCCCTTCTCTTTTCTTCTCTCTCCTCTTTTTCCCCCCTTCGTCTTTATCAGTAGCTAATGAAACAGGCAGGGAGAAACCCAATTCGTACAGTAATTAAATTTACTTAGAGGGTATTCAGCTGGAGTAATGAGAAGTTTAATTCAATGATTAGTTTTTTCTTTCATTAATTAAAAATGGAACAACGGTGCAGTTACAGTGGGCTACATTGATCCTCCTTGTGGAAAGCTGCTGATGGAGGAGGAGGAAGGAAGACGTTTTTTCTATCCTTCCTTAGAAGTCCTCCCTGGGTGCTCTCCCCACATACAAATGCTTCTGTTGTCCCGTCTCTCAGCTGACCCCTTTGCCCAGGTGTCCCCAAGCTCCCTGGGGGCTGGGACAGGCTTGCTCAGAGCTGTGGTGGGGGACAGTGGTCAGACAGCCCCCCTTTCCCACACAGGAAGGGCTCCCCATGCTGCCCGTGTGCGTCCTCTCCCCGGTCTGTCCCCAGAAGCAGCCTTTCAGCTGAAGAAGGGGGTTGAAATATTGGCTGTGGGTGGAAGACTGAAAAGCAGGCCCCAGCACACGAGAAGTTTGGGGTGGGAGAGTTGTTTTCCTTCCTAGCTAAACAGATTTTGAGCTATTTAAATACATTAAATTCATAAACATGTTTTTTAGGTTTTTTAAACAAGTGATGTGTGATAGCAAAAAAAAAAAAAGAAAAGAAAATTAACCAAATAAGTTGTTTTCCAATTTTCAATGCTTTCTCCAGGCTCTTGAGCAATATTATGACCTCTGTCCGTGGAAGCACAGTTGGGCAGGCTACATTTCCCTAACGCAGAGCCACTGGTTTGCTCCTGGTTTTTTTGTTTACATGAAAGTTTATGTTGATGGCTTTTGGGATCATTAAGATCTGCTATATGAGAGTTCATAAGGAAGTGTAGTCAATAATATGGATAAAACCCAGCAAACAATGAACCATTAGGTTCATTGGTCTTAGGTTGGACATTAGGAAAAACTTCTTCACAAAGGGCTGTGAGGCATTGGAACAGGCTGCCCAGGGAAGTGGTGGAGTCCCCATCCCTGGAGGTCTTCAGAAAACGTTTGGATTCAGAGCTTAATGACTTGGTTTAATGGTGGACTTGGCAGCGCTAGGTTAAAGGTGGGCCTGGATGATCTTAGAGGTCTTTTCCAGCCGAAATGATTCTATGAGTCTGTGACTAATTTGTACTATAGACCCTGTCTGTGCGTGCAGGGGCCTGGCTCGGGCAGCTGGGCAGCAGAGCGAGCGCTGCATCCCCCCGCCCTGCACCTCTACCAGTCGTCTGCTTCTCTGCCGCCGTGGTGGGGACGCGCGGTGGTGAGAATTAGCCAAGGGCGGCTGGGAGCAGCGAGCACCTGGGTTTGAGGCCAGTAAGTGCTGAGGGCACTCAACACCTCTGGAAAGGAGATATCTGCTCTCCTTGGCTGTCCCTGGGTCATCTCAGGTGATAAGCGCTTCTTAAAACACGTGGGCAGGCAAGAGGCTGTGTCCCTGTGCTGGGGGCGTGTGGGGTCCTGCAGTGGGGCTGTGCCCCCCAGCAGCACTCGTGTCTCCCCCATGAGAGGCTCCCCCACTGAGGCTCCCCCATGCACCAGCTGGGCAGCTACTCAGGATCCAGAGAAATGATTTTAATTCAAAACAAGGAGGAATATGTTCCTGTGCCTTGACCTTGTCCCCCAAACCAGTTGAAACTGTGATGGAAACCAGTTTCTGGCAGGAGAAGGAGCAGATGTGGGATGTTCCCCCTCTCCCCATGCACGCAGGAGAGCAGGGCTGCGGTACCTGCACGGCCCCCTCTCCAGCACAGGTGGACACGCGGACTGGGGCCCCGGGCGCTGGCGGTCTGACCGGTCTGCACGCCTCCCACACGCGGGATGGGGCAGGTGGAGGGGGCAGCTCGCCCGGTGGGGCTCAGGGAGCATCCCCGGCCTGCTGGCGTGCAGCACGGGGTGAGGCGGTGGGAGGGCAGTGCGGGACAGGGCCGCTGTCCCTGCACACTGGACCGGAGCTCCTGGCATCTGGAGGACCTGAGCTGCCCTCCCTGGGGAGGGTGACGGTACTTTGCTCTGGGCTGGCTGTCACTCAGCATCTTAAAATTCTGGTCATCCAGGGGAGGACCCCAAACATCCAGGTCCACAGGACCCTGAGTCCCCCTGCCTCATCACAGGGGTCTTGAGCTTTTGGACCCCTTTGCAGCTCTGGGCTTCTGCAGTGTTTGGTGATTGGCACCCTGTGTGTGGAAGCATCTTGCTGCTCTCACAGCAGCCTGGAGCCACAAAGACTGGGGTACAGGGATGCAGCCAGAAGTGAGGCCTGGGTCCAAGCTGCCCTGGCAGTGCTGCCTACCCTGGAGAGGCTCGGCGAGGCCGGTGCGAGCCCTGTGGGCTGATGAGTGCTGTCCAGCCTCACAGAGAGCTACAGCACTGTTTTACAACAGCGTTTGTAAGAGGGCTTTTGCATGCATGTGTTTCTTGAGAGATCGCTGCAAATGATTCCCAAGTGCTCTGGCCCAAATCTGTCCTGGTAGCTGTCAGCGGATCAATGCTCTGCTAAGTACAGGTCTGCTCTATTTCCATGGGAAAATGGCTTCTATTAAGCAGTTCATTTTGGTTCTTTCAGCAGCAGGTCCACTAAATTTTGGTAGTCGTGTTTCTGTCCTTTGCAGCCTGATTTATAGCTTTTAAATATCAGCTCAGGTGAAGATTAAGCTCAGCTGAGCCCTCTTTTGGGAGGGAGAGGGGAAAAGTATTCACAGCTTTTTAATTTCTCTCCCACTTGCCTCTATTAAATGCTAGGTTTAAAGCTCTAATTGTGGTATTGTTTCCCCCACAGTGCATGAGTGGAAAGCAGAGGAGCGGCCAAAGCCCAGCACGCCCCTGGCATCCGATTCCCCAGCATCCTGCCTTCATCTGACCTGGGTAGGTGGCACACGAGCTCAGTTGCTGTTGTATTGCAGAGTGTATGATGTTTACATGCCTTGGTCGTGCTGAGTCCAGTTCTGGACCAGTGTCTGTTGCCATAAGCGCGGTAGAAATGCCTTCACTCCCCGCATAGTCCAGGACTGCTACCCAGTCTTCCTGGGGCGTAAGGCAATGCAGCTTTCAACCAGAGCCCTGGGGCAGGCCCTACCCACGTGTCTGGAGCAGGTAGGAGATGTTTGATCCATCTTGCCTGCACAGGAGAGGATTTTACCTGGGGGGAGGAAGATATCCAACATGTCTTGAATATTTAAGCAGCTCCTTGCAAATGGCACTGATGAGAAAAGAGGGTTTTTGTTACTTGGCTGTACAGGTCTGCTTAGTCAGGTGGGTTTGCTACAGCTCGGATTGCATTGGTGAGGGGCAAATGCCTGCATGGAGCAAACAGGCGCCGATGGCCACATGCTGCAGCCTGGGGGATGCTGGGCAGAGACAGCTTCATCCTCCAGGAGGGGGCAAGCAAGAGGGCCCACAAAAGGCAGCGTTTTCTGAGATGTCTCTATTACTGACGCCCAGCGCCGTGCATTCGCTGCCGACTCAGCCTCCTTACAGCTCTCTCACCGGGACAGTTGGAAGAGACAGAAGCAGGTTCCAGCTTGTACAGTACATACAAATCCTCAGCTGAAATCTGTGAACTGTCAGTTTGATGCGAGCACTGCGTGAGACAGCAAACATCAGAGCTGACTGGGCTGAGGCAATTTCCCAGGATGTCAGTCCTCGGGAGAGAACAAAGGGATCTCAGTGAAGAGCAGAACTCGGTTTCCTAATGAAACAAACAAGACAAAATTAGGATGATTCAAGCATCTTTTATACACTAGAGCTGGGGGAGAATTGTTCAAATTGGGTGTTGTCCAAACTGGAACGAGATGGTGGGGTGTGTTGTGATGTCTGTCCCATAGGTGCCACCAGCAGGGACACGTGCTTGGGGCAGAGCATGGGGGTCACCTGGGGCTGCCCAGGAGGCAGCGTCCTGCACCCATGTCAGGTTTGGAGAAAAGGGGATCAGAACAGTGAGGCAGAACTGGCTTTTTCATACTCAAACACATCCACACCGATATATAGTTTCCCATTTACATCATGTTATTTTCTCAAAGCAAAGAGCAGGCTGCACAGGATCAACCTGATGCATGCAAAAAAGGGACCTGTGTCCTCCTCTTGCCTCGCGTTCTTGTGTAACGGGGGCCGGCGGACAGGTATTTCCAGCTTCTTGTTGCCATTGCCCCTTTACAGTAAGGCCCAGTGATGTATGAGCACAGGAGGAGACGCAGAAATGGCTGATGGGTGAACGAGGGCAGGCAGGCAGTGGCCACGGGGTTTCATCCTGTGTTTGGAGCGGAGGCAGAGGGAAGGGAGCCTGTGAGGGTCACGCGCTTGCCTCCCAACAGGAGCAAACGGGACGGCGGGGAAGGCGGTGCGTGCCGCTGGGCTGCGGAGCGGCAGCGCTGCAGCGCCTGTCCCTCCCCGCTCCTGTGGGTGCTCGTTGCGCGTCGGGCCCCGGGGAAAGCTGTGCACGAAGGGTGCTCAGTCAGGGGAGTTCCCACCGCGTCAGTGCCGACAGCAGGCGAAGGTACCGTGGAAGCAGCGGTCTTCTGTCAAAACACGTTCGCAGCAGCAAGCCCTGAAACATTCATTCTTAGCAGACTTCTATCAAAACAAAATGCCGGCAGGAAGTGGTCGTGCTGGTTGAAGTCCTCCCTGAAAAAAAGAGCACCGAGAGCCATTTGGTTTTGGCTTAAATTTGGATAGTTTCTTCCAGAGTGCCATTTGCGAAAGTTGAAGATTTTTGCTAAGAGCAGTATTTAGAAAACCAGGTATTTGGCTTTTTTCATGATGCTTTTTCTTTTGAGAAAAGATCGTTTTCCTGGGAGATCTGGGATGATGGAGCGTGGTGTAGTCTGTGTTCCTCAGCCTGATCTCTCTGCTGTCTGGTACGAGAGCAGGGCAGTTGGGTACCCCACGGCGCAGTGACGGGGCAGAGGTCGCGTCTCAGGCCCCAGCTGCCTCGGGGTCAGTGCACAGCACCTTGCCCTGCCCTGTCTGACAGCCTGGCGTGGAGCAGGACCCCCTGCGGTGCCGGGGGGCTCTCCGTGAGCCTCCAGCAGACACGTGAGCCCTGTCCCCAAGGAGACTGCCCGTGGGGCTGGATTGATGCGGTCACAGGTTTTATTTGGCTCTGAGGCAGGGCTGAACCCCAGTGGATTTTTAATGCGTGAATTTTTAGTATTTAAATTTAACAAATCTTTGAACCTGTGTGGTTTCAGAGGGATGTTTCTCTTCCCCTCTGAATGAGTGTGCTGTAAATGCTTCAAAAAAAATCCTCCCTCTCTCTCTCCTCTCTGGTGTCGCTAGCTCTCGTGATACAGGAACAAACTTGCAATAGCTCGGGTTTTCCATTAAGTCACTGTGTCACAGGAGTGTCTCAGATTTTCATGTTTTAAAGCAGATGTCCAGCATCAGGGTTATGGGAAAAGCCTATAAAGGTGAATATGGACACCCCGGGAGCCCCATTTCATGGGGCAACGGGCCAGAGACCCCTTGTAAGGGTGGTCAGGGGAGGAGGACGGGAGGGCGCAGGGGGTGCAGGAGGAAGGAAGAAAGAGAGAGGGGAAGGGGCTGAGTTGGAGCACCTGGCATGGCAGGAGCTGCTGGTGGGGAGGAAAGGGATGGCGCCGGCTGCCTTAAAGCCTCTGCAACCTGAGCAGGCGGAGGTGGGGAGCGGGAATGAGCCAGGGGTTCACTTAGATCTTCTCAATTCACATCTGCTTGCAGATGTGCTTTGACCTGAATTCTCAGGGCTGGTCGACAGCTAATACGGGCAATGCGCGAGCCTGTGAGCACTGGTAGAGCCTGGGTGCACCTGGCCGTCCCTGCCCCTAGGCGAGCCGGCCCCAGGCCAGGCAGCTCTGTTCCTTTGCCCCAGCAGGGCCAAGAGAACCCCTGTCTGAATTTCTTTTCCATACCTTACCTCATTCCCACCTGGCTCTCTAAATTAAACCAGATTTCTCTCCAAGCATCTCGCTCCAAGGGCCGACAAAGCCATTAACATATTTTTGTTGTTTAATTTTTTGGTAGCACGTTAGCATTTTGCACTATTAATATTAATTTTTGCAAATAAGCGCGGCAGGGAGCCAGGCTGTGCAGCCCAAGGATGGCACCGCGCATGCAGCAGCTGGCCCTTGGTGCAAGGCTGGGTGCCACTGCTGCAGTCCAGCAGCTCCAGAGAGCTTTGCAGTGTCGATTTCGTGCAGGGTGCCTGATGCTCCACATCTTGCAGTGGCTGTGAGCCCTGGCAGGGACCATCGGGGACTACTCGTGGCGGGGGTCTGGGCACTGCCTTAGCGAGGCTGGGAGGCACTCGAGCTTTGCCAGCAGTCAGACAGCTCTTGCCACCTCAGGGTGGGAGACGGGATTGTGCACCCGTACTGTGGATGTCGCATTAATGTTGAACAGAGGGAAGAAGCCAGAGCGAGTGAGAGCAGGAGCTGGGTGTGCATGGTGGTTTTTCTTTGGGTTTGTGCTCTGATACTTTCTGCTTAATTACACCCTGACANAAAAATTTACCTTCCATGAAATATTCAGGACAGGCTGGCTTCTTAAAAACTGGCATAATTACTCCTGCAAGGCTTTTTCCAGTTCTCCTGGTTTCATTGCATTTGGAGAGAGGCAGCAGAAGCGTTTCCTTGTTAGCGTGGAGAGGGGCTGGGCTGGCCTGCTTCTTTAGAGGGAGGCTATCACTCTGCTGAAGTATTTGGAGATGGGTGAGCTGGGGGTCAGTGGGTTTGTTTGTTCCCCTGAATGTCTGCCGGTGATGGACTGGGAACTTGGAGGGGAAACGGAGGCGTTTTTAGTGACGTATCAGGGTGTATCAGGAACAAGAAAAACGTCCCATGTGCTCTGGGTGCGCCAGGATGGTGCTCCAGGGGTGCATCCCGCCCCAGTCGCGCTGCTCCTTCCCTGCTGTGTCCTTCCTGCAGCCCTGGGGGAGACGGCGGTGGGCCACGGGGAGCGCATCCGCCTGCCCGCGGAGAGGGGCCGCTGCGGGAAGTGGTCTCCTGACGCTGCTAGGCGTGATCCAAAATTAGCATCCCATTCACTTGCTTGTTGCTGTGTTAGCTCTGTGAGGCTAATAGGGCTTAAAAAAAAAAGTCTCTTGTCACTGAAATCAGCAGCTCTGACTCAGAATACATGGAGAGGGAGCAGACTTACTGAATGAGGCACCCCTGGTGCTGGAAGGGCTCACCAGGCAGCACTGCACTGTGGGGCTTGCCCCAGGCCAGCCTGAGGGTTGGGGTCAGAGTCGGGATAGGGCCCTCTGTTCCCATCCTGATGGCAGAACTGCTGGGTGAGGAGGGTGAAGGCGTGAGCACCCAAGCCAGCCAAACCAAGGAGCGTTCCCTGTGCCATGTGCCATGTTCCACAATTAATCACATCCACCCACGTTACACCTTCCCCCTTCCCTAAATCCTCCCTCGCCTGGTGCTGGAGTGGGGAATGGAGGCAGCTCCAGTTTTATGAATTAATCAAAGACAATGGTTGCTTTTGAGAGCTGCTGATTTAGAGAGCCCTTTGCAAGCATGTGTGCAATGTGATTTCTTAGCAGAGCGTGGCTCTGGATGAGCCTGCCAAGAGGAGCTGTTCCAGCTGCCGGCCACATCCTGGGGAGACGGGCTGAGTGGTCTTTTCATCTACAAATAAAACAAACAGGAACAAAGAAGGCAATAATATTGACTTTCATCATTGATATTCCCATTTATCTCAGTAATAATTAGTAATTCTATTGCTGTGAGGGTATAGCTCATAATCTCACTGTTTCAGGGGAGCTTGTTAATGTCATCACCAAGAACAGCCAGGCATAAAGTGCTGGGCAAGCGCTGAGGAGGGCGGAGGGCTGGAAACAGTGGAGCGGCACGTGGATGCTGTAGGGAGCGATGAGCTGCAGAGCTGGGGAGGGTGGGAGAGGTGCTCTTGGGCACGGGCAGGAGCATTGATCCTGCTGTGCGTGGGGTGAGGCAGGAGAGCCGAACCGGTCTTGCTGAAGGGAGCTGGGGCTCTCCAGGTCCCTGTCATCAGGGCCCTGGCTGCCTCCCCTAGCACAGCCAGAGCGGATCCCACTCGGTCCCGCTCCGGGAGGGAAGGGCAGGACTGGTGCTTCATTGCCACGGCCCAGGGGGCAGAGGATGCAGTCACAGCACCTTCCCCGTGGCGTGACGCAGGTCCAAGCTGTGACAGTGGCCTTCCCTTTGTCACTGGCACGCCAGGTGCGATGGGAAACCAGGGCGCAAGTATTTGCGTCTGTCCCTGTCCGCCCCCAGGGTGCCTGTGCCGTTCACAACATTCCTGCAGCATCCACAGCGCTTGTCATTTGCTGGTGCCTCGTTACTCATTCCCTGTCTTCTTTTAAAAACCCCTCACAGTGCTGGCTGCAGTGCCTCATTTTGTCAGGGCTGCGTACCTGGCCCTTTACTCCTTTGGGATGAAATGCAGGGGAAGTGAGATGCTGAGGTTTCGGTGCTGCTACCGCTGGCCCTCCTACATCACTGTGAAAGCTTTGGCACCCGACTGCTCCGTGCATCATCCTGGAGCGGTTTGGAGGTCCATTTCCTGCATCTATTTTTTATCGTCCCATTAAGTGCACGTCCCTACCCCGCCTGTGAGGGATGGTTTCCGGTACGCAGCGTCCCCAGCATTATCGATTCCACAGGAACCGCTGTCACAGCAGCCGCAGGGACTGGCGAGCAGCGAATGCAAATGCAGGGCAGTGTTTTTATTAGGATTTAAATGAGTTTAAGGCTGGTTAGAATTACAATGTGATTTGAGCCAGGAGGGGCTTATAAAACTGGTACGAGTTCATATCTTACACAGTAAACATGCCAAACCCCACGACTCCAGCTGAGCACCTTCCTCAGCGAGGTGGGGAAAGGAGCCGGCAGCTGCTGGGGCTCAGCCTGGTCACCTTGTCACGTAGCTACCCGGGGGGGAAGGCTCAGATGCCCAGGTTGCCGGGCAGGTTGCTGGTCCCTGCTAACAAACCCGAGCCCGCTGTGCGCTACAGGCTGGCAGGTAGCGGTGCAGGGGAGGCTGGTGGCCACACCTGCGTGGGCCGGGCAGGGTGCAGTTAGCCCGTGCTGGCCACAGCCGAGCAGCGTGCTTCCCTCTCCGGAGGAATGCAGCAGCAGGTGCCAGTGATGTCCCTGCTCCAGCTGTGGCTGTACGGGAGGGGTCTGCGCACCAGGGAAGCAGCACGGCTGCTCCCCATGCAGCCAGCTGCGGCCACCCGGGGCTCTGCGTGCTGGTGCAGGACGTAGGGATGCTTCCCTGGGCCGGGCCCTGCTCCAGGTTTGTCGCAGCGGGGACCTTTCTTCGGTCGGTCGGTCCAGGATGTGCCAGCCCCAGCTTGCACCTCTCCAGAGGCCTCGTAGCGCTCGGATCACCCACCTGTTGCGCAGACGTCACTCGTACTGCTTTAACGGCCTTTGCTGTAACGTATGGCCGTGCCGGGCTTTGCACGGAGCTGGAGGAGAGGCGGGTGCTGTGACGGAGCTGTGCCCCAGGGCTGTGACACGGGGAACCACGCGGTGGGGGGGGACGGATTCCTCCACCTGCTCCCCTGGCTGGGACAGGAAAGAAAGGGAAGCTCGAGCTATCGGCTTGGGATATTCGTGCCTCGCCTCACTTCAGTGTTATGCTTTTGATCTCTGAAGGATATAGCTGAATATTTGAATGAGAAATACATGGCTGTATTGAAAGCCTAAACAAAATGCCTTTTGTGCTTCCCTGCATGTTTATTTGCGTAAGAGAGTGTTTTGCTGGAGAAACACGGGAAGGAGCTCGAGGGAGAGGCAGCGAAGGCGGGGGCGAGAGCGGTGGGAACTTGCAGTACAATTTCAGGACACTTAAGAGCCTCTTATCGTCAGTGCCGAGACAGCGACATCAGAGGCAGCTCAGGCAATTGTCTGAGACAAATTGCTTCATTTGATGTGTTTGTTGGTACCGCACTGGTTAAGTCTCTGGGTTATGTATATAAAAAGCACAAGAGAAGTACAGAAATACACGCATATATGCATCTATACATGTCTCTATCCATATCGGAAGTTATCTCCCGTAAATGACCTTGCAGGCATGAAATAATGTCATCAGCCGGCGCTGCGCTCGGAGCAGCCGGGCGCTAGCTCTGCAGGCGTGCAGGCTGTGGGAGCCGGGCCCCGCCTCGGGGTTCCCAGGGCGATGCCGGCGAGGCGCGCACTCTCCTGCCGGGGAGCGGGGCTGGCGGCATTTGGTGCAGGAGGGAACGTTTCCCCCCGCCCCAGAAACAAAGGTTTCACTAGCCTCAGCAGTGCGGAGGGAAGAAAGAGCCTTTGCTCACAGCTACCATGCTGCTGAACAAGGCTGCTGTCCCCGGAGAGGGAAAATTGTTGCTGGTGCCCATGGGAGATGCGAAGGTAGCGATGTGACAGCAGCCCCGCTGTTCCATCCTGCTCAGAGGAGAGATGGCAAGCCAGGGGCACGCCTGATAAGACAGCCCGCTGGTGGCATTTGGATAACGGTGGGGAAGAGGCATTGCTGCGCTGTCCCCTCCCCATGCATCCAAAGCAGCGCAGTGCCCCGCTTTGGACAGCCCTGCCTGTGCCAGCGGCTCTCCTCGCCCCATCCCCGCGGTGAGGACGCGGGAGGAGGGCAGCGGCGTGGCGGTGGCCAGGAGAGGACGCGTATTGCATCCAGCAGCCCAGATCAAAGGGACCTCCGCTGGCGACATCCGCCAGAAAGCCTTTAATGCCTAGCCCTGGAGCAGGGAGATTTACTCCAGGGACTCATTTCCTTTCCTGATCATAAAAAACTGTGTCAACTTGACATTCAAGAAACTTTGTTTAATACCTTTCTAGTCATTTAACAGTTTAGCTAATAGCAATGCCTTTTTGTTATTTTTGAGTACTTTTGATTCATTCTGACTTTGTTGTCATATGCTCTTTGTTCTTTAATGTCGGTTCATTACGGGTATTTATTGCCTGCTCCCCAGGAGGATGGGGGAAGGAGGAGGGGTGCCCTGGCTGCACCCACACGCCGCAGCGTTTGGTAGCTCTGGCGATGCCGGCCGCTCTCAGCAGATCGGGACAAGATGTTCCAGAGGCTGCTGCTTGTTCTTGTGGTGGCGGCGGCTGTTGACAAAAAGTGCATCTTCAGCAGCACTGGAAGAGTTTGCAGACCTGCCTCTGTTTTGCTGAATTGTTTGTTTGGGGCAGAAAAATGAAAAACGGGAAAATGTCCCACGGTTTCACTCAGCTGTTTTCTCTATGATGTTATTGTCATTTTCCTTCAGAAAGAAAATTTTGGTTGGAAAGTTCCTTGACTTTTATCTTAACGAAATGGGTAAATTCCTAGAAATGTCCAGATTTAAAGTGAAATGTTACTGCACTTCTCTACCTTTTAGATTCACGAGCACTTAACAGAAGACACTTTCTTCTGTTAAGCTAATTCTTTCTGAATTGTCAAAAACACGGAAAAAATAATTGCAATAATAATAATTATGGTAATAGTAATGTGCTTTCACAGCCTTGGCTTTTACCACAGCTAATTGCGCTCCTTCATTCCTCCTGCTCTGCACCTCAGCTGTCTGCTCCTCGCTCAGCGCTGCCCCGGGAGCACCGGCTCCCCACGCAGCCCCCGCACAGGACCCCCCGGCCCCGTTATGTGCTGGGTGACCAAGTCCCGCTGGAGCTGCCCCTGCCAGGGATTAGCCGGATAGTTGAGCGTGGGTTTGAACAGAGCTGGTCTTCAGCTTGCCTGCACCTGCCTCCAGCAGCTTAGCGCTGGGGTGCCCTATGGCATCCACGCGCCCCAACTTCGGGCACGGGCCTGCCCAGCACCGGCTCCATGCTACCAGGCTGTACGGCGTGCTCCGAGCACAGCTTGTTCTCCAGGACCAGGTGCCACCCCACTGCCAAGGCCAGAAGCAGCTTGTAGCCTCCCTTTCCCCTGCCCAGTGCCATCGCTCTGCACACACCAGCACCAGCATGAGCTGGGGAAAGATGTCAAGAGCTGTTACAACATGTGAGCGAGCTGAGATAAAGGGATCCATTTTCATTCTCCTGCCTGTCTGCTTCAGTCAAAATACAACGCCACAGCTAGCACCGTTGTGTGTCGTTCCAGACCACAGCCAGCTAATGCACGGGCTGCTGCGGTAGGCGCTACATCTCCCCGTACCGCAGCTGTCCTGAGCCTCTACCGCAGCCGCTGGGGCTGCTTCACCCCAGCCCCGGCGCCCACAGCGCGCCCCGCTGTGAATCATGTCTCCTGCTGAACTGTAGCTCCTTGCGGGCTCTGCAGCTCCCAGGCTGCAAACCACAGCCCTGCCTGGCTCGTCTGCCAGCGGGAGGAGCAGCTCTGCCATGCCCCTGCCCTCCCAGCGCGTTCCCCCTTGTACCCCGCCACAGGCAGCGCAGCTGCTCGTCCCGCTTTCCAAAAACAGTGCGGTGGGGGGCGGGATGCGCAGGCTGCCGTGCTTGGGCGAGGGGACTGGCAAAGAGGAGGACCGGCCCTGCTGAGGGGACGCTGGCTGAGGCAGGCTGCTGCAGCCATCGGGGAGCGTGGGGGCCTCAGAGCGGCACCCCGAGTGTTGCTGGTCTCTCCATTTGGCAGACGCACGTATGTATGCACGCACGCACGTACAAGGAGTGCCCTCGAGGCGCCTGGCACCTGCTGTCTTCCTCTTCATTATTCAGAAGTTGTGAAGAGCATCTCTGTTCGGGGGCATGTCGTGGGGCCGCTGGGGACGGCTGTGCGGCTGGAAGCGGTGGGGACCCCGGGGCGGTGCCTGGGGCGGTGGGGCTTTGCATGCCGTAGCCAGGGCGGGGTGAGGGCGGCCGTTTTCTACACAAGACGTTGTATTTTTGTTCTGTATCTGCAAGTGGTGCGCTACCAGGGACGCTGCTCCACGAGCAGGGCCTGGACATGGGACCAGGCAATATGAATCGTGAAACCTCAATGCACCAAGCAATTTTCATCAGAGGTTTCCACGTCTTTCCCTTCCCCTCTCTGTTCTTTTTCTTGCTTCTCCTCAGTTAAAAAGACATGGAAACCACTCTCCTGAGTTTTGATCGTAAGCTTTGCCGCCACCCCTCGCCTCTCATTGGCGCATGCAGAGCAGCTGATGGGGCTGTGGGGATGCAGCAGAGCTGGAAAACTCTGCCCATCACTGGCTGGACCGAGGCAGAGGGCAGCAGCCATCTCCCAACCCATCCCCCCCAAATGTCACTTGCTTTTAAATGCACTGGTAGTTTAAAATAAGAATAACCTGCTCCAGGGCTTCTTAAACCGTGGAATTAAATATGCTTCTGGTCTCTAGGCAGAGTCTGACTCTTCAATTCTAAATCTGCTCAGCCAAGCGAAATATTGCAGGGGGGAAAGAAATCAATATTTCTCAGGCCCAGCATGGAGAGGAAGCCGTCCGCGTGTGGCTGCAAGCGTGCAAGTGCAGATGTGCACACCCAAGCGCGAGGCTGGGGTGGGAGCACGCCAGCAGCACGTGTGAGAGGCAGCAGGAGGGGGAGACGGCGTTTGCCATGCCCGAGAGCTGCCCCTGCTGCTGTGGGAGAGGCGTGGGTGCGAGTCCTCGAGTCCGTGGTGCTCGGGTGTGTGTCTGGGGACACAGCTGGGTTTCTCTCCACGTGGTTCCCAACACCGTCCCGTATTTCGGATGAGAAAGCAGCTTTCTCGGTTTCATTATGTGTAATTCAGTGGCCAGCGAGAGGCTGGGGGGTTGCGCTAGCCCAGGCACACTCTGGCTGCCCTGGTTTCTGGCACCTCGTACATGGAGCTGAGCTGCACAGGAGGCAGGAATAATCGGAGTTGATCCGGGTTTCCAGGCGAGTGAAGGACTTTCCCCTGCAACCTGCAGGCCCTGTTGTTTGGAGGGCAGCAGCGTTTCAGATAATGGATGGGGAGGGTGCTCCCGCTGTCGGTCGTGTGTGCGATGCATCCCGTGGAGACGTTTCTGCGCGGTGGCAAGGCCCCCGCCCCAAGGACCGCTCTGGATGCACCCTGTGCTGCACCACGGGGCCCCAGCCCCATCCTTGCACAAGGGCTGCCTCTTGCCTGGGGGGCACAGGCTGGGTGGGGAGTGGCCCCTGGTTCAGGGCAAGGGGAAGCTGATTTTGGCAGGTGTAAGTTCTCCAGGTGGTTTCCGCCCACCCCCTCCCCTCCATCACTGTCTTGCAGAGTCCCAACGCTCTCCCTCTCCGCGTGTCCTCCGCGGTGCGTGGCGGTGGGAGGAGGGAGCTGCACGGCCGCCTTGGGATCGGGAACAAAGATCTCCATCTGCAGCGGAGAGGGGAAGGACAAATGTTATTGACCCGCTCTGGCATCCGACCAAAGCACGGATGCTCACTCCTCCCAAAAAGCCTCTCTGATAGCTTAATTTCTTAATTGCTGTCTGTGATCAGGATGTCAGCTCTGGCTCTCCTCCAAGATATGTCACTTCCAGCAGCCCGGGGCTCTCTACCACCTTGTTTGGACACTGCTTTCAGCTCACCCACTCCGCCGGCTGGGGAATCTCTCATCTCCGTGTAGGCCACCTCTGCTGCCCTGGGGGCATCGCTGCAAATATTGAGGGTGCTTAAAACATTGAGGTCCAGGGCCCCAGCTCTAAAGGTGCATTGTGCCTTGGCCAGACGGCCAAGGGATGGAGCCAGGCCGCGTGCCCGGAGGTCCCAGCTAGAGTCCAGCACAGCGCCTGGAGGAGGTAAGCTCCTCGGATGCCTGCTGCTGGGCACGGGATGGACAGCAGGCGCAACGGGGGTTCCTGGAGGTGAGGCCCAGGGAGGGGATCCACGGGGAAGCAGAGCTGCCCTCTGTGGGGTCTGGCACTGGGCTGATGGAAATTCCTGGCCTCTCCGGCCCTCCTGAGATAAGGCAGGGCTGTGCCCGTGTGCAGCGGGAGCTTATGAGCTGCCGTGCAGCAAGGCTCTATATCTCAATAAGCAGCACTCTAAGGCAGACCTGAAAATAAATATTTGAAGAGGAAATAGTACTCTGTCTTCTATTGTCTCTTTTCCTTTCCTCTCTCTGTTTCTCTCCCCGTTCTCCTGTCTTTTACGTTTGACTGAACATGAGAGTTCATTGTTAAAGAGGTTTTGTTTTGTTGTGTTTTCCCTTTCTCTACTCTCCCAATGAGGAAACTACAGGAGCTGCGCTATTAACAATTCAGACCCGTACAGCAGCAAGGGCTGTCTTCATGCCAAGCTTGTCCATGTCCAGGCTGCTTGTTTTTCTTCTCTGTTGCTTAGTTTGTTTGCCATGGTAAAACATGACTAGACGGCTGTTTCTTCTGCAGGGAGCAGAGGCACATTGGGATCAAACTGTCTGTGGAAAGAAGTCTGCAGGTGTGGTTCAGCCAAACTCTGCAATCATTTTCCTCGTTCTTTAGTAGCTTTGGCTTCATGCAGGGTGAAGCAAGCAGGTCAGCAGTGCCATGAATAATACTGCCCCTGGTCTCTGCAGGCCTTGATGGGAAAGGCCAGGAGGAGGCTTCACTGCAGAGCTTGGAAGCAGGTGTCTATGCGGAGAGGGTGAAGAGGGGCGAAAGGCTCTGGCAACCTGAGGAACCTGCTGAGGGCATCTCCTGGCACCGTCTGGCAAGTGGCTCCTGACAGCCCCGGTTACTTCTGGTGGGTGGCCTGGGACATGTGTACAGATGTGCTTGGAAATGGGTCCTCTTGCCTCGCTGACCTGGGAGAGTGCCAAGAGCGGGGGTGTTGGGACTCACGGAGCGGAGCAGGGAGAGCAGGGTGGAAGAACTCCGTAAGGGTAGATGCAGCTAACTGTGCCATTGCCAGGACCTGGGGCTTGGGGCCACTTTCAGAGGAGGCCAAGGGACACAAAAACCTAGAAGGAACAAAAGGTACTTTGTGTCCGAAGGAGAGCCAGTACCTACCAGAGGCATGTGGCTTACCCAAACTTCGGCTTGTATGATCTCCCCCTGTGCATCTGAGGATCTGTGGGCTGGGAAAGGAGCACTGGCATCATCTAGAGCCCTCCTCTGAGTGTGAAAGGGAAGTGCTAAGAGAAATCGAGCGTAAAAGGAGAGGTAAAGAGTGGCAGTGAGAAGGGAATGGGGAAGAGAAAGGAAGGGAAAGACTCCGGAGAGGAAACGTGACTGAAAATGCGGGGGAGTTTAAGGATATTGGACACGTCACAGGCAAGGGAGATAGTCCAGCAAAGACGCAACTTTGAGAGAAGTCTTCTCAGCCTGGCTGCAAATGTTTGCTAAGCTTCTCTGCTATATTTAGCAGCCTCTGTGCCCTTTGGAGAGTTTTCCACGCAGATGGTGGAGGAGCAGCATGCCAAATGGTGGATGCCATGCTGCGTCGGAAGGGGGTGCCCGGTGTTCGGGGGGAGAAGTTTAATGTCGTCCTCGCCCTTTCAGCGGCAAAGCCAAACAGTTTGCTTTGCTGCCCAGTGGATGGGGCTGCCAGATGGCTAAATATTTGCTTGTAAATTAGCAATGGGAAACATGACATGTAAAGCCCGAAACTGAAGAAACACAGGGCCTGGACTGGCCTTTTCCTCCTGCAGAGGATGGTCTCTGCAGAGCAGGGTGGGGTAGATCCATTACTGGAGCAGCACAAGGAGATCTCAAAGCAAATGAGCGTTGGCACTGCGCTGCCATCTCTCCCCTGTTCACTGGCACAGTCATGGGCCGTTACTCAAGCGTGCTCAGCCTCTGGCTGTGTTTGCTTTAAACCAATATGCAGAGAAACACAGCTTTTCTCCCTAGGAAAAAAATGCTTCTTGTTCTGTATCTGTGCAGTATCTCACTGAATGGGATATGACTGGAATGAAATTTCCAGGCACTAATGCAATATAAGTACTCCTAATTTGTGTGCGTGCATGTGTGGGGATAGGCAACATAATGAGCCCGCGCTGCACGGCCCGGAGCAGCATCGCACGCAGCCCTGCCCTTCCCGAGCACGAGACGGCTTCGTGGCTCGCTTGGGGCATCTCTGCAGCGTGCCGTGCTGGGGGTGCAAGGTGGGGAGGGAGAGCCTGAAACGCCCTGAAAGGCTGGGGGGGACCACAGTGACGTTCAGAGAGAATCTCATCAAACTGGTTAGTGCTGCCTCCTGCAAGTCCTCCCAGATCACGGGGCTGCCCAGCTCCCCCGCTCCCCTCCCATCCGTAAGGTTATTTTAAAAACAAGTAAACATTACAACTAATAATTGTTGTTCCCTTTTATTTGCCATCTGGGGTGTCAGCCTGGCATTTTCACATTCTCTGGCGTTTCTGTACAGCCGGGAAGGCAGGCCCCTCTCCTCTCGCCTTGGTTTCTAATGAAAGCCAAGCCTCCCTCTTAACTTGACTCCAGGGTCTGTGGCTCTGAGAAGCTCTACCTCTGAAACACTGGCAATAACACCGTAAGAGCTGGCTACGCTGCCGTAAAACGTACATTGCTGTGAGAAGAGGAGCAGCAAATCCTCGCTCCCTTCTCCCCGTCCCTGCGGCTCCCCTGCTCTCTCCCCGCTCCCCCTCCAGGGCTCGGAGCCTCGGTGCCGGGCAGCACAGACCGGCTCCCATTTCCCCTTGAGCCCCTCTGTGTCCTGCCCTGGCGCCTGCTTCCCTTGGGACGCTCTCTTCCCTCACGCAGTCTCTGTGCCCTGCCTGCAGGTCGGCTCCTGCCCCTTGTCCTTGTCCTTGCCAGCATCTCGCGTGGCAGCTCAGGACAGAGGCCTCCGTGGCAGCCCTCCGCTTGCAGCCTGGTGGAAACAAGCAGAGCTGTGCGAGCTCCCCACGCGGTGAGGCCGTCCGTGCACGTTGCGTTTCGTGGTGACTGGGAGCATCGTCTGCCTTCCCACACCATCCCCTACCGTATTTATAGATCACAGCGGCGTTATCCATGTGGATGCAGATTGTGCCTGACGGTTTTCTATAAATACAAATGCTCTGTAATTATCGTTAGAACTATTTAGCCCAATTCAAAGGTAGATTAAATAATGAATGTGTGTGTGATATGCCTGTCGACATCAACAAATGGAAAGAGACATCTCTGGATGCGTATCTGGAGGTTTCCCCAGTGAAGACGTTGGGGGAGGAGAGCAGGGAGGGAGCCGAGCAGGCGTGTTGCTGGAAATGCCTCTTCCACACGGGGCCGGGCAGCGCGGCACAGTGCGGCGGGCGCTCTCTGCTCCCTGGTGGGGTCTCAGGGCTGGACAAATAGGTGGTCCAGGGGACACCGTGCCAAGGGATGGAGAGGGAGGATTGCACACACAGGAGCCACTTGGTATTCACGGCTGCCCATCACTGCACATCTCCCCCCGCTGCTTTCGCTGAGCCTGGGGAGCACCGGGAGGTAATTTCAGGCTAGGTTGCAATCAAAAGCATGTGATAAGGCTCCCCAAAGCCTCCCAGCCCCTTGTTTGGTATGGTAATTGATTTTCTCCGAGGCTGTGTGTGGCCCAGCCTGTTTCCCTCCCCGCTGGTCTCTCCGTGGCCGTGAGCCGCTCCACAGCAGAGCCCTTCTGGGGACGGGGCGTCTGCCCGCCTCCAGCTGTGCTCCTGCGGGACAGGCAGAGGGGAGCTCTGGCAGCACAGGCCCAGGGTCAGACCAGTGGGTCCTTGCTGAGGACAGTCGTGGCTTTACCAGCATCCCGGAGGGGTGCACGGCAAGGCAGGACTGGCATGCTCAGGAGGAGCAGTGGCATTGGCATTTCAAGGGGGGACATAGGTGTGTCAGCCCCTAAATGCCACATTTGCTCCAGAAAAGGAGTTTGCAAAGACAGTGGAAGGAAAAGGTAATCTCATCATGCTTTTACTGCAGGAGCCTCTGCTGAACATCCCTCCCTGCTCCCCTCTCCCTCCTTCGCCCTCTCCCCAGGTGCTGTGAAGCCCTGGCGCTGCTCGCAGGCCATCGCGCCGTGTTCGGCTGCCAGGTCTCACCCTTCCCTGGCTCCGTGTCACATCGCGGCTGCTCCCCCGCCCCAGGGACAGTAGCGTTGGGACTGGTGAGGGTGGCGGGGCTGGGAGGAAGGGCTCCATCACGGTAACTAATAACTGTGTGCTGACAAATTGAATTATACCTTTTCCAGTTGCCTGCACTATTGATCAGAGAAAAGGGTTTTGTTTTTGTTAGGCTTTTTTTTTCTCCTTTTAAGTTACAGTTGCAATGTCCTGGGGGCTTATAATGAACTGAATAAGGTCAGGTTAGCAGAAGAATCAAATATGCTCTGGCAGCAGAAGCGTGGGCTTTTCCTGGTGACTCTGAGTGGAGAGGAAAGCAGCGGTGGGAGCAGCAGCGGCTCGTGCCGCGCAGTGCCCTGGTGCATGGCAGCGTCCAGCTGCTGCCTCCCCTGCCCGGGACGGGCATTGCTGAAGCAGAGGGTGGGCTCGCGAGCTTGGCAGTGCGGGACCCAGCAGGCAACTGCTAAAGGATGACCGATGCAGGGTGAAACCAGACCAAACCATGCATGGAGGGCTGCCTGGAAATGGGGTGCCCCAGGTGGGCTGCAGGGGAGAGATGGAAACAGGAGGCAAGCCCTGCTCTGCTCGAAGCGCCCCGCCAGCCAGGGAGGCTCCCGGACCCTTCCTCCCTCCGCGTCACACACACTGCAGGAAGCGTCTCGCCAGGGCTGCGGTTTTTCCAGCTGCCTGCCCTAGCTCACGCCAAACCGTGCCCCCCGGGCAGCTCGAGTGGCTCGCACCCTGCCTGGAGGCTGCCGAGGCAGGCAGGGGTGTGCGATGGGACCTGGATCCAGGAGCCGGGATGGGGCCAGGAGCAGCATTTGCCCAGCAGCTCCCTGTGCGGTCCCTGTTTGGTTCTTTACTCTGGTGCTGGGATCCCACTGTGAACTCAATTAAAGCCGTGTTGGGGGAAGCGGGGATAAATTACCCAGATGTAAAGGATGAGTGAAAAATGAACACAGGGAAACGTCAGCCCCCCTTTGAAAGGCTTCATTGAACTCGGACACGTGTCACCTTGGCAGCACCAAAGCTGTGGGGAGAGGCAGCGCTCCCTGGTGTCCCCCTCCGTGTCCCCACTGCGGGGCTGGGACTGGGTGGGAAGCGCGGCTGGGCTGCTGCAGAAGCAGAGCGATGAGGTGAAGCGTCGGTGCCCGGCTCGGGGTGGAGGTGAGGGCTGCTCCGCCGGCTCGAGACCGCGCTCAGGTGAAGGTTTGCAGTGGTGGCAACATGGAGCCAGGAGCGAGCAGGGCAGCTGGAGGTTCAGAGGTGCTTCGGAGGGTGATCTGAGGGCAAACCTCAGGGAGCAGTAGAAGTATAGACATCCACATCTCGTTTTTGTGTAACGCTGTTTACGAGGACCTAGATTGAAATCTCAGCTGCCCTGGGATGGATTTGGACCATCTGCAGAGCTGTCTGTGTGCTGGTGGAGCTGCCGTGCTGCACGCGGTGGGTTTTGTCGCTCTGCACCAGTCCTGTCCGTCTGGGGATCACAGGCTTTGGGAGCAAAGGTCCCTGCAGGGCCAGTTCCCAGCCTGCCCGGTGTGCCTGCTTATCTCCCAGACCTCACTGTACAAAGTGAACGATCACAGGGAGGGACCAACAAACCCTGCCCTGCAGTCCTGTCTGAGCATATCGGGACTTGGTGGAGAAACAGAGGCTTACCTCCTGCATGGTTGTCTGTCCGACCTGCTCCTTTCTGCACGGTTCTCTAAGATCACACGTCCCGGTAGCAAGCTGTGCCCCCCTTGCCTCACCAGCACGTTGGAGCTGGAGGCTCCAGCACACGTGCAGGGTCTGGAGGTGTGCAGGGGCAGTCTGCAGGGCTGCTTGTGCTGCCAGCGCGTCACCAGGAAGGTGAAGTGCTGGTCCCTTGATAGGTGCCTCTTATCTAGCACCTTAACCCGGTTGCTCTGCACCCAGCCCTCAAAGCCAGGGTAGCGGCAGGAGAGCTGGTCCCATCCCTCTCGGTGTCGCCTGCGGCCTGCCCAGGTGTGGCCAGAGCAGGGGACACCGTCCAGGCACAGGCCTGGCCTCCCTCTTGTACGTGAGCCTTTCTCCTCCCACACTGCCCTGCTTGAGAGTCCGGCCACATCGGGTGCAGGATTAACATTCCCAGCACAGAGTCACTCCATCACCAGTTCTATTAAACTCATTTGCTATCTAAAGGAATTCATTTTCCACTTTGTTTGCCCATGATAAAAAAAAAAGCCCTCTGAGCTGAGGCCCTAGTGGCTGAAGCTGGGGAGTGACCGAGCAGGGCGCTGGGCAGCAGCGTCCCCCGCTCCGTTTGCGTGCCGGGAGGCAGGAGGGCGTTGCTGCCAGCCGTGCAGCAGCATGCCCGTCTCTGCATGCCTCCACCGTGCCGCTGGAAGGAGCAGCTGGCCGCTGCCAGCAGCTGCCGGCACCTAGGCTACTGCTTGCTTCCTCGAGCAGATGACATTGTTTCACCCCAGAATGAGGCTTTGCAACATGAAACTGTCCCCTTTTCACTGGGGACATCCCTGGACTTCAGGAAACTTGCCCTCATCCAAAAATCGGGTTTCCTTGGAATCCACAGCAAGTCCAGGGAAGCTGGAGCCAAACCGGGTTCTCTCTGCCTGCTCCCCCGGCTCCCTGTATGTCGTGTCCTTCAGTCACTTGCTTTGCAACAGGCTCGGGAGCTGGATTCCTGCCGCTGCCTGGGGCTCCAAGCCTGCGCACATGCTTGGGTGCACGAGGGAGGGGGAAAATGGGCAGAACAGAGTGTGTGCACATGCATGCGTGTGAGCAAACCTTCCTGTGCACATGTGCATTCCCCTGGGGACCACGGGGCTCCTGTTGACAGCCCCCCCCCCCCGCTTTATCCCTGAGCCTCCCAGCACGGGCACCTCCTGCCAGAAAAAAGCAGTGAGACGCGCTGCAGCCCTCTGCACCGCTGCTTTCAAGGTCAGCGGCTGCTGGCAATTGATCTACAGCCTCACTGTAAATCTTGTGCTGAGGGGAGCCTTCCCCGCTGGCTCTCGACAGCAGCATCCATCCTGCCCAGCTCGGCCAGCCCAGCCGCCAGCAATGGGAGCTTTAATCACTGCCTGCCTCTGCCGGACAGCATTCAGGTGCGTGAGCGGCCCGGCCGCCTGCCCGCGCTGCCCTCTCCCATGCCCCTGTGCTGCTCACGGCCACGTCTGCAGCTCTTCCTGCAAGGGGCAGGAGAGCGCGAGCCACTGGCATGGGGCCTGGGTGCAGCTGCTTGTGCTGAGGGGTTCGTGATGTGCGTCTGGGGTCTCCTGCGTGGCCTGGTGTGCCCCACAGGGACCTGGTGTTTAGGGTTTCTCTGTTTCTCAGCAGATGGGAAGTCTGGCTCTGGGGCAGGCAGAGTTAGCGTCTGCCTTCCCGGTGAGTTGTGTTATGGGCAAAAAGGAGCTGGGGGCAGAAGAGGGGCAGTGGCAGTGGCCACCAGCCGTGGAGCATGAGTGCACGTGGGGACGATGGTGTCCCCCAAGGCTGGAGCACAGAAAGGCACCACAGTGAGGAAAGCAATGCTGAATGCCCCCGAGGCTGCCCTGTCTGAACGGAGCAGGAGGTAGGTGCTCCGTCTAGTGCCTGTCCCCACGGGGAGAGGAGGTGCACGGAGAGCAGGGCATGGCTGCCGGGGGATTCCAGCTGGGACTCGCTGAGCTCAGGCGGCGCGAGCCATGCGAGCGCGGGGCTGGGTGCTGGGCCCCCCTGCTCAGCCCGCGGTCACCCGGCTGCAATTTCTCTGCCTAATTGAATGCCATGGCCAGAGCGATCAAGTCTCTTGTCAGCACACAGACGTGCAAGGATATAAGCCATGTGTAGCAGGCAAATTGAATTGGAGCCCCTGCAAAATGGCAGCTCCTCATAAATGCAAAATATTTTCCTTCGTAATAATCGTTTGCAACTAAACAGCAGCACTGCGAGTGGTCACGGCAGCTTTCAGCCCCGGAGCAGGCAGCCCGTGTCTGCGCTGACTTCAAGCCCTCACCCGCGCCGTGCCTGGCCCCGGTGCCGAGCGTGGGGTGGCGGGAGGAGAAGGGCGCTTCCAGCCTCCGGGGAGGGCAGCTGGCAGCCCAGTGGCGGGTGGCTGCCCTCGGGAGGTGTCCCAGCAGCGCGGGGCCTCAGGGCACCCCACGGGGACGGCAGCAGCCAAGGGGGGCTTGTGCCTGTGCTCCAGCAAGTCTCTGCTCTCCCAGCCCCATCCCGCGGGATCCGTGCTACCTTCACACCCGCCTGCCTGCCCGTCCCTCTGCTTCGCTCCATTCCCACAGAGCAAATCCTGCTCCTTTGGACAGAAACCAGTTTCCCTCCCACAAATCCTTTTCAGAGTGGCTGACGCTAATGGAGAACAGAAGCAATCAAGGCAGTTTAACCCCCCTGCTACCTGTGACTCTCACCGCAAAGCCTGCTAATGAGCGAGCTCAGGTTGTGCTAATTACTCTAGCCCTGGTAGACCAGACAGAGCACCAGGAGTTAACTAATTCTCAATTAACCCCTGGTTGCTCGTGCTGATTTCCCCTGTTCCCAGCAGCCTTCAGAAAGTCAGCAGGTAAATAGCGGCAGGGGGACGCAGCGCAGCAGGGAGCCGTGCAGGTGGACCTGCGCCTGTGCTGCCCTGCGCCTCTGGCCCTCCTGCCTGGTGCCTCGGGGCACCCCCACACCTCTCTGAGGAAGTCACCCAGGGCAGAGCGAGGTGGCAATTTCCCTGGGTCCCGGCCCAGCCCAGCGCAGCTTGCAGCCATCTCGGCGCAAGAGCAACAAGCGATTCATTGATTTCTCCTCGGTTCCCGGAGGCATCGATCACAGACGGGGCTTCCCGGTAGCCTCCACTTGCCGCCGCCTTGAGGAGCCGGGCGCTGGCCCACACCAGCCCCACGGAGGGCACGCAGGGGCTGCGTTGATCAGATGCAGGCGGCTGCTTTCATCCCCAGCTGATGCTGGTGGGGCCCTGCCGGCCCCCAGCCCCTCCGCACCCCGGCTCCCACCAGGCGCGGAGCTGCCGCCCAGAATTTGCCCTGCAGTTGCTATGGTGACGGGGGAAAAAAGCCTCCAAACATTTAATTCTGCAGCCCACCTGGGAGCCTTTTAAACTCCCTGTTCGGTGTTTGACATGTAATAATTTTTCTGCTTTTAAGATTATCCTAAAACGTTCATTCTCTTTCTCTCTTGAAATCTCAGCAGTGGAGCCTCCAAAAGAAATCAGCATAAAAAATACCAATACACGTTTCAAATACCAATTTGTCACCGTCGCAGGGAACAGGCACTGACAGGCACTGGGGAAGTGGAAGGGGACAGAGCGGCGCAGGCCAGGGCTGCCCGCTGGCGGCACCGGCACGGTGCAGGCACCGGCCTCGGGCAGCTCCCGTGACGGGTAACGCCAGCGCCGGGAGAGCTGGGCCGAGGGCTGGCGGGAGAGGGAAGGAGAGGCGATGGGCTGGGTGGTGATACAGGGAAACAGTGGGGAAGCGAGGAGTTTGGGGAGCAGAGCTGGTCCTGGTTGGCAGCAGGGAGGGCTTTGATCACGTAGCAATGCCGCTGCTCAAAAGAGGAGACTCAACGATGTTGTAGGCATCTATGCAGGAATGAAATAAAACAAGACCTCCCTACAGAAAGTGAATTAAGACCCGGCTCAATTCCACAGGGCTTCCTTGGGCTCCCCAAGCGCCCTGGGCTACCCCGTCCCCTCCCAGGGCTCTCCCTGACGGCGCAGGGGAGCAGAGCCCAGCTCGGCATCGCAGCCTCGGCATGCGAATGAATATAGTAAAAACTGTCAGGTGCCGGGTACCGCAGTGACAAGAGGCACTTGGGTACCAGCGGTGGGACACCATCATCTGGCTGTTTATGCTTGGGTATCTGCACACCTTACACCAAGCAGATGGTCTGCTCCAGAGCACTGGGATCCAACAAGCCTGTGGAGCAATTTAATCTCCAGAAATAATTTAATATGGCTTCCTCCAGAGTACGGTGGTTTGATTTTTTTTCTGGTCAGCCATAGAATAATTTAATCCTGCCTTCTGTGTGAAGGTCTATTTTGAGCCTGCCACCTGCAGAGTGTTTTAATCCCACATCTCACAAAGTAATTCAATCCTCTCCCTTGGTGAGTAATTTAATCCTCTATTTCCAGGGTAATTTAATCCCCTCCCTGGGGAATAATGGAATAATTTGATCCTCCATTTCCAGAGTAATGCGATCCTGTACCTGAGAAGCTCAATACTTTAAACCAGCCACCTGCGACGCTGTGCGAATGCTTGTCTGTAGGCTCTGCCATCGCTGCAAAACAGTCCTGCCGGGGAGGATTCAGCCGTTCACTGAGTAAATCCATCCCCACGCTGGCTGGGGTAATCCGGGCAGACTCGGAATGGGCAAAACCCTTTGGCGCTGCCTGACCTTGGGGCGTTTGAGCCAGGATGTGTGTGATTGCTTCATTTAAATTCCTCCTCAACTGATTAATCCATTTGCTCGTGAATTAGTTTTAATCTGGTTGATGCCATGGTTGTTAAAGCAGGGCAGCCTTCGCCCACCTTCCACGGGGCTGCTGGTGTGAGGGAGGTCTCCTGCAGGCTCGTTTTGGTGCTGGTGCGGAGCAGCTCTGTCTATGTAGAGATAGTATCTGTATAAATACATACGTAGGCATCGTCTTCCCATTTATGTGGAAGGGCAGTGTTTAGCCCCCTCACCCGGCGTCACCTCCAGCAGGACTCGCTGATGGGGGCTGTCAAAGTGGCACAGCCGGCAGCGGAACCTCCCTGCCCTGCCGTGGGGTCTGGGACACGCGCTGCCTGCGTCCAGGCCGCCGCCTGCGCGTGGGGCTTCCAGGCACGGCGCGCACCCTCTCCGGCACAGAAATCCAGCTTGAAAGCAACAGAGCCTCCCTGTCGGGCTGCATGAAAGAGGGATTCTCAGTGGGGAGTCTGGCTCTTTTACGCCTCTTCCCCCTCATTTCTGCTACAGCTCAGGCTCACGGTTAATAGGAGAAAGAGTGTTTCCTTAGCTTAGGAAGACGTTAAAAAGAGAGAGAGAAACACCAATAATGATAGTGTCCATTTCCATGCAGAGGAGGATCTGTGGCGTTTTCAGAGCAGAAATATCTCCTGCCCCTCTGAAGACTGCAGCGGTTTGTGTTCGGGTCCTGAATAAACCCTGAGGGAGAGGAGAAAGAGGGAGCGGTGGGGCAGTGGGGCAGGAGGAGAGACCCGGCAAAGAAGGGGAAGCCCCAAGGGCCTGGAGGACTGCCGTAGCCCCAGCTTTAGGTTGCCAAAGTGCAGTGGGAAGACGCCCAGCGTGGCAGGGCAGAGGGGGCAGGGGGTCGGAGCCTGCCCACCACCCCGGGCAGCCCCCGTGCCAGGCAGCCCTGCCTGCCCCCTGCGAGACCCTCCTGCACCGGCGTCTGCCCTGCATCTCTCGCTTGTCCAGGGAACAGTTACGAGTTGAGGTGACTGTCATCACTGTTCTTTAATCCCACTGTCAAGTTAGTACTCAAGTTTTTCGGAAGCCAAAGGGCAGGCAAGTGGTGTGGAGGATTAGAGCCAACTTTTGTCACTCCCTGTGTGCAGCTCCCATCTGCACAGTGTTGGAAATAACTGCTCAATCCCCGAGCCTGCTGCAGCCTCATGGGACTGGCCCCCAGCCGGGGCCTGGCTGGGCTGAGAGGTGCCAGAGTGAACCACGTAAATGGCAATTGTCTTTCCTAGGGAGAGAGGATTCAGGCAAAAATACTTGGACAGGCTAAACAGAAATCATTGCTACTTCCACTGCATGTTTTACGTGCCCTAGTCCCCCTGGGACCGCTAAAATTCTGCTTTTAAAACTCTGCTTTATACAAAAGTCTGTCCTGGATATGTCATCTCACATTCTAACATGATATATTAGACAAATAATTCTTTATGTGCAAAGCGCTCCCAAGTACCTGCAGGCCAGAGGGAAGAGAGGGGCCTGAATATCTTTAAAAATGCCATTCTAAACGTCTCCACTTCAAAGTCTTTTTTGCAAATTCTGCTCTGTGCCAGATGTCTTGCCCAAAAGTCAGCTCCGCCACCCGTTCCCGGGCTGCGCTGAACGCCCGGTCAGCCTGCACACGCCGTCTGGATGGCTGTGCCGTGCCCTTCGGTCACTGAAAGGGTGGCCAGGCACTGCTTATGGCTTATCTCTTAGGTGGTGTAGGCTTGTATAGGGTGCGGGAAGCAGGAGAGAAATACCTCCCTTCAGTCCTTGAAGTGTGAGCTGCTGTGTTTAACTAGTCTTGCTGTTCACTCACCTTTCTTTCCCTCTAATGAGTCAGGTTTTATTCTCCCATATCACGTCTGAATGCACATTGCGGGTAATTGATGGACAGGACCCGGCCTCTGAAAGCTATCAGCATAGCAACTGTGAAATCACACGTCCAAATATGTTTATCTTCCTGGCTTTTGGGGCCCGAGTGCTCTCTGGACATGGGTTTCTGTACTTCAAGGAGGAGAGCAGATTTCCTTTAAAATGTCAGCTTAGAAATGAGAGATAAAAGGGAAGACACGGGCTACTTAAACTGTGCGTTCATGACAAAGCAGGGCAGCTTGGCTCGGAGGGAAGAAACCACAGCTCAGCTGTAGGTGACTGTTGTTTTCGGCAGGTGCTGGTGCTATGGGGGTCTGCATGCCAGTGCTGCCCCTCGGCACGGCCCTGCCATGGGTGCACCTCCCGTGGTGGCCTCCAGCGGGCGATGGGCGTGCGAACCACCCGCTCTTCTCGGCGTGGTTTCCCCAGCAGGAGACCTGGGAGGTCTCCGTGCACCCCCTGTCGCTGCCACACGCAGGGAAGCAGCCGTGGCCACCGCGGAGCCACGTTGCTCTGGCCAGCACCGCAACGGGGCTGTCCATGGGCTGCAGCACGCTGGGGCCGAGTCGCAGGTGGTGGCCCCAGGGTGAAGGGCTCAGGTCCTTGCTGGTACACCCCGGCTGCTCTCGGTGCGGCTCTGGAGTGCTCTGTGAGTATTTCTCGAGTGCGGGAATTACTGTCCACACAAGCACCTCTCCAAGGCTCACACAGCAGCAGCAGATGTCAGACGTTTCTCCTCGGCCCCTGCCCGAGCGGCGGGTGCGGGAGGACGGCAGGTGAGCTGAGGCTAGGGAGATGGGAGGATTTCCCGGCCTGGCTAGGAGGATGGAGCACGTTCCCGCCGCCTGGGCGCAGCCATCCTCCCGCCCCAACCAGGCCGTGGTCGGGCTGTCCAAGGCCACCGTGGAGTAATTCAAGTGAAACCATGAACCCCCCTCTCCTCCCTGCCAGCGAGGCGCAGCGTGGCGGCTCACAGATAGACATGGAGCAGCGACAGCACGCTCCCTGCACGCCACTGATTGACAGCAAAGACGCACGACCGCACATCTTGTTTACAGCAGTATTTGGGTTGGCAGAGCCTGGCTCACGCTAACGACAAGAGCTGCCTCTCACTGCCAGCGGCAGCTCCGCCGCCGCTGAGCCTCTGCACGCCCCCCTCTTCCCCAGGGCTGGCTCCGCCAACCTCTGCTCCTGGCACCGCTCACATGCCTGCCCGCAGCCGCCACGCCGCTCTCTGCCCTCTCGAGCACAGGTTTTGCTCCTCTTTCAACGCAGCCCGGCTGTGCGCTGGCCCTGGCTGCCGCCCCGCTCCCACTGCCTGGGGGCTCCCTCTGCACCAGCACCAGAGCGTGGTCTTGCGTCTGTTAAATACCGACGGCAGGTTTAGTGGGAACCCTTGGGGGCTGGATGCAGCAGCTCCTGGGGGATGCTGTGGTTCCTGTTCTGCAGAGGCTTGGAGGATACGCTGAGAACAGTCCCTCTGGGCTCTCTGGCTCGGTCTCCAGCCTCGTTGCCCTGAGGAGCTCTGCAGGATGGGGACAAGCCACAGGAGGGGAACACAGCTCCATTGCAGGCCACAGGTTGAGGCAGGACCAGCATGCCAGGGCCAAGGGCAAGCCCTGCTCAGAGCAGCGGTGCTCAGCCCATCCTCTGTAGACTGTCTGCCCCACTCCCACTCCCACAAGAGCTCCAGGACTGTGAGGCTGCCCGACTGTGGCTGCAGTCCCGTGGGACAGGGCTTCCTGGCCAGGTTCCCACTCCGTTTCCACCTGGGCCCCGTTGGATCCATTTCCAGCGCACAACACAGGCGCTGGATGTGAGCTGAGCCTACGGAGCTGCATCCACTGTCCCACTCCATAAGAAAAGAGCAGGTCCCCGGCATCCTGGCTGCACAGGCGTGATGTCCATCCCTTGCCGTGCCCTCTCCTCCTCCTGTTGCAGTGTCACCAGAAGGCTCCCATCAGGGAGCCCGCTGCCTGCCGGCAGGACTCAAGCTTTGCTCGCTGCTGCCGTGCAGGGACCTGACAGCAGCGCAGTGCGAGAGGCTTGTACCTCCGCCTCGGGATGACAGATGCTGCCGTGCCACTGCAAAGCTTTCATCCTGAGCGGCTGGGAGCGTAAGCAATGCTTGCTTACGGAGAACGGCGAGGAGGACGAGCCGGAGCACGGGTGCATGCGGGGACATGGGCTTGGGAGCAGGACTGCAGGGAGGGGAGAGCACGGGAGCACGCGCGGGCTGCACGCTGTGGGTGAGCCTGGGTGGTGCAGGAGAGGAGGCACGGACTCTGTATGTGTGTGAGTGTGTGCGCACAGGTTCTGCTGGGCTTGTGGTCGTTGGATTTGACTTACAACGCGTCCATACAATGAAAACACTTCTGAGAGACCTCACCCCACGGACAGCAAATAAAAATAAGATATCTGTAGATGCTTCATAACTCAAGTGAAAGCGTGGGTGCCAACCCACTCCTCTCCTCCTCTCCCACAAGCACTAAAAAAGTCAGGAAGGAGGTTTGCAGCCCCAGATCCAGCTCCTGGCCCATTCTTAGCCGGCTGGCACAGTATTAGGTTGGGGCACTTGGTCTCCAAAGGCCAGGGCTGCAGGAGGAGACCTTGAGCCACCCCTGAGACCTCTCAGTAGCCCTGATGCACCTTTTGGTTCAGTCACCAAAAATGCACCTTTTTGACGGAGAAGCGTACACATTTTGGATACCAAGAAATAGACTTCTGGAAGTGTTTCTGCAGAAGTGAGGACAAGCCACATTTCATCCCACTTGCATCCTCCCTGGAGCTCAGCTAACCCCTTTTGCTGCCAGTGGAGAAGCTCTCGCACAAGTAGCTTCCCCTGGGTCGCGTGTACCCTCCTCTAGCAAACACATTTACCACAGTGCAAAGCGCAAACTTCTCTTCTCCGTGTGTGACTTCAGGCTGTATTGTAGATTAAAAGATTTGTCTTTCTCCTTTATCCAGCAGGTGGGTCTCTGGTGGCTATTTCAATACCATTCCTCGCATGGGCTCTGGGACGTCTGTGCTAAGGTTCTCTGTAAACTCAATTACACCGTGGTAATAGCATGGTATTGACTCAGGAGCCTCAGCAGCACAGGACTCTTGCCGTTTATTAGTTGTTTAATTATATGGCACATCAGGCCAAAATAATGTCATTAGCTAATTAGCCCATGTTGGGTTTTTTTGTAATTTTTCTTAAATGAACGTTAACATCAGTGAAAGGTGCAAGCTCGTAGCCCAGGAGACCAGTCCTTTTATGCACAGAGCAGGCTGACGTTGGTCCCGGCCCAGCCGCTCCTCCACACCATCCCACGGGCACGGGTGCCCTGCGGCCCTCGGGGAGCAGCGCGGGGCAGCGGGGCGTCCCCAGCGCCGATCCGACAAGGCTGGGACCCCAGCGCCCTCCAAAGAGCCTCCCACGGGCACGGCCCGGGGCCCTGGGCTTCTGCAGGGTTGGTTGGGATTTAAGGAGTAGTACTGCGGCGTTAGGAAGCCACAGCTCTCCAGGGCTGTCATGCATCTCACCCCGGACGGTGACCAGGCGCTGCTGGAGCCCGTGTGAGTCAGTGCCCCCTTGTTCGACACAGTCGCGACTACGCACCGCTGAATACACGGCAAAATGACAATAAGCGTTAAAATGCCAGTGGCATGTACTACATCTCTGACCCACCAGAGGGGGTGACGACAGCACTACTGTAGGTCCACACCCTTTGTTACATGCCTGGCACCGCTCTCGCTGCCGGGTTTGTGCAGGAATTAACTGAGTTACTCAGGGTGCTTTTCTCCTCTCCTGCACGAGGGCGAGCGTGCGTGGGGCCGGGGAGGCAGAGCCCGAGCGTCCCATCCAGGCGGTGCCGCAGCGCTGCCGGGACTGCACGCACAGCACGCCGTGGGTCCAGCCAGACCCGCGCCCGCGGGCGGGCAGCGCTGCCGCCTGGGACGCGCCTCGGGCACGGTGAGAGGGCGAGGGGCGGCGCGGTGCTTCTCACCGGCCGAGCCGAGCCGGGCGGAGGGGAGAGATCTCGGTTGGGTTTTGGTTTTCTCTCCAGAAAACACGTTCGGTGCAGGACCTGATCGGTGATGTTTGTGTAATTGGCACGTCCTGGGTGGCTGTTTTATCACAATGGCAGTGAAGATTTTCAGAGCGATGCCTGCTGGCTTATGGAGCCCTTCAGCTGGCTGCTCTAGACCTTCAATTTCCAAAGTGTTTGTGTTGCCCCTGCAGGCTCCTTACCATTACTGAACCCAAATAGATCAGCTGTGGGCTTTACAAGATGCATTTGCTGCTCCTAAAGATTTCCTAATGTCTTTCGACCTGGCTGGGTCAGTTCCAAACTCTGAAAAATTGCAGGCCCCTGTAGATGCCGTCATGTCCTTGAAGGCAAGTGCTGCAGACTTGAGAAACTCCATGGGGAAGCCACGTACTTTTGAGAGGTTCAAGAGTCCGTAGCAAATAAGTCCAAAATTAACCATGCAGTCATCCCCCAGGTCCTCAAAGGCATGAGTTCAGATGAATAAAACAAATTTGGAGTTAATAGACCACACTGGATTTAAAATATGACATTCCAAAAAGGGGGGGAAATAGAAGATTTCCAAAAGTGAGAAGCCTTCTGTTTTTCGAACCTTATCTCCCCAACACCTTACCTGATTAATTGGAGACTCTCTAGAATAATTATTTTCCAGAACAGATAATTTTTTGCCAGACAAATTTTTTTTTAAGAAGCACTAAGGAGAAACAAAATTAGGCTTGTAAGGAGAATGAGTTACATCCTTAAGCTGGACATTGCTTGTATGGTTCCACAATACTGCTGTGAGATAATCACCCATTCTCCCATGCTCTGCCGCTCACCTTAATAACTCTCCCAGGATTTGATGTAATGGTTTACATAACCTTTCTGAAGCATCCTGAATTCTGATGCAGCCAGCACTTAAATGTGACATTGAGTCAACTCTGAAGTGCTTTACAGCTCGGCAGTGCTGCTTGGGGCTATCCGATACAACGAATGGAAAAGTTTCACTTACCAAACTGTTCATAACTTCTCAGCACCTGAGCTGTGTGTCCTCACTCTAGACCTGGTTTTAGCTCTGCGGGAAGCTCCGAGGTACCCAGGTGTGTGCAGTGCCCTGTGGTGGGTACTGGCAGCGGGGTGGAGAGGGGATCCCAGCCTCATGCAGGGCTGGCTCCTTGTGCTCCTGAGTCCAAGAGAGAAGGTGCGCGGTGCTGGTGCAGAGGCCCGTCCGGCGCTTTGAAGACTCACATTCAATCCTCCTCTGGCACAGACCCCACCGGCTCTTTGCCAATTAGCTAATGCTGCACACAGTTAGGTAAGCAGTTTCTGTTTTCATCCAACCCCAAAATCCAGCCCAAGAGACGAGCTTTTTGCCTGTGTGGGGCTGGAACAAATACCTCAGGCTTTCAAACCCTGAGCCAGGGGCATGTGCTTACCCTTGCTGCAGGTGTGCCTACTGCCAGGACTGATCCAGAGCGGCAGCTATGGGCACGGGCTTGGGTTCGCTTCGCCTGGCTACACGTGTCCCCTCTGTGGCTACCTGCCTTGGAGCCCACTGGCTGGATGACATTTGTAGTCAGCGGGGAGAGAAGAGGCACGTCCAGGCACCATTCATCTGACCTTTCTCAGGCAGCCACCTTAGAAAGAGATTAATCCTGCCCTGGAGAGGCCCTTTCTCTCCGTTAGCAACACGGCATTCATCCGACCGTTCATGGGCACAGGCTGAGTGCGGGCAGAAGTCCCTGGCTCCCTCTCAGTCCGCAGGGCTGAGGAGCCGCACGCCCTGCGCGTGGCTCCAGGTGAGCGCGTCGGGCAGCACGCTCTGCTCCTTCCCGGGGCTGGAGACGGGCAGCCCGGCCGCCCCAGCACCCTCCCAGCTGGGGCTCTGGCACGTGGCCTTTGCCAGCCCAACCAGAGGCACAGGCTGGGAGGGTAGAGATAAAGATAGCCATTTGCTGATAGCTGGTGCTGATTCTGCTGTATTCAAAACCCTGCAGTAATTTCTGGTGTTGATTATGTATGTAAATCTGTATCTATAATAGTCGCTGTCATGTATGTCTGTGTATATATATACGCACGCACGCGTAGATGTGTGTATATCTAACATATGTGCTCTCAGCCCCCACAACATATGCGACAGAAAACCGCCAGAGCGTGCGCGGTTCTCCGCCCCGGCACGCGCGGCGCCCGCAGAGCGGTGCTGGTGACGCACCTGCCTGCGCCAGCGTCACCGCGCACCCTGGTGCCACGTCGCCCGCCCTGTCCTTCTGGCCGGGATTCTGGCCCTGCACGGCGCCAGCACGGGCCTGGCTGTTGCCACCATCCCCCCAGAACGTGTGTGTCTTAATAAACGAGGCTGCCCTTCTTCCAGCAGGCATTATCTCCGGCTGGACTTCTGCGGGAAGCACTTTGGGGATGGGATCGAGCTGGCGCCCATGGGAAACAGGGAGGTGCCCCGGGCACACACATATGCCCACCCCAACCTACAGCCGTTGGGGCTCTTGCTGCTCTGGATTCTGGGCCAAAATCACTTGGAGAAGGGGCTTTCGGTCAGCAGTGTTGTCCCTTTCGCCCTGTGGCGAGACCCACGTGGCTGCAGGGCGTCCCCAGGCCAGTGCCTAGCACCAGTGTCCAGGACATTTAAGGCGGCAGCAGGGGAGGCTGGGGTGGGCAGAGCGTGGTGCTCGGGGCTCTGCAGGGATGGCAGGGCCTCCAGAACACCCTGAAATGGGGTTCCAAGGCTTGCAGTAACCTCAGCAGCCCTGACCGACCCTGGGGGCAGCGAGGCTCGTGCGGGGCTTTTTGATGGCTGCGCAGCGCTCGCAGCCTGCCGCACGCTGGTGGCTCGGCCCGCCCCGTTCCGTGTCTCTGGGGAGGGCACAGTGTGTCTCCCCGCTCCTTCCCTTCGCCGGTCTCAGTACGTGCATCACACAGCTGAGCCTGGCCCCGTCGCTGCAATACGGGTAGCGGAGCACGGCCAGTTGCAGTTGAGCAATATGATACAACTGGGTCATTTCCAGCTGTAGCATATTCAGAAATAGTCTGGAGGAGCAGATGTGACAGAAGCATGTGTCTGTGGGAGCAATGGGGATGGGAAGGAGAGCGTGCTCATCTGGTAAGTTGGTCTCCCAGCTGTGCATCAGCAGCTTTTCTGCTGGGCACGTCCTGCAAAAGAGCAAGAAGCAAAGCAGGGAGGTCTACTGAACTTTCAGGTACACAGCTGAGAAAGAGCCTTTCCTTAAGAGAGCTGTTGGTGTTGACGACATCAGTAGTGTCACTGATGGAGAAATTGAATCACTTCCAATGAGGGAGAAATAATTGTCTTTTGAGATACAGTAGGTTGTTGTCATTTTCCTATGACACACTCCATCAACTTTCAATTTCTAGCACAAAAGCCCTCCATTCTTGCTCGGACCTCTCTAATCCTTTGCGATGAGCGTTCGTGGCAGAAGCGGCACAGGCTGGCCAAGTCCTCTGGGAGCGGAAGCACACAAATTGTACCAAAGTGAGCATCACCCAGACCCATCTGGGGTGGGGAGGGTGCCAGAGGGGGGAAACCAGCTCGACACGGCAGTCATAAAGTACATCATCTCCCCGGTTTCTGTCAAACAGGGAAAACAGCACAGTGAGGGGTTCACATAGGCTGGGCGGAGGGGCTTGGTGGAGAGGCAGTGACCCCCAGCACCAGCGTCCTGGGCAGGCTGGGCTTCACTGGGCTGCGGGATGTGGGGACGGCTCCCTCGTCCCCTCTGGTACCGGCCGGCAGGGCTGCGGGCAGGCAGGGAGGACGGGCAGCGGATGGCGCAAACCGCGCAGCAGTGGCTCAGAGCAGAGGTGTGCATGCTGGAGAGGGAGAGGGAGAGGGAGAGGGAGAGCTCGGCACGAACGCAGCAGTGGCTCAGAGCAGAGGTGTGCGTGCCGGAGAGGGAGAGGGAGAGCTCGGCACGAAATGCTTGCCTGCCCCTGGGTGAAACAGGAGGTGATTAGCAGCGTATCCTGCCGTCCGGGCCATGGGTCCTTCTCCTCAGGCATTTAGGGAAGAAATGTATATTTAAAAATACTGCTCTAACAGAGGGAAGTAATGATGTGTTTTGAGGCAGAGATGGTATCATTCATAAAGCCCGTGCTGCTTAATTACTTCAGCACCATTTAAGAGAGGAATGGTTTCCCAGTGAGTTTCTGGTTTGTTTTCTCTCTGTCCTACTGCATCTCGCCGGCGCTCCTGCTGTTTGTCAGACTCTTTGGTATTCCTGCCTCCAGCCACAGCTGAAGGCTGGCTGCCAGCCCAGCGACCGGCAGGCGGTCACTGTCACCATGTGCGGGTCCCCCAGGGACGCCGCAGGGGCTGGGGGCGGGCAGCTCCATGCTGGGGCAGATCACCGGCCCCCGGGCACATCACTGCCTGTTAGCCTGCGGGACACTCCCACCGGCCGAAGCCCAAGAGATTGTTTTGGTCTCAGTCTTCACTACTCAACCCCTTCCTGGGGACAGATATTTTGCTCCTCTTCCCCCCTTCCTCCCGCTGCCAATCAGACCTCTGATGTTCATGCCATGTAGTTTGACCACTGCAAGTGATGGCAGCCTAAGCGGTGGGGACTTAGCACCCAGCTTCCAGTCCAGCCAGGAAGCTTGGCCTCCAGCCCCCTCTGGGCACCCCCCGTGGGCTGGCTGGCCCATGCGTACTCAGGAGCGGCATCAGTGACTCTCAGGCTCTGCTCGGTGCAGGGACACTGCGAGTGCCTGGGCCTCCCGTGTGGTGTGAGGCAGCGTGGGGCTTCTGGAAGTCTCCCTGAGCCGCAACGGTCTCCCGGCCTGCGGAGGTGCTCCTCCGTCCATGGGCACTGAGATGATGCCATCCCATTCTGAGCATATAAACACGGCGACGCAGGGCGAGGTAGCAGGGGTGAGCGATGGCTTGATGCCCCTTGTGCTTTTGGGGTCTTCCCTGGCAGCCAATAGGCAGGAGTAGTTGACCCCACTGCCCTGCTGTCCCGGTCGCACTGGGCCACTGACTATTTCCAGCATTCCCATGGCCTGGGGAAGATCTGCTGCCGTGTGCCGTGAAGGACACCATCTCCATGGGGCACAGACCTGTACTGCCATGGGGGCTCCTTGGGGACTCCAGCACTTTTCCGAGCTGCCTTTGTGCCCCATTGCAGCCATTCACCCATACCTGCTGCCCCTGCGTCCTCTCCTGGCTCCCCAGAGAGCAATTGACACAGGCTGTCACCCTCCATCACTCTGCTGGGCCCTCCTTGGACTAGATGATCTCCAGAGGTTCCTTCCAACCTCAACCGTTCTGGGATTCTGGGATTCCTGAGTGTTGGCCAAAGCAGCTCCCCGTCCCTGCCCATCACGGCTGCCTGCCGGCCCCGCAGACCAGCACCGTTCCCCACAGAGGAGAAGAGTGTTTCACGCAGCTTTAACCAGCCGTACCTCATGGTGCTTTCCTTTCGCCTGTGAGATCTAGCCTGACGTTATTTGGGTACGAGCAGAGGGGTGGGAGTTTAGAGAGACAAAACGGTGCTTTTTTTTTTGCATTCATAAGAGATTTCGAGTGACACACACACAATAATGTATCACCCAGCCTGAGTAAAGCTTGAATGGTTTAAAAATACGCTCCTGAACTTTCCACCCCTATTCATGCACAGGCACCATCCCTTTGGGGTCTGCACTTTGGCAAGAACAAGCAAGGAGTTAAGCAGCTCGGCAAGGCGAGCTATTTATGGATGTTGCAAGCTCCCCGCTCTTCTCCGATACCCCATTCAATCCTTTAATTATCTGCAGTTGTTTCATGCTGTGTCTCACCGCATGCTCTCTGGGGAAAGCTGCTGGGGCTCTGCCAGCTGATGGGGAGTGGGGCAGGGAGGGGGAAGACTCTGCCACACGTGCCGGTACAGCCCAGCAAAATCAGGGATGCTGTGAGGTTGCTTGTCAGGGGCAGAGGGCTGTGGGGAGGCCAGGGCATGGCCATGGGGCCTTCTGGGACAGAGCTCGCCAGCACAACACCCCCAGAGGGAGCTGCCTGCGGGGAGGAGGCCGTGGCAACAGAAGGTGGGAAGAGGCTTCCCACACCACCAGGTTCAGTCCCCGTGTCACCAAACCCTCCCTGTGAAATCCAGCCCAGAAGCTGCACACCACGCCATGTGAGAGGGTAGAAGGCAGGAGGGACCACGCAGCTTGCCAGCGTCTGACGTTGCTGCCCGCCAGACAGCACTGTTTCTCTACAGCAGTGCCAGTTTGGGAGAAGAGAGAGGCTGTTGCCAGGACTCTGCGCCTCTTCTTATTTCCCTGGCAAGCCAGCCCAGCTGCAGGTGTGCTCCAGGGTAACATGAAAGCAACTCCTGCTTCATCCCTAAACCCCAGGGAAGATGGTGCTCCAGGATTGTAAGAATTTTAGTCAATCCACTAATAGAGTAAGTCCGCCAAACAAGAGAAGAGGCAGGAATAATCTCCAGTGCCTGGAGCTGCGTGGCTGTTAATGAAAGCGGCTCTTTGAGCATCCCCCATACAACGCAGCCCACACCCCACCTCCCTGGGCGTTTCACACCCCAGAGACCCACTCCCACCAGCTTTTCTGGCCCTTACGATCCGTGACAAGATGGTCTGGTGGAGGCTGGCAGGGGCCAGGTCCCTGGTCCCCTCTGTGCCACAGGGACAGGGGCATGGGGAGGGTCAAAGGGGTCAGGGTGCCCCTGCCCACCCGGAGGCTGATAGCGGGGCCAGGGGACCGTCTCTGGGGGATGCCTGCAGGTCCAGCTGAGTGCAGGGCCCAATTCCCCACAAGGCTGGCATCTGCAGTCAGTGCTGTTGGACCAATAAGAGCTGGGGGCGGTCGCTGGTTACACTGGTCTCAAAAAAGTTGCTCATGGGAACTTGGAGATTCCCAGATTCAGGATTTTGTGCATTTGCACATTGCACCCCTGACTTACCTGGCCTGGACCTCTCTTGGCATCAGGGCTCTTCCAGCCATCCGCTGTGCTCCCAAGGCCATCGGCAGGGCAGGGAGGCTGTGGCCAAGCTCCAGCATGGTCCCGACGGGCAGCACACATCCACCTCCATCTGCCACAGCAGCCGGAGGCACGGGCAGCCCTGCAGCGCACCTGGGCTCAGGGAGCGAGCCCACACGCCTCCGCCCGTTCCCCTTCTCTTCCCCATGCAGGGCGTGGGGCCGTTCCGCTGAGGCCCCTCCGGCAGCTCGGGGCGCAGGGCGGATGGGTGCTGGAAGGGCCTCTCCGAACAGAACCCATGCAGGCACCTGGCCTGGCCCCCACCAGAGCGTGGAGTCACTTCCCCTGAGGCCTAATTCTGGCGGGTGCTGGTGGGGTGCTGGGGCCGTTGCCACAAGTCCCCATGGGGACATGGCTGTGGAGCAGGGAGCACTGCTGGGGGTCCAGAGCCCCCCGCCGCCCCAGCTGCTTGCTGCGTTCTCACCTGATTAGCGGATTTGAAATACAGTCTTTGGCTTTGAGACCTGAAAGAGATGTTAGGTTGTCTTTGCTCCGCTGGAGGCTCCTTAGTATGCAAATCCCTCCCGAACGCGGCCGGGCCGGTACAACACCGTGTCTCCGGAGTGGATGGCACTGCTGGCATGCCGGCTTCGCGAGTGATCCCCGCTCCAGCTTGGCAGCGTCCCACTGGGCAGAGCAGCCGCTGCTCTCCGCCGCTGCCTGTCCCCGGGCCCCCACTCTCTGACCAGGCCACAAAAGGAGCTGGCTCGTGGCATGGCACAGGCAAGGACGCAGAGTGGCCCTTGGCTCTCCCATGCCACAGCTTGTCCCCGTGGCGGGCACGGCGGGGGCCCGCGCAGTGGCACTGGGGATGGTGCTTCGCTCGGCGAGCAGCACCCCCACCACCACCCCTCCCTCCCCCTGTGCTTCGCAGGGCCCCGCAGGTTTCCAGGGAGGCAGGGGGCCAGCGGGCAGTGACATTTGTTTTGTCATTTATGCTGTCATCACCAAAAATGGGAAACAGCTGCCTGTAGGGGAGAGCTGGGTCCTGTGACATTCACTTCATCTTACGGCAACTAATGCATCCGGCAGCGTCCCCAGAAACCACGCGCTCGGCGGGGATGAACGAGCTGCGTGCTGCCAGCAAAGGCAGAGCTGCCCCCCAGGCCGTCCTGGTGCCGGCGGGGCCGCGCTGGGGACCAGCCATGCTGGGTCTCCCTAACAGAGGGGCTGGGGACAGGGATGCCCCACACCTGCTTCCAGAGCGGGGAGCGGGTGCTCACTGCTGGCGCTAATTGCCTGACACTCTCACAGTGTTTCCTACCCTGTAAAGACTGAGTCAAAAAACAGCGCCCCGAGGAACCGCCTCTATTAAACTGATGTTCATTAGAGCTGACTTTGCGCTACCTCATTAGGCTTCTGTAATTGAAGGAGTTAATTGATTATCAATAGTTTCAGTTCCCTCTTCCCATGCATGTGAGGCCCCGTCTTCAGGGCCCACCATTCATCACTGCTGGCAGCCTGGCGCAGCCGCATCGCACGCCGGAGCGGCTCGGGTCGCTCCGTGCTGCCCCATCCCGGTGCCGTGCCGTGGTCATCGGGACGCCAGCGCCGCCAGCTTCGCTGCAGCAGTGCCCTGGCCGTTTTCCCTGCGGTCCTTGGCGCTGCAGCACGTTCACCCTGATTTGGCTCTATTTAAAATACTTTTGGTAGCTCCCCTTGCCGTATCTGTTCAATGCATATGTATTATATTTGGAGAGGGCGCGTGTGGGGGTTCATCTCTCGAGCGACTCTTCCACGGGTGTGAACGCGGAGCCTCCGAACCAGCTGCTCCCTGAGCGCAGCTCGCTCTGCCTCGCGGCGCGCGCCCGTCCTGCGCCGGGGCGGGGGCAGCGGCTGCGCAGGGTGGCCGGTGG
>VXAL01018315.1:0-54775 GCA_013399475.1 Chauna torquata
GGGACGGGCTGGTCGAGGCGGCGGGGTGTCGGGCCGGGGGCGGCGGGCACCGGCCGCCACATCAAAGCGGGCGGCAAAATGTGAAAACCAAATAGATTTACGAGGCAGGTAGATGGCGATAATTTCAGATGGGCACGGGAGCATGCGGCGCTTGGGGTTTCCTGTTCATTAGGGTGAAGTCTGCGAGCGCTGTGTCCTTCTGAGGGGGAACTTTTCCCCTTTCCAGTGGGTACACGTGGTAAAAACCTGGATAGTATAAAAGTATCTGAACTTATTAGAAATTACAAAAACATATTTTATTGAATCCATATGCTACCTTCTGCATTTTCAGAGAGGCTTTATTAATGATTGAAACGCAGTCTTAAACAGCACAAAGCAACATTTGTCTTGAGAGAGTCCAGTCAGGAGTTTTCTTTTTTATCTTACAGGTGCACTGAAATAACAGTGCGAACTGGTTAACCACAGTCAGGTTTACCCTCCTGGTTTTTTTTTTTTCTTTTTTTCTTTTTTTTTTTTCAGAAATAAAAGAGAGGATTTTTCTTCCCAGTAATGACTTTGAATTGATATTTTTTAGAAGAGCTGCTAATATTGGATACAGTGGAATGGCTTTCAGGTTTATAAAACACAGAAAAGTGCCTTTCATTAGCTTGCAGTCAGCTGGACGTTTTGACGTTCCTTATTTGGGAACAGGAATGAACTTTCTTGATAAAAACCATGCCAAGCATACGGTGACATGAGAAATGCATTTTTATGTTAAAACCACCGCATCAGTTAATTATTCCATTTTCTCCACAGAACGATCTAAATTGTGAATGTATTTTTTAGGAATTACCTCGTACATTCGTTTCTGCTTTCAATAAAGAAGTTTTACTATACCTTTCAAAGACAGAGTAACTCTTGCACTTCACCTTTAGTAAGTTGCAGACAGGAAGTCAGTCTCAATAAAGACCATATTGTTTGGTTATAGCATGGCACATTGGGTTTTATAACTGCATCCTTGCAGTGTTATAATTGTATCACTGTGGATTCAACTTTGTAATTTGCTGATACATAAATGATACACCATTTGCTGCTGTCAGTTAAAACTGGCAATTTACATTTCTGTAAGCATTGGTGTTCCTGGACGGAGATGGTATTTGCACATCTCCAGAAATAAATTTCTAGTTAATATCTCTAACGGGCTTTAAATGCACATACTGCTGAAGTAAAGTCTCAAAACAAAATGATTTACTGTCTAACAATAAAGCTGAAATGATGTGGTAATAGTTGTACTCCCAAAGCGTATCCCAAAACATACGAAGCATTGTTCAAGTAAATGCACTTTAAAAATCTGTTTTGACATATCGAATGGACCGTTTCATGGCTATGTAACTATAATCATCAAAAAGGACTCTGTAGGCTAAAAGGAAGAACGAGAAAAATCCCACGAACTGGTTACTTTTCCTAAACAACCCTTCCCAAGTCTGTTTCATATTAAAAATGACCTCTCTCTTTCCATGTTCAGGCGGATGTTTCCCGCAATGAGAGTGAAGATCTCAGGTTTAGACCCACATCAGCAGTATTACATTGCTATGGATATTGTGCCAGTGGATAACAAAAGATACAGGTATGGTGACTTTAAGGCAAAAAACATCCCATGCATACCGTAGGGATCTTGGCTATTGGAAGAAAATATTAACAACATATAAATTAGCAGAAGGCGGTGTTAAACACTCCTTCAGATTCCTATTTTCATCACAGTACATTTAAAAAAAAAAATTGTGCGAAGTGTGCAAAAACAACTACAATGTTATCAAAGCTCTTTATACCTTTGGCTTATGTTGTATGTGCGCTGCGGGCAAATACCCAGTCTTTTGCTTTCACAGACTGCAGTTCTAGTGAAGTCAAAGAAATGTTATCATATATTATTCCTCATCATGTCAGTGGGAATTATTTCCTGTTAACAAATAAATATGAAAATACACATTTTTCTAGCGTTAAATGGCATTAACATTGACAAAAAACATTATAGCATTGGTGTCTGATATAATGGCATCAGAATGTAATGCATATAAGCTTTCTCGGTCCTGCTTCAAATTGATTCTTTCATTTACTTAACAGCTGTTTATCACTGAGATGTTTGGTTGCTTAGATTCACAAAGGGTAATGTTTCTAATTACTGTTTTTTAAAGATTTAATGGCGTTATTGTCTGAAGAATAATGTGAGGAACAAAAGTAGTTGTTCTTCCAGCATTTCAGAGTAGGAATTATGTGCTTAAACTCTTACATTGCGAGGGCAGTTGTATTTCTAGGGAGCTACTTGGACTTTGTAGAAACCACTGGTCCTGTAGAAATGTTAGCAGGATTGGGCCCACAGTAGTTATTCCCATGAGTTCTAGACGCTCTGTATGTCTTGCGTTACAAACGTGATCCTGTTCTCCGGAGCAGCCTTGCCAAGTAGTTCAGCGGAGGCAGGAATGGGTCCTTACCAATTGCTGTTTTGATTGTTTTGACCCTATACTTAGTATAATTTACGGAAAACCACTGCAGATTTAATTGTAGAAGTAGGAATATTTCAGACTAAGACTAAAAGGTTGGTTCTTCAGGAATGCTTCTTTATTTCCTAAACAAACACTGCCCTAGGTTTTTTGCGTGTCCTTACCTCATTGACTGTAATTTTGACCTTTTCACATGCGGTATGTAAGCAGTTTCTTATGACCATTTTTGATCTTGTATTTTTCATCAAGGTGTAGGTAGAAATGCTGAGCATGTCCAGTACATATACCTAGGGGAGGCTTTTCTGACTGTACCGTAGGGGAAAAAAAGCTTTTTTTTTTTGGAACAGAGCAGTGCAGCTGAAATGAAAGTCTTTTTTTCCCCCTTTGTGTTGAAAGTCTACGTTTACTTAGCAATCTAAGCATATAATTCCTAGAAGGTCTAAGCAATTTCTTAATTCACAGGAAGAGCAAGGTAAATATTCCAAATTGAACAAAAATGTTAATATTAAAAACAGTTACACTGAATATGAGTAGTTTAAAATGCACTTCATTTAAAATAAATATTTTCACGCTGATCCACATTGTCTGCCCAGTGAGATACATGGTCCCCAGATAAGTGAAGTAATGTAACAAAAGTTGTATGGTGGGCAGTATATTCATAGTTGGCAAACTTACATTTCTGTAGCCATATTTTAGTACCACACCTCTAATCTTCCTGCTAGATGTTAATGTTTTACTTGATTCCTCCTTTCATTTTTTGCTATGCAATCTATGCATTCATTTATTGCTGACTTGTTTTAACTTCTACTGTTCATGGGGCTTTGCAAACTGATTGTCTTGCAGATCTTCATGTTTGAAAGATGCAATAGCAGTCATATATCGAGTCTAGTCTTTAGCTGTCATAGCAGATGGCAAAACTAAACAGAAATGAAGAAAATTGCATCTAGATCTAGATTCCTAGCAAATTTGGACCTCATTGTAAATATTAGGAAGCTTCAACCATTGTTCAAAATATTTAATGTTTATGACATTATTTACTTTCGTAGGAAAAGCATGTATTTAGTATAAAACAAATATAAAGTAAAGGAAAATTAAACAACAGTTGACCGTGTGGTTTAGGGTTGAGAACTTGTCTCTGGAGAGGATCCGGGAGAGGATTTCGCTGCTGTTCTAGATCTTAGTTTTACAGCTTGATATGAATTCTGTGAAGGAATGCATGTATTGGATCATTTTATTTTAATTTCTGATTACGTTGTTTGTCTTTTCCTGCTAAGGAACTGAATTGTATGAACATATGATTTGATAGTCTTTCATGTTTTTATTAAAAAATACAGCTGATTTTACAGGAATTTTACTGTACTTGGAAAAAATACCTTGACATTTTTAATTAGTGCTTTTTAAATTACCTTGTGAAGTATCTGCCTTCAAAATAAGTTTTCTACCAAAGCAGGCAGTACTTTCATTAGAAAATGACTTTGTCAGCATTGGCCTGTCAAATGAAATATAAGCTGTGTTTTTTCTTTTTTAAGCCTTTCTATGATACTATTCAGGAAAAATAATATAGTCTTGCAGAAATAGCTAGAGCATAGTTTGACACAGTTTCATTATTTTTCCCAATGATAATGTTCTTTCCCTTCAATAGCTTTATTTATAGACTCTTACATTAGACTCAACATGTGAAATCTACCAAATATGGAATTACTATTTGATTTGATAAATGAAGGACCAGATTCTGCACTGTTTGCTGATGCTTTTTTCAGAGCGGAGCTGTAGCAGTCAATGAATTGACACCAGCTTAAAGTTCAGTGTGGAGGCTAGTGTACAGACTGTTACTGATTTTAGGAAGACTAAGGTTGGATGAAAGCATGGTTTTTAAACTTATCTTTTTGCATAAACCAGAAATGTGTTTTGAAACTAAAATAATGACATTTATCGTCCTTTCATGCTAGTTATTTGATGGGCTCTTGCTATATATATGGACCCTAATGTATTAATCCTGAATAGATCTGATAAATTATTTCAGGTTTTGTGGTCATAGATGTTTGTTTTCTTCTTATTAGGTATGTTTATCATAGCTCCAAATGGATGGTGGCTGGTAATGCTGACTCCCCGGTACCACCTCGTGTTTATATTCACCCCGATTCACCCGCCTCTGGGGAAACGTGGATGAGACAAGTGATCAGCTTCGACAAGCTGAAGCTCACCAATAATGAGCTTGATGATCAAGGGCATGTGAGTACTTGCTCTTTACAGTATTATATGTAGACACATTGCTCAGTCCTGAAAGACTCTGACATACAGCTTCAGGGTGCCAGAAATAGGCTTGACTTTTCAAAGCTGTTTTGGAACTTTACCGTCCAGATCTAAAATCTGCTTAGTTTCTACTCTGATAATTAACTGCTTATTAGAGCCTGCTGTTTTACTCCCCCCTCAAAAATAGAACTCTTTCTGCAAAGTCGGACTTTACAAGGCTAAATTGCCTAATACGAAGGGGCAGAATTGCTCTCATGTTTTCCCACCAAGCGTGTTACTCGCGACTTCTGCTCTGATCAAAAAGTACGTTTAAATTCACAAGTGGCTAGGAGAAACATTAATAGTATGTAATAGCTTCATGTGAATAAAAATACACTTAACTGTTTTCTTAACCTAAACGTTTGTGTGAAATCCCATGAGGTGTTAATAATTGCAGTCAAAAACGAACAACATGGGAGCTGGGTTCACTCCGATAATGATTTATTGCATACCTTATGAAGCAAGACCCTTTCACAGCTGAGGCTCATTACTTCTGAAAAAACTGGCGAAGACGTATGCAGTATGAGTGTTCTGTTTGCAAGTTCTAAATTGTTTAGTTATGACATTATCTAATGTGACAAAATGTGTTATGTTAATATTTCCTTTTCTCTTCAAAACTGTTGAAACATGACAGATGTAAGCCAGTATCTTTGTAGCAATCCCTAAAATAGTTTTAGTTGACACCTTAGGAAATAATTAAAAAATGAGAATTGTTTTTAGTCAGAGTGAAGTCTTTAATTTTGAAAAATCCAGTAATAAATGGCAAATGTTGGCTTTCTTTCAAAAGGAGCATAGAATTCCAAGTGGTAGAGTTTTAAGATGTAAGAGGCAAGTTTTGAGACAGGATGTGGTTATTCCATTGTCCTTAACATAGCCCAATTTACTAAGCAGGACACTTTCTCCTTCACGGATGGGAGTGAAAGAAAACGTGGCTGGCACAGAGTATGAAGATACTACGCACATCTTTCAATATAGTTCTAGTTCTGTGACATTAAGCCAGGTAGTCTGTGAACATGTATACGAAGTATGACCGTTTTTTTTCCTCCTGTTTGTGTTTGCAAGGGAAATTAACTTGAGATTGTGGTCAAATTGCACAGGAATTAAAACTTTTATGGTACCAACACAGGAATACAGGACGCAGGCTGGACTGAGCAAGTAAATGCGATAGCAAGGATGAAAAGCCTCCCTTTCCTATAATCCTGTTCATAATTTTGTTACGCTCTTCCTTCAGAAGCACATCTGGGTATTTACATCTTTTGAATTAGCAGTGCTTTTGTTTAGAATTGTAAAAAAGACATTGTACGTTGCTTATTTCCAGTATTGCAGTTACGTGTCTCATTTGGCAATGTTTGTTTGAGTAAGTATTAGCACAGGTAGTACCCTTAGTTTCCCCAGTGTCTGTGTATTTGCGAGTTTTCTTGAAGGGGAGTTGCTCTCTCTGAGTTATTTTACTGTAATGGCTTTACAAAGTGAGGCAGATGCAAACGGGTAGAATGTCGCTTCTCCGATGGAGAGCAGGCTGGCTGGGTTTTGTACTCGGTGGTTTGTGGGGGCAATATGTGGATGCAGTGCTCCACCCATGCACTTGCAGTCGCAAACTGCCCTGTGATAAAATCTCTGATATGCAGAGAATTGTATTACAGTATTTTTCCATCCCAGATATTAGCTTAGTTTTTATTCAGAACTGAAACCTGTGTAGCATACACAGCACGCCATTATTCATAATGTGGGGGGATATACATTTTCTGGTCTTTGGTTAAGTGTTTTGATTTGGAAACAAGTGAAGCGAGGCTCTAGTGCAGTGATCTGAGACACATTGAACTGATTCAGAGCTACAGCACCCCTCCTCCCCAAAATGGAAATTTAAGTATTAAAATAAAAGGACAAAAGAAGGATGACTGTAAAATAATTTCATATTTCTCAAATCTGGGAAATTGCAAACATGTCATTCATAATTACCAGAAAAGGCAAAAGCAGAAAGCAGAAAAGTGTCTTTTCCAATGGGTACATATTTTCTTTTAAAGCTATGGTAGTGTGGAATGCTGTATTGAAAAAGCTATGTAGCCTCTGAATGCCTCCAGCAATAATGGAAAACGAATAATCATATTTTGTGATGAATATAAAAAACAATTGTTCCACATAAGCAGGAAGGAACCATTTTTCTCAAGAGGGTACCAGGGGAGGGCTGGTGGATTAGGAGAGCCAGAGGTCAAGGCCATACTGTCCCTAGAATATTTGTTTTTATATCAAGTGTTCTGACTCTCCCACCGCTGTAGTGGGAAACGGGGTGTATTTTAGGCTATTAGAAAGGATTTTTTTCCTCCCGCTTAGGCAGAATGGCTCAGAGAAGCCTCCATGGGGTCTCTACGCTCTGCCTTCCTTCTTTTAGTCATTCAAGCAGTATTGGGATTTAGCTGTTCTTTGGGTATACTTTCCATGGTGCCTGGTTCCGGGGCTTTGATCCTTGTTGAAATCTTTCCTTTATTCTTTCCATGCTCCTCAGAGGTGTCAGCTTTTGCAGTGTTTGTGTTAAAATTCTAGGGCTCAGTTTTGATCTTGCACACGCCAATTTCCATTGAGGTAGGGAGTTCGCATGAGATCAATCCAGAGCCCTTTTACCAGAGTATTAACTCTCAGAGCCACTGACAGAAGTGACTCATGTTCACGGGAACGGGGACTGTATTTGCAAACAGACACTGAGGTAGTATTTCTGTGTAGTATTTATATTGTGGTAGTAACTAATGGCAGCCAGCTCCCCTTGCGTTGCACTGGCCCTGTGGTAAATGGCAGCGCCGGCCCGGGATTAGCTTCTTGTTCAAGGAATCGGCCATCTCTAAGACAGCTCGCTTTGCTGCTCGAACACTTTCTGCACTTCTTGCTGCCTGCTGCTATTTTCATCAGTGATCTGAGTGGGAGTTTATGACGACGTAATTTTATAGTGCTGTTCTGTGGAGGGATTTTGAAGTACATCTGCACGTAGGACACTCTCTGATACATGGGTTCCCCTTGCAGGCTGAGGAGATCAAGCAAAATTTGTAAGGATGTGTTTTCCTTGTGTATTTTTGATCTCAGAAGGGAGTCCTAGAGTGAATTGGAAAGATTGTGTGCCTATGCAGACGTTAAGGCACGATGACATCATTAAGGCACATACTATGGCATTTTTGTCCTTCATCTGAGTTGTTATGGTACAGAAAAGTAAATCTGTGTTTTGCAGTTGACACTGAGAAGTGCGTGGTTTGGGTGCTGTTTGTCTCATGTGTCAGTGCCTCTCACCTCCAGTCTGTGGAATAATCACTACTTTGTAAAATCAGTCTCACTCTGGTTAGAGCTGGTTGAGTGTTCTAGTTTGATGCGGTTTTATATCTGCATTTGAACTGAGGGCAAAAGTCAATATTTTTTATGCTGTTTTCTATACTTTTCAACTAAGTATCTTTTGTTGCAGAAGAACATCTAACTTCTAGTGAAAATGAGGCTGTTACTGTGTTAATTGTTCCATGGTAGTTTGATTTTTTTTTTTTTTTTTTTTTCCTTCGCCAATTTGAAAGTGGGGTGAGGCTGGAGGCAGAGGCGGACTCGTACTCTGCCCAGGCTTGGCTCCAAGCAGTAAGCTCTGCTTACAGTCAGTGGGTAGTTACATCTTGTCACAATGAAAAGTTGGAAAACATCAGCATTTGCACTTGCAGTTTCTGTCTTTGTGAAGAGAGAATTCATGCTCCTTGGCTCCACACATTTCCCTGACTGCAGAAAGCCTGACTATGTGGGCTTTGCTTGATAAAGGAAGATTTTTTGAGACAGCAGTGGCAAGGTGAAGACAGTGCCACTGTGCCACGGGAGAACTGGGCTCACTGGTGCCGGCTCTGACGTCTTTATCATGGCAGTACCTAAGGTCACGGCCAGCGCTGGGGCCTCATCATGGCAGCATCTTTCAAAACACACGTTGCAGAGGTAATTCTGGCCAGAAGGAGCTTTGTGCTTTTGTAGGTGCCGTGGCCGTTACTCCACGCTGCCTCCATGTTGCTGCAGCCTGCTCCTGCCTTTGCTCTGCAGGGCTGTTGCCTCATCCTCGCTGCCCAGGTTGATAATGATATCTTGGCAGCTGCCATGGTCACAGCGACACAACTCTGAGAACTTTACATTTTGTTAGAGCAATTTATTCCCCCAGGAAGTGATGGCGTGGTGCCAGTAGGTGTCATCCCTCTTGGCTCTCGTTGGAGCCGCTCTGCAATTTGCCCGCATGTGCTGGGGAAGAGGTGGAGAGCTCGAGTGTGGTGCCTCGATACAAGCGAGAAAGAGTGGCTGTTTCATAACGCTGTGGTAGCGAAGCTAATGTTTGAGATCAGTGATTTTGCTAGGAAAATATTAGGGCACGTCTGAAGACAGCTTACTTACCTGCTGCTGCTGCACGCTTAGGACTCTCTAACCCAGAGTAAGGGGCAAAGTGTGGATGTGCTGCCTCTAGTAGCTTGGGAAGAGCCTGTGACTTCCCTGGGACCAGGTCTCCCCTGATCTCCTTCTGCTCATTCTGGGAGGGAGGAAGCCGTGCCTGGAGTCTCCCCGTCGCGGCAGTGCAGCTGCACGGCCGGGCAGGGTGGCAGAGGGAAGGGTGGAGAGAGACTGGCGGCGTGGATCCGGGAGGCTGCTCTCCTCCCCGCTCTGCCCGAGGCCCAAGCGCTGCTCCAGGCTGTCAGCGCGGGCGTTGAATCTGCTTCGCATTTTACTCCCTATGTAACGTTGCTCTTTAATTCGCTAGGACTTGGCAATTATATATAATTTATTTAGAATTCAAAATCCTGACAATTAACAAAGATCCCGTTGTACAAGGCACAGTACAGGATGAAGAACAACTCTTTTCCTGCTGTGGATCACTAATGGTCTAACAGTGTATCAGCACGGGAAGTTTCAGTATAGCACAGAGCCAAGCCAGGTTGCTTTTAAGAGATGACAAGGATCAGTTCAGCTATAATTCCAACCCAGATAAGGAGTGGGAAGTGTTTATCTCCGTGCTGCTGTGACTTCACTTTTTCTGATACGTGAGCAAGGTTGTTCATCATAGCTGCCTGGGTTATCATTGCATATGGGCAAGTTTGCAGTGTAGGCAAGCAGTCCTATGTACCACAAAGCTGACGGGTTAGAGTAATCAGAATGGGAGCAGAGCGTGGCATGCTCGGCTGTACACAGGCAGATGACAAGGCACAGAATAGTGATGGGCTTGAACAGTGGAATAGGGCTTTCCTTGATGATTTTTTTTTCTGTTACACCAGTACATCCCCTAGTATCACTGGGTGTTCACAGGAAAACAGGGTCAGGAATGTACTGTCCTCTCTACATTTTCACTTTGTAGATCTTTGCCAACAGAGAAGAGAAAGGATTGTTGTAAAAGGGAATACACATTTGCACGATAAAAATCTTGCTTATGCAAGATTTCAGAAACTGGGAAAAGGCCTCATATGAGAACATCCATAGGGTACTCCCTGAGCAAATTAATTGGAGCCTGTGATGTCATTGTCAAAACCTTACTTACAGGCTAATAAAAACCCTGATTATCCAGAAACTTGGCTTATCCAGAATGGGGTCATGTCATCTGGCCAGGACCAAGTGTGTTAAACTAGTCAGACTCTAGTTTAGCCAAATGAATGTAATGTCCTCCGTGTCATTTGGATGAATGAACTTCCATGGTATCTGGAGTTCAGGCATAAGGGCTCTGTCAAGTGACTGAGCACATACACATTCTGAGGCTACTCAAGGAGCAGGAAATTAAAAAACTTCCCCTGAATTTTGATTAGGGGTTCCACAGGCCAATAGCCATAAGGCTATTTATTTATCGAGTTACTAATTTCTTAGACCTTCCAAAAATAATAGTTGAGCTTCCAATTATTTTTTTCCTTGAAATCTTCTATTTTAGTAGTGGTTAGCTGAAGTGGAGTAGAGTAAAATAGAGGAACAATTGTGTATGTTAAATCTCCTCTAAAATTTGGGAGCAATACCGAGAAGTATTTTTGTGTTTAACTTTGTGCACTATGAGTTCTTACAGTTCTTGTTTCTCCTTTATTCCGAATTGAGCTTTTGTATGCTGGGAGGGATTTGTGTGTAGATATTCATTGTCCGTATATGTATTACAAACCTAGGGTTACTAACATTTTAGAGTTCTGCGTTTTGGTATAATTTTACTCTGAGTTTCTGCTGGTTCAGAGTATGAGAGTCTCAGATCACGTTCAAAACAAAATACGTTTCCAGCCTTCTATCAGGAAGAAAAATGCTCTAAGCATATCCTGAAGGCTCCGAAAACAAAAGGCAAATGCTGCTGCTGTTAATCGTGTTAGATCATATCCAGGCTCAAGTGAAAAAAGAAGCGACAAAACTTTCCTAATTCCAGTGGGATCAGAACTTTACTCCTTATTTTTTTTGAGCTAGTCTCCTGATTTTGGAGCTCCCAAGTCATAATTTTTAAATGCTTATGGTTGGCAATAACATAAATGCACAGGGATTAGACTACTGTAATAAGAACCTTCAGAGGTTAAAGAAAACATTTGATTTCCAGTAAGTGGCATGGTAAATACATGCCGTAATCTGTTCCAAAAAGCCATTAGTCCTGGAACAGCGGGGTGTCCTTCCTAATAAATGTTATCTTTTTCCTTTCATTTTGATTGCATAGATTATCCTTCACTCTATGCATAAGTATCAGCCTCGTGTCCACGTCATCCGAAAAGACTGTGGAGATGATCTGTCCCCCGTCAAGCCTATCCCTTCGGGAGAAGGGGTCAAAGCATTCTCCTTTCCAGAGACAGTTTTCACTACTGTCACAGCATACCAAAATCAACAGGTAACTCGGGCTTTCTGCTTAGCACTTTACAAGCTTTTCAGAGTAGACCAGAGAAGCGTGAGACAGGAGAAAGGAAGATAAGTTGGTTATACCATCAAGACGCATTGTCTAAACCCTTTTAAAATTACAAGTAGCTTTCACTATTAGTATTGCAGCAGCGCCCAGAGGCTATAGCTGAGACTTCAGGCCATGTGGGCTAGATGCTGCCTATAAACAGTAATTTTTTTAATGAAGATCTCACTGTCTAAGTTGGCAACATAGTTAATAGTGTCTTAATAATAAATGCAGCACTGAAGCAGAAGGCAAAGAGTCTGATTTTTAAAGTTTTTTTGTACATTTAAAGGTAGATAAGTGATCAGATAGAATTTTTAAAGCACTTACGTGCCCGACTCCAGTAATTTCAAAACTCTGTCTGAAAAAGGTGCCCCAAGACCTTAAAGGAGAAGCCAATGTTTGAAGAAAATTGCTGTAATTTTCATTAACTGGATTCAGCATATATTAGTAACTGAAATTTTTCAGGGTCCACACAGATTCGAAGTCAAAGTTAAATTGCAATTTGCCTGACTCCAGCGTTTGGCTCTTATTACCACTTGTTTAAGTATTAATATATAGAATGACACCATATTTAGTGTTGTGACATTTTATTAATTCCATATAAGAAATTGCAGCTATATTTTGGGAAATTGTGCATGCCTTGTTATCTTTACAAAGAGAGAACCATGTAAATAATGGCAAGAGACCCAAGTAAATAATGAAATAAAATTAGTTGGTGTATACCCTGTTCATTTAAATAAGTTACAAGTATCTTATGTTTTTTTGCTGTTTTTTTTTTTATAGAAGATAATAGCCTAGCGATAATCTCTCTTTTCACATTTCCTTCTTGACCCATACAGAAATAAAATTTGATTTAAATTGTATTGCAATTAGGCAGTGTACTCTCTTAGGTGAAGAATGACATTTTCCAGAAGATTTTCCTCAAGAATTCCAACCTGCCAGTTAGTAGCATTAAATACCTATTAGCTTCTCGGGGGATTTGCAAAAATAATGGTCAGAAGGCTGGGCCTTATTTTGCTGTGTTTCAAGACAGCTGTCTTAAACCATGCAGAATTTTCAACTGGTAGCTTGATTCTGTCTGGAGAGTAATTTTTTGTACTACTTAGCTGAATTTGCAGATATTAATTTCTTTAATCATCTTCACAGATAACTCGTCTGAAGATTGACAGGAATCCATTTGCCAAAGGGTTTAGAGATTCAGGACGCAACAGGTACGTGCTGGGGAAGGAGATGGGCTTGTTATTGCTCACAGAATCAGTTCGTGAAGGCTAGTAGTGGGTATTCTTCATACAGAGGGGAATACCTGTATTTACAGACAAATTAGTCTGAGGACTCAGACTCCCTGAGGGAACACTTAGGCTTCCCAGTAATGTTCTCAGTGGTGGCTTCCTGTTCCTGCTCCTCTGACCCTCTAGATAAAGAACTGATTGGCATGTGGCTTGACTCATGTGCTCAAGTTTCCTTGCATTGGAAACTGCAGCATACTGTGAAGGCTGAAAATGGAATTAATGCATACTGAGGTCCGTGACTTCTGTGATTTTTCGAGGGTATGGCCAGGGTGTGCTACAGGACTAGGGAACAGGGAAGTACTTGCAGCCAAGGAGGCTGTGTCACCACTGTGCTGGATGCAGTGATCTTGGGGCATTGCAGTGGGTGTGTAGGTAACTATACTGACTTGGGCATGGGAATTTTCAAAAGTCCACAGGCAAGGTTGGGAGGGAGCACAGCTGGCCAACAGGAGAGGCTGCTCCTGAAGTCTCCTCTGTCTCCTGGCTAGAGACAAATTGCAGATACCAGTATCCAGCTATAAGCCCAGACTCTTCTGCGTGTAAGTGGCATTTAGTATGGATGAGTGGCTCATTGTTTTCTTTTGAAGGGGAAGAAACTAATTCCAGTCATGCAGTAACCTTATATTTATTACACTTGTCTAGGAGGTGGAAGACTTGTGTTCAAGTGTTTCTTTCGCTTAAAGAGTTTCAAATCCACTTCCTAGGTGAATGCCTTTCCCACTAGGCTAAAGATGACCTTGAAACAGGCCTGGTTTCCACCTCTTGTGTTGCAGTTGTACTGATTAATTGCTTGTTCTTTCTTCATCTTGATTCTTTCAAAATAGCAATAGGGAATCTGAGTAGTACAAAGTGGAGACTTGGGTCTAGTACCTACTGCAGTACGGATGAGGTATTTTATCCAAAGACTGTTCAATGCAAAATACTTAAGCCTGTTATGAATTGTATGTTAAACCATTTCAGCTAAAAAAAGAAGCATTTAATTTTGGTGCATAGCATACATCAGTTCCAGTGACCGCTTTGCGTTTGCTGTCTACAGCTGCTATATTTATGACCTAGCCTTCCAGAGAAGGGAGCAGACTATGTACTGGTAGGAATGTTCGGAGAGTATCTTTTGTTAGCTGCTTTATTGAGCTTTTCTTTTAGCAGAGGTTACAGCATCACAGACCATTTTGTGCTTCCACCTAAGCTAATTAAATTTTGAGACTGGACAGCAAACAAAAAGTATTTTTTAGAAGATGAACATTTATAGAAGGGGTGGGGTCATAAGATTTTACAGGAGCCGTATGCGAGTGTCTTTTCAGTTTGCACTCTGTATTTGCTGTGCTCCAAGATTATCTTCTAGCAAGAAACAATTGGCCATACTCTGTCCTGAAGCCTGGAAGGGATGTCCCATGCAGTGGCATAAAGAGACTTTTGTCCTCTTTTGTAGCCTTCTATTCTTCAATTAAGTGAACAGTAACATCTGGGTAAATACAGTGACTGAAGAAGCAAGAGACGCTGTGTGTACTTGGGCAAGAAAGAAGTTGTTGTGCATGCCCTATGTGACAGCTGTCTGTAGGCAGTCTCTCTGCTATGCACAGTTATTGCAGAGCTATAAAATAAATACTAAGGAGCCTTCTAAGAAGTGCGCAACCCTGACTCCTCTGAAATTTCTGACTCTAAGTGGGATCAGCATTTCATACATGATGTTATACAAAACTAGAGACAATGGTCTTGAAAACAGAGAGGAAAGGATCATTCTGAAACTAGTCTCAAACTGGATTTACGTGGCTAGACACCCCTGATATTATCTGAATACAATGTAGTTGCAGTGAGTGTGCTGCATCTGGAACTGTGCAAATCTAGTTATAGTACTGGGGCTATCCAGAGAGGTTTTTTGGTTTGGCTGCTAGAAATCAGTTTGGTTCATGGAATTAAAAAAAAAAAATAAGCATCATGATATGTGAATTGAAAAACAGTTATAGTTTACAGAAATGGATTATGAGGCCAGTCTTGTAGAAAGAGCCTCTGTATAAATGTTTCAGAATTGGCTTTAGATAAGATCTGAAAGCTTTTGCTGTCATAAACGCACTCATTACAGAAGTGACTCTTGCATACTCTTGTCTGTTGCCGATAGACATTCTTTTACTGAAAATAGTATTGCTGTTTTCTTTGATGGGCTGTGTGGCACTGAATAAGTATGTTTGGGAATGCAGCTTAGATTTCTAATTGTTAAGGAAAATACTAGTTTACTCCATTGATTACTAATTTACTGTTGCTGAAAATTGAAATTAAATATTACGATTCTGTTATCTTCATTGTTCTAGCCATTATACTTATCACCTAGGCATTTTAGTCTGCAACAAAAGTGTAAAAAATGCTGCACACCATTATGTCCAACTTTTTAGTGTTGCTTTAATTATTGTGGCTATCTCATTCTGCACTGCTACATACAATAATTCTGTTTAATTAAAAATATTGCCTTTCAGTCCCACAGGCTATTTTACAGAAATCAGTAGCTTCACCTTTTAAAAGCATTCCCTGTACATTTGCAAAGTGCAACAGAATTTATGTGCTGAGAATAGTTTCATTCTTCAGTTAGGCCTTAAGTTTGACCCTATAAAAACTTTTACTCAGGAAAAGACCAGAATTTCTCTCTTTAAATACTTCAGGAAAAACATAACTGTTTTGTTAAATAAACTTGGCCATTTGATAGCATAAATTAGGGTGGTGATAAAATGTGGAAATTGTTCGAAGGCATCTTGTATAAATTATCGCCTTGGCTACACTCCTCCAGGAGGTGGCTTTTATCTCCACTTTAACTAGAAATGAAAATTCACCATTACTGCAGAAAATGAAGGCTATCTTTTTAGTCCAGGTTCAGCTAATAAATACTTTATAACCATTTCCTGAAATACATTTGTGATCCTGCTGGAAATACAACGTGGAAGCAGCAGTATCAGAAGAACATGTTGGTAGCTTCAAATTGGGCTATTTGCATAATTCCAGTTTACAGAGTGTTGTTGCTCAAAGGCAAGCACTTGTGTTTGGTATGTGCCTGATGTTGACACTCAACAGACCTTTGGGGCTCAGCAGCCAAAAATAACAGCAAAACTATACCTCTGAGCTGCTTTATTTATAAAATTCTGTCAAAAAGCAAATGAGCCTTTACCTTCCGGAAATAGAAATTCTTTTAAATATTATCTGCCACAATTGTTTAGCTGGTTATTTCTGTTTTGTCATGACACTGTTGAAAGAAAATCATTGAAGATTTTTAGTTTCTAAAGGCATTTTGCCCAGCACTTAATGACTGAGTCACAACATTGCTTTATACATTTTAGTAGCAAAAGAGCTGTACACCCATGCCTTGCTCACGTTTTGAGCATGATTTTCCAACTCATCAGTAAAGACTGGAAGTCCAGTATCAGTAATAGTTGTCAGTTATCACTTTTGTTCAAGTCAGAAATAGGAGATCATCTCTCTGGCAATTAGAGCAGTTGCTCTTAAGGAAATGCTGTACTAGGAAAACATTTAACATCTTAACATTTAACAGCCCCATCCAAAAAAAACCCAACATTCCCCCCCCAGTAAAACTGAAAAAGAGAAACAGACTTGTAGAAACGGGAAACTCTTTGCATGGTATCAGCCCAGCGACTGCAGGTCACAGCAATCTCATGGGTTAGGATGTTAGATTCTTTTCTAAAAAGCAAAATGAACTTCAAAATAATCCTGAAATGTTAATAATTTTTATGCATTTCTGAGGTAAAGTATTTTGAGAACTGTGACAAAATACAGCTTTCTATCATGATGCCATGATGGTTTTTGTTCTAAATAGAATGGGACTGGAAGCGTTGGTAGAGTCTTATGCCTTCTGGAGACCTTCACTAAGGACACTTACATTTGAAGATATACCTGGGATACCCAAACAAGGTAACAGTCTTCTTTGTGGATTTTCAAAACAAAAATGCATGAAGATAAGGCGTTTATGCCCATCATTCCTTACACAAATCTAGATGAGTGTGTCACCTACAGAAAAAGCAACCAACCAACCCCACTGCAGGTCATCACCTCTGATCAGAATTATTCTAAGTTAGAAGACAAGTACTTAAGCACTGTGGCAGCAAAAATGTTAGATCATAAAGATAACAGATCACATGTGGAGAAAGATGACATTTAAGGATGGAATAACCTCTTATTTAGTGTTAATGCTCTGGCTAGGTCCACAAGGCAGAGTTTATTTATATGTGACTTCCATTGTACACATTCAAACTCAAATGTAGGAATTATTTGTGTGTTTAAGAAAAAAAAAAGAGGAATGAAAGAAAAGGTGTCATCTATGCATTGAATAAATAGTTGCAAGCTTAATTTGGTTTCCTCCTTGGAAAGCCTGCTTGATTCTTAAAGACCAATAAGTTGGTCAGTGAAAATCCCTACAAACTTTATTTGCATCCTAGAGCTTGAAAAAATGGATCTCCTCTCCATTTTGCTTTCTCCTGCTTCCCAGTCCATAACCTTTTGGCTTCTACTTTCCCTGTCATAGCAGTAGTGCTGTGGGGGAGAGAGGGATATTTAAATGGCCTGTTTGGACAGAGAGGGGAGTTTCTGCACTATTTTTTTGGGTTCCTTTGTTTCCAAAGCATCCCTATGCGTATAGAAAACCTCTCAGCCTTTTCCCAACTAAATCGGACATCTTGCTCTTGATTCTTCACATTTCCTGCTATCAAATTTACAGACATCCTACCTGCTTTCTTGATAATATATTCCAGAGTCATTAAGCATCTTCAGAGCAAAACCCCAGAAAATACAGAAACAAACACACAGAAAACACTTTTCTTAACTTCTCCTTAGCCCATTCCTTTGTCAGATCTTGAGCATAAGTGCTTGATGTGGGCAATTAAAAAGGAGTTTTTGTGCCGAGTCACAGATACTTGGGACAAACATTAGCAAACGTTTGGGTGGAGAATTGGGGTGGGGAATGGTCATCTTAAAACACCTGGAATGAGACGGTAGCATCAGACCTTGTCAGACTGCATAAGACTGATAGACAACTCACTCTGAAGTTAACCTGTTTAGGAGACAGACCAGCTGTATCGCCTTGTTTGTACATAGCAGCACTGTTTGAGAGCAGGGGAACTGCAGCCATGAACTTCCCTCTTCCTCTTCTGCTCTTGCCTGAGGTTAAGGAGCTCGTTGAAGTTACTGCTGATGTTCAGAGAGTGGGAACTAGGATCCTTGCAAAATCTTTAACCTAATATGCCTTGGCCAGTAGAGTGATTTAGAGCTGAGGCAAAGAGACTTGGTGAGAGAACCTGTTAGAAATTTGTCCTGATTGTTAGAAGTGCCCATCTTCAGACAGTGGAGGGGTTGACGTAGAAATCCTAGGGTTTCTGGGATGTGGAGGTATCTCACGGTGCTTTGTGCCTGTTGTCTGTCAGTAGAACAACAAGCAGGAGGAGTTCACTGATAACTTGTTTTTCTTTTTACTAGCTCACCTATCATGAAAGCTTGTTAACTTACTGACTATCTATCTGTGCATCATCAAGCTGTTTGTTAATGTGATTCACAAATAGGATGGTCTTCCTTGCTAAGTGACTTTGGCCTGGGAGGCTGTGAAAGGCCCAAATCCATTTTTTTTCTGTGCAGGAGATACAATTTCTAAGAAAAAGAAACTTTTCTTGCAGCTGAGAAACTCTCAGTCCTCAGAAAAGGCTTCACCTGTAGCAAGCAGTTCATTTTTAGGAGCACTCAGCACTTGTGTTTGTCACGTAAAAAGTTCTCATACCAGTAAGTGAACAATTTGTCAACAGTTTGTTGCAAACCTAAACCTCCACCTACCCATTCAGGAAATGAAACAGCAAAGTGCACAGTGCTCAGCCTACACTTTTCCTGAAGTCATCTTATCTATGGGAACCTCTATCATTTGAGATAAGCACCCGGTTCCTTAGCTGGTGCCCTGACAGTGACAGTCAGTCACAGAGGGAAGCGTATGTCACACAGAGGAAGGCTTGAAACCCCCTCTGGAGTATAGCAACAACAGAGACAACACAAAATTCATAACTTTGAAGAAAGCTTCCTGTGGTGTGGTACTTGGATGGCTACGTATTAGTTGCCAAGCAGTTTTCTTCCAGCGCCAAATGAAGAAGAGTAGTTAACCTTTTGGGCAGGAGCTGTAAGGTTGGATGTATTGAGTGATGGTCGCAAAAGCATAGCTTGTGTTCCGTTCTTGGACAGGTCATTTCTTTAAAAATGTGAATGTGCCATGCTCACACACCTTCACACATATGTACAATGTTTTTGAATTAATTTCCGTCAAGCGTTTCACATCAAGGGTTATTATAAAAGACAAAGGTCTTGATCTGTCATCTAGGAAATGAACCTTTCCTAACATGCTTCTTACACTGTCATATTCTCTTCTAGGAAATGCAGGTTCCTCTACTTTACTCCAGGGATCTGGCAGTGGAGTGCCATCTACCCACCCTCACCTTTTGCCGGGTTCCCCTTGCTCATCGCCAGCCTTCCATCTCAGTCCCAACACTAGCCAGCTCTGTAGCCTTGCTCCAGCTGACTATACAGCTTGTGCCCGCTCAGGCTTGACCCTGAACAGATACAGCACTTCTTTGGCTGAAACCTACAACAGGCTCACAAACCAAACCAGTGAGACGTTTGCTCCCCCGAGGACTCCCTCCTATGTCGGTGTGTCAAGTAGCACAACTGTGAATATGTCTATGAGTGGCAATGACGGGGATGCATTCAGCTGCCCACAAACTGGCTTATCTATGCAGATTTCAGGGATGTCTCCACAGCTCCAGTACATCATGCCATCCCCATCCAGCAATGCCTTTACCACTAATCAAACCCACCAAGGCTCCTACAACACGTTTAGACTGCACAGTCCCTGTGCGCTGTATGGATATAACTTTTCCACATCCCCTAAACTGGCTGCCAGTCCTGAGAAAATTGTTTCTTCCCAAGGAAGTTTCTTAGGGTCCTCGCCAAGTGGAACCATGACGGATCGGCAGATGTTGCCCCCTGTGGAAGGAGTGCACTTACTTAGCAGTGGGGGGCAGCAGAATTTCTTTGACTCTAGGACCCTAGGAAGCTTAACACTCTCGTCTTCTCAAGTGTCTGCACATATGGTTTGATGAAGCCTTTAAGTAAAAGTACAGTACGTTTGGTGTCTACAATGTATTTCTTTTGGAATATGAAAGGACACTCAATTTAGCTTGTAAAGTGTGTGTATATAATATGAGAGGAAGTTTCACTGAATTTTTGACTTGTTTGCGGCCAGATTATTCTCCTATTTTGAGTTACACGGAGTTTGTTGCGGCACAGACTGGTTTAGTTTTCTGGTATAATACACTTAGTTGTATAACACGTTGGGACATATGCAACAAATTAAGTAAGACTTCCTCCCCTTTCCCCCTCCTCTGTTCTAACCCCTTTAAAGAATGAAATGACACTTAGCATATTAAACAACACAAACAAGCCCACTTACATTTCCTATAGTACTAGCGAGTTTCTTTAAAACATTCATGTTAGCAAACAATGCTAAGCTGATGCACCAAAGGCATTTTACAAGCTTCTTCTCTGTTATAAGGGATACGAAGGGTATTTGGACTTTCAAGTGTTAAGCATCAAGCATCCAGCCTAAAATAGAAGTTTAGCTAATGGATTATTTACAAAGTAAACAGAAAGAGTAGTTTGCCTTCTCATGATACGCTGTTTTTAGCTTATCAACAGCATGGCATTCTTACTAGGATTTTTTTTCAGCATTAGTCTAGATTTACGATTAGGTATTTGAAGACAAATAATGCATATTCAAATCGTGGTGATATGAGTGATTTAAACCAACAGCAGAAGAAGTGGCATTCCTTGGTATAGAATTAACTTTGGGGTGCTTCATTTTTGTCAAAGGAAGGGCTTGATGCATTTTTTTTCCTCCATAAATATTGCCTATAAGACATTTACTGGACAGTAGGATATTCTAATGTATCTTTGTTTTTGTATTTTTACTTTTTTAAAGGCAAATGCAGGTTTGATTTAGAAAAAAAGTACGCAGGATGAGAAATTCCATTATTGGTTTTACCCTTTTGCGTGCATTGTGATTTTTTTTTTTTTTTTAATAAGAGCAAAAAGTCTTCCATCCTCATTAAATACATTGCCTGTAGCCATTAGGAAAATAACCTGGTTTGCCCACAAGTGTTGCTGGAGGCAGAACTTTATTGTAGCTGCCTCCCTGTAACATGGCCAAATTGTGACCAGGATTACAATAGGCAAAATTCCTTTAATAGTTTACTTTGAATGCTACCGCATGACACCTACAGCCTGTTTTCCTCCCTCCAGGGAGGCAGCTGTCTTCCTTTCCTGTTCCTTTCTGTCATGAGGCTACTACTGCTCTGTTTTTCAAACTGTCTTTACCATGGAATTTGAGTAGTTCAGTTCCTTCCCATCTCTGGTTTTAACCGGTGTTTGCAAGAATGCAGATCAAAACCTGAACCTGCTCCCGACGAAGCCTCTCCAGAGTGACAAGGACACGGGGAGATACTTGTCCAGGGGAAAATTCTGCACTCATCTGCACCTACGCTGCCCTGGTGCACACCAGTCCTGCTGCGAGAGCTGCCTTCCAGATGCCCGCCTGTTGGAGCTGAAGCATGGAGGGTATGGAAGAGATTTTAGTGCTTGGGAGAATGGGTTCAACATTGCCCTAGGCCTCCTCTATACTACGCAGGTGATGTAAAGGCATTATAAAGTGGGTACAAATGTAATTGAAAATGCTTGCCTGATCAGCATTGAAGGAGAATAAGGCCCTCAGATTTTACATTTTTCTGTTAGATTTTTCAGTGAAAGTGTATTGTAACATTTTGCAAGAGTTCCAGTATCTTTCCTGGCAAACAATGGGCTCATCCACTACCACTTCAAGCAAGACTCAATGCAGTTAGTATTTCTTCAGTGGATTAGAGAGAATGCCTACAGAAGCAGCCCTCTCTCTATCTCTTCTTATTATTTGGAAATAGAAGGGAGACCACAACAGCCTTTAAGCCTGTGCCTGGAGAAGGCTTTATTTTTATTAGTTATATCTTTGTTTATGTTAAAGAAGACACTTAGAAAGTTCTCATTAAAGCTGGAAAGACATGAGGGTGAGCCTGCAGTTCAAAAGATGTGGGTTTGCTTCTTTGCTGTCGCAAACTTCCCAAATGACCTTGGGCAATTCACTCAGCATTTCTGTATATAATTTTTTTTTCTTCTGTAAAATGTGCTAATAGCACTTCTGTGCCTCTTAGGAAACGCTGACAGTACATTAAACGTGAAGATGATCTTTGCATCTGATGTACTGTGGGCAGTACATTCAGGACAAATGGCTAGGTAGTGTTCATGTGTGAGGATAACAAAGAGCATTCATGTACTTCAGGTCTGTTGCTAGTTTTGGCATTGGAGTGTCCTTTGAGGCAGACCTGATAGCAAAGACTTGCAAAGCTAAAAACACTGTTCAAAAAACTCCCAGTAATAATTTGTGAAATGGTTCTAAGATGTGTAGAAGAAGGGCAAATTTTCAGTTACGTAAATTGTCATAGCCCTATTGGTTTAAATTAATGAGACAGTTGTGTAGTAGTTCCTGCTCCAGCCAAAACTTTGAAATGTTGCAGCTGGACAAAGCGTTAAATGGGAGGAATGGTACAATTAATCTGTACATGAAAAAGGATAAGCAAGATAATTATCCATGTCATCTTAAGGGCTGTGACTGGGTAGAAACGTGGAAGAGCTAAGTCATGCATGTATCTGCAAGGGATAAAAATTGGTTGTGCATGGATGTGCACGGAGGTGCTCCTGGCAAGAGTATGTACTTTGTCACCTGGGAATTTTTTAGAACTGGTCTCTTGTTTTTCCTCAAATGATTGCTATCATATAACCACACAATATTGTTTGAAACATTTGTTCCTTAAAATTTGAATCATATTGTAAATACTTACTGGTGTGTCATTGTGAAAAGACTAGCTTTTTATCAACATAGTAAATGCTATATATGCATTATATCTATAATTATATATCTGTATTTTACAAAAATGCCACAGAAAATATATTAAAGTGTGTATCTAAACACTTTTTCTACATTTGGAAAATTAAGGGGCTTGGGCCTTTTTTTTTCTTTACAACTTCAGCAAAACGAAGGTGACTCTAAGGTAAGCTCTGAAATTCAAAGCCAATTCAACAAGCTACGAGTATCCACCTAGTCTACAATCCTTGCATGTTTCAGTTTAACTGTCTGCCACTGAGTCTCTCTGTCGTTTGTGTGCATAGGGTGTGACACATGTTGGGCAAGAGGAGATGCTGAGGCTGATAGCAGAGCTGTGAGGTTTGGGAAGAAGGGAGTGAGTAGTTTGCCGTGCTGATTTTTCATAGCCCAGCACATCCCAGCTGCCAAGACAAGTTCAGCTGCCCCTTATCAGCCAGATCTGGGAAGTTAACACTTCTGTGTGACCAGGTGTTTGCATGAGATCTCGATGCCCTGCATATCTTCTCTCTGTGCTCTTACTTTGGTCATTCGCTCTCTGTTCTGCTTATTCTAAAATCCATTGAGTCCTAAGGCAGAGTTTACAACTTATAATCAGCTGGGTATGCTGTGCTTCTATTCAGCAACGAGCAGCGTTTCTCCCCACAGAAATACTGTTATCCGTAGTGGCCTTATTTCCCATTGTACTGCAATAAATGATTCCATGTGACGTAGGGCACAGAGCCTGAAAATATGATTGCTTTAGAATACTAGGGTTTCGTAGTCACTTAACACCAGCATTGTTACAAATGACCAGAATTAGGGCAAGAGAAGTAGGCATGAAAATGCTTGATCATAAATATCAGGCTTCTGGAGAGAATGAAAACTTCTGGTTTTAATAAGGGAGGAGCCTTTTTTGGAGTGGTACAATCAGACACTGAGAAGTCTCATTTCTGCTTGAACAGAGGGCAACAGGAGAAAATCACAGTGTTGGCATTAATGTTAGCAAGTCTATACCATGAGCGGTTCAACAGAGGGCACTTCAGTCATCATGAGAAGCAGCTTGCAGGTTCTGTGGATTTATGTTTCCCGTAAGGATAGTAGATCTAATTAGTCTGTATAGAAGTGTGTTTATAAAGGCTGAAGAGTAGCTACTTTTAGAGATTTAGGTACCAACTTCACATATGAAATTACTATTTTATTGCACTGAATACGCTGTCAAACTCTCATGGCGTTATTGTTTAAGTTTATTCTGAAGTCCAAGTTTTAATATCAACAACTGCAGTTATAAAGGAGTAATAGTCTTTGTGGGCTGCCTTTTCACTTCAGCTGAAAAAATATATTGACTTGTCAGTTGAGCTCTTCAATTTAGTGTGATCCTCAGATACAATATTTCTTCTTGTATTTAGTATAAAGGTGTTACAGTCCATTTAATGTATGCAAAACTACAGTAAAATTCATGTTCTGCCTCACAGCATTGCTCATTTACGAGTTAATTCAAAACACTGACATGCCAAGATGACACACACTTATAATAGGTGATGACATGCCTAGGAAATAACATTTCTGGAGAATTCAATTTGCTTTAAATGCTTTTTATCAGTGTTGTTATGTTCATGGACGGAAAAAGTGTTTGTTACCCAGAAAAGAAGAAGCCGTGTAGTCTCCAATTATTTTTGCACAGCAGTATCAAATTGTCCATAAAACTAACTCAGATATTTTGGTATCCTAGACCCCAGACAGAGCAGTTCCAGAAAATGAGACTCTGTGTCTTCTGGACATACTTGGAGAAAGACAGAGACCTGAATTAGTGAGAGTTTCTATCCATTGTTTATATTAAACCTGAATCCTCTTCATCTGAAAATGTTAAAACTAAAGCTTTGTATAGAAATTTTCTAAATCTTTTCCTTGCCAAACACGACTTGCTGCAGGCTGATTGAAAGCCTGTCCCTTCTTGAAGTATTGTCACTGTTTCCCTTGCTTGCCTCTCTGCTTGCAAAAGCACCAGATGAGGTTTGCAGGGGAAGGGGTGAGTACTTGCTCCACTATTAGCTATTACCCCAAAGTACACTTCCACAGTAAGGACTCATTACCCACAGTGAAGTATTCTTGCCATTTCTTGCCTTTCCCTGATGCAATTCTGCATCAGGGAATGACAGGAGAAATGGAAACAGCAGAGATGGACCCCACGATTCTATGACACACTTTTGAAATGTATTATTTTAATGTAAGTCCTGCGTGTACTGTGATGGCACCCACAACTTGCAGCTCTATCCAAATACATCTCAGTGCACCTCTCAGAGGAGAACTGACAGCCAAGGCTAGTCAAGAAGGATAAAGCGTGATATGAAAATACTTGTGCTACATGAATGCTGGGCTATTGCCGTGAATGCTGCACAGACCTACCTATGTCAGCACTGCAGCCATTTTGACTGTACCTTGCCATGATGTTCATTTGCACACCACTGGGTTTTATTTGGATGCTGTAATATGGGGCCAAGAATAAATTCAGAGCATACTGGAGGAAACCTGCACTCCGCTGTGGCCAGTGGTAGTGTTGCCATGGACTTGAGGGAGATTTCACCCGTTATGCTTTATGGAAACCACATTTTCAGACTCCAAGCCATCCCACCTTCTGTTGCTAAATGTATCAACCACACAGCAGCTGTAGTTGTACTATTTTCAGGCACGTTCTTCTGGCTCTTCAAGGTGTTTTTCAGGTGGATAGCTGTTATGCATTTCACGTGCTCGTATGTTGTTTTTAAGTCTGTGCTCTTGCAGTTTTTGAGCCACAGTCTGTCCCGCACTGAAAGATAAGACAAGCCTGGAAGTCCGTTCTCCCTCCCCCAAAGCATTGCTGGTGGATGGTGTATTCACTTCCACTGCAGATAATTGACTATATATTTCCCACAATGTTTTTATTGTATTTTACAGAGAAAAGTAATAAAAATAGAGGCTGTATCACAATCAAAGCAGTGTTTCCATTCCTCAGGCAATATTTTTCACTAACCCAAAGGAAAACACCTCCCCACCCTTTCCTGGTTGCTATGCTCAGTATATGGTTCTCAGTAAGAAGAAAACCAGATGCCATTTTTAAATGTAAGATGGCAGAAACCAGAAAACCAGAAAAATGGTCCCAATTCAGGGAAATGTTCCTGGATAGTCTTTGTATTTTTTGAAGGGCAATATGGACGCTAATGCTTCCAGAGGCATCTGCAAAGATCCTTTGATACGTCACCAAGAAGACAGCAGTTTGGTAGGTTTATGCATGTGTGGATGTGATACATGCCTTGTTAAAACAGTGTACGCTACGAATTACCTGTTCCATACTTATTGTCAATGCCACACTAAGATGTGTGAGCAAATGCTATGTGGTTCTGATAATCCTACAGAGAAGTGTTGCTTCACAAGTGTTAAACAGACCCCAAAGCTTTGTTAAGAGACCAGTTCTTAGGGACAACTAGTTACATGCCAAGCCCATGTAATCCAGTCATCCTCATGGTGGTAATTAAATAGCATCTTACAATGAATATAAAAACAATGTAAGCAGGCATTTATTTCACTATGCTATAACTGAAGAGGATATATTAATGTACAGGGTACTCTAATATTGAATGGTTCAGTCCCATAGGTGTTTTGTTTTGTTTTGTTTTTTTGTGGAAAGAGGGGAGCCTTGGAAAACAAAGTTTAAATCAAGAGAAGGCAAATGAGGGCTGGTGTATGAGCAAGAAACCTCTAGACGTTATAGTATACCACCACAAATGCCTAAAAATGGTCTGTCTGGTGTCACATCCTTGCATTCTGCACAGAGAATTGTTACATTAAGGAGTGAAGTGATCCATGGAGGTACCTTTAACTTACGAAGTGTTGGGTAGTATAAGAGCGTTTGTTTGTTAAGTTAAAGACTGACCTACTTAAAATATCTAGCATTGAATGGCTGCCATTTTAAGTCTTTAACATTCTGGTTTGCTGTTGTTGTTGGTTGTTGTTGTTGTTTTTGGTTGTTTTTTTTTTTTTGAAAGATACTATTAGTAAAGATGAGATGATGCTTAAAAATTTCCAGCCAGATGTATCTCCAAACTTGCCCAGAGATGAAGGATATTTGAAGATAATTTGGATTCAACCCATTATGTAGATAAGTTTGTTTTATAGTTGGCCACAGCTGTGAAGTTTGGATTCAGATCTGTAACTCCCCTAAACTTTGAAGACTGTAGTCAAATCTGTGGTTTTGGATTTGAATCTCTAGTTGCTTGTTGCATCAGACTGTCATTCACATCTGTTCCATCATCATGAGCTCAGTGCAACACTCCGATACTAGTTTCAGACTCTGCAAAGTTGAACACCAGAAATGCTATTTCTCAAGCACGCAGCTACATATGAGCAGTAACAGCAGCATATTGCAGGTCTGTGGGTTAACAGCTCTCTACATGCCGTCTGAGGGCCATTGGTGACCCACCAGAGAGCACTGGCTGGTGGGTCACAGGTTGTTGGCTCCCGTCCTGCAAAGTGTGCTTTACATACGTCCTTCATATTATGTTTCTGTGTAAGCAAATGCTGTAGCTTCCCATGGAGACATTACATGATCCTGTGTGGAAGGAGAAAGTGTTGGTGTAATTGCAAATAGGATGAAGACTCGTCCTTGAGGCATTCTCTGAGGGCTTATCCATGCAGAGTGGTTGCTGAGAAATAAACTAGGAAGTGAATTTACAACACCTCAGCTCCACAGGCAGTCACGCTTAACTTACAGGCAGCAAAAGGGAAGGTACTCCATGTTGGAAGTAGGAGTATGCTACGCTACACAAGTGATGTTCCTGTGAGGACACGGTGCTGTGGGGCTGAGATCCCCCAGTCTCTTGTTTGCTCTACAGGCAGACCTTAAGATTTCAGCCACACTATGAAAAATAGTAAGCCACAAATATCTAGCTGGGAGGGTGTCACTGGTTGTCACCATAGCACAGACTGCCTCACCAACTGTAGTGACAGAGCCACCCATGGTAAATGCTGGACAACTCTTCTGACCTGTTAATAGTTGGCAGAGTATTTGATGACAGTTGCAAGAATCTGATGCACAGCAGTATCCTTTACAGCAGTTTAATCTTTGTCATCAAATCTCCCAGCAGCCATGATTAATAGCAGCACTTGAGCTTGTTTTGAAAGTTGTATATTTGGCAGCCATGAACTTTGATCTATGGTTTCGCTTTAAAGAATCATTATGACACAAACTTTTCCTGTAATCCTTCCATCTAATTAAACCACACACAAATACTATGTGGGGAAATATGATGCTATTGATATAAGCTGTGTGTTTATTACAATATTTTAGGCACTTTATTAAAGTGGATAGTTGTTCCCAGCAAGATAGTAGATAAGCTCCCTAAAAACAATAACATCATCCAGGAAGAATATATAAGAGAATTTCCCAAGGCTAAATTCTATTAGAAACTTTCTGTGTTGATTAATACTGTGCCCTTGAACCCGTTAGGGGCTCAGATGTTTTAACCTGAGCTAAAATTACTAGCATTTAATGAATCCAGTCTACTAATGTGTACTTTTCCACAAAAAGTTTGCCTTTGTTCCAGACAGTCAAAGGACGTCAGTGTCTAACATGATATTGTCTGTCTTCTAATAGTAGGTTGTTCAGTATTTGGGTACAATTTAATGGGAACATTTTCAAAGATGTAAGAAAATTTGTCTTCGTATAAATATTTAAAGCCATGAGACAACCATCTTTTTGTAGCTGGGTCAACTCTCAACCAGACATTGCTTGCTTGCCTCTATCCCGCTCTGCACTGCGTGGTGAAATTCCAGGCAGGTAGATAAAGCTCTTGCTTTCAAACCTAGACTATGAACTGTGGGTCAGAATCTGAGCAGTGATTCTTCTGGGGCAAAGGTGCAGGGCTGCATAGTCCAGACTGAGATGACTTACTTGTGCATTGCACCTTCATGACCCTGGCATTTGTGCAAAAGAGGGTTCCTTCCTCTAGGGTAGGCTGTCCCAGCTGTGAGCAGCAGTTTTATGGAGCTGCCTGGGAGCTGTGGAGTTTCTCCTAATTGGCCTTAAGTGTGATCTGGGTGTCATAAAACTGAGAGATAACAGAGGTGTAAATCACCACCTTGAGGTTCCTGCTGCTGTCAGATCTACCAGTGTTTACATTTGCTGATCACCATCTTTTCCATATTTTCTGAGTGGATTTTCAGCCAACTGGCTTCTACCTAAAACATGACTCCTGTCAGTACTGGTTAAGCCCAGTGACCATGGTGTCTGAGTCAGTTGGAAAGGAGACAAAGTCCTGAGTGTAATAGTTTTCCCAAATTGTCTCACAAGTTTTCAGAGACTTCATGTAAATGTAGAACAGCTGAGGCAACACGAGTGATGCCTTAGAGAATTCACAGTTGAGCGCCCTCACGCAGAGGGAATAGATGCCCATCACCGCTGTCTGGAGTTGAGAAAAAAAGAGCGAAACAGAAAGGCTCTAATGCAATTCCATCTCCTTGTGCCAGGTTCTCCAGTCTTGGTATTAATCCCCTGTGATCAGCTGTGTCTAAGGCTACTGCAAGACAGCAGAATTACCAGGGATATTTGGCATATGTCCATCGTCATGAGGGAGGTTGGATCAGTGGCCAGAAATGGCCTTGACCTAACCTGCTCCTGAATGGCTGGATGAAAGTTATCTGAGCTGTCATCCTCTCCCTAGTGCTCTTCTCTGAAAAGCAATGAGCAATGTACAAAACTTGTTCAGGTATCCTGAAATCCTTCCTACAGCTGCATAACCAGGGCTTTGAGTGACACTAATTGGCTGGGCAGAGTGGAGGTGTCACATTATTCTCAAACAGCTACAAAGTTTTGTGGGTGGATGTAGGGTCAAAATGCATTTCATATACAACTGGAATAAAGTTTTGTATAAAGAGCTTATAAAACCTCATAAGGACTTTTTACTAGATGAAGGGCCTCCTCTTGTTCTGATTGAACTCAATGGGAATTTTGCTACTGACTTCAAAGAAAGTTGAAAGGAGTCAAGAGGGGTTGATTTCCACTAATACATGTGTGCTTCTGCACACCAAATTTGCATCTGCAAGGACTGTTTTAGTTGTTTTTTGTTGCTGTAGGGTTTTTGTTTGTTTGTTTGTTTTTGCTACTTGAGAGTTTGTATAAGCACAAGGACTGCTACATGTAAATTGTTTGCACATATGAGCAAATAGCTGATTTCTATTGAGAAAAATTACCCATACACTACACATTGCATATATGCCTTTAGAAAAATTGATTCATTGAACTACCTCCTTCAAGTGGCATCATCCTCCCAGGAGATCAAAATAATTTCCTAAGCATATAATGACTGGTGAAGCAGGTTCCGTTCTTATCACTGTCAGCTGCATAAAACTAAATCAAATATAAATGAATCCTTTGCAGGTCTTTTCACAGGCTACAAAATGGAAAGCTTCAGCTTCTGTTCTATAAACAGTAGTAGAGCAGCCTGAAGAACAGATTTAAGAATTTAAACAGTTGTCAAAATGGTTTAAAACTTACTTTAACTTAAACAATTTTTGAGTGCAGACTTGTCCATTCCTTTTCTGCAGCAGTTTGCAGAGGATGAGATTTATCAAATACAACAAATGTAACACTACCTTAGATAAGAGGGCTTCTTACAGAGCAGTGTGAGTTAAAACTTTGATGTTTCAGAAGCAGGCATGAAGTTGGAGTTGTTAGACTGGGAGCACAATTTAAAAAGTAGTGATTCACTGTGAATAGGAGAGTGACCTTGCAAATACCTGTGAATTCTGTACAGGCCTTGTGTGCTCTAGAGATTCCTAGGGACCTAAGCAAAATCAGACTGAACTCATCTGTATGTCACTAATGACATGCTCTGTCTTCTTTACCGTTGATTGAGACCTTGCTGCTAAGAACTTTCCTTTAGGGATGATTTCCCAAGCCACAGATCTTTATGTTAGGAAACAGTCCTGCATTGTGTGCTTCAATATTTGTCATCTATTATTGCTAGTTACACATTCTCTATCAGCCTGGATAATTTCACTGTTTTCTAGATTTTTATGTACCTCAGATATTAGCAACCATTATCAGAGCCTTCCTCAGTGATCCTGTAGCCAAGTCATATGCATTTAATTCCTCTGACTTTCTCTTGAGAGCAGATGCCAGGGAGCCCAGAAGAAAAGCTGAGGCTGTATCTGCATCTCTGAGTAAGGATATAGCAGAAAGCAGAGTGGAGAAAACTGCTCTGCCTGGTCCTCCTCTGCCACATCACTATTTCTGTGTTACTCAAAGAAGGAAAATGGAGTAGAAGATTGCTGAAGCTTCACAGAAGTTGACTTCTGCTAAATCGGTGAGAATTCAGGGAGTGATAAGATGTGGGTAGGAGGAGATTGTAGAGAGTAGCAAGTAGGAGGTTTGGTGAAAACCTACACAACCTTAGGGTAAAGAGTTTGGGTAGTCCCATAAAGCATCAACACCTGGTTGCTGATGGGAATAAAACCAGCTTTCTGAGCTGACTGATGTTTCTTTCCACTTCATGAAGAATATATACTTAGGATCTCACACTCTGAAGCTAACCCAGTCAACTTTTCAGAATTGGTTTAATATCTTTTGTTGTATTTGAGGTCAAAGGCCTTTGCTGCAGCTGCAGCTCAGCCAGATAATCTGGACTTGTTGCAGGAGTTACTAGTCAGAGCTCTGATTTGTGTCAGGTGTAGGTTCAAACCAGATGTGACAGGGATACTTTCTGGTGTTGAAAGCTAGGGAAGGTGTCCCACACTTCCTGGGAGCTTAGCCTTGGGCAGTATATACTGAAGAAAATAGATTTAAAAGGCAGACAATAAAAAAGTGACATTGGAAACTGAGTTATAATTCATCTAATAAACAGAAACATCCTATACCATGGCTGCAGTTGTACCTAGTGTTGATTTTTTTATGCTTTCTGGAAGACTTGCTTTATGTTCAGGATTAGCTTTTCAACATCCAGTGGTGATAAGGGCTTCTGAAGGGATATAGGTAGCTAGCTGTAAGATAAAGGGACTGAGCAGCTAGTAGATTTATTTTTATTAAAGCAAACATAGCTGCCAAACCTGAGAAGGACAGTGACCTGGGGACAGGCACTGATACATAAGCCTGATTTGAAGATCCACGTCTTCTAAAAGGTGGAGTTTGGACTAAGAAGGAAGCTTTTGTTTGTTCAAGAGGGAATGAGTAGGTTGAAGGGATATCTGCACATATAAGTCACAGATACATGCAAATCGGAGCTCATGGTATAACAATTGTGCTAGGCTCGCCTGTCATCCAGGTCTGGCAGCCCTTGGTGCAGAGTGAGGTGAGGACTTAGTGCTGATCTTTGTCACCCGTTTTGACCTGATAGGCAGATGTTTCAATCCTGGTGTTTCACACTGTTTTGTCACAGGGGTTTATGCCCGTAGGTTCTGATGGGATCTCATAGATCCTCACTTTGCGTTGACAACAGTGTTTCAGTGTAAAACAGTCAGTAACTGAGAATATGCTGATGGACGGTTTCATTGCAACAATTAACAGCAATTTCCTCACCTTGATTAAGCCAGACTCTTTTTTTTAAGCTGGTCAGGCCACTTGCCTTTCACTAAGAGTCCAGTACTGCACCCTGTTTCCCTAAATGTCAACAAAAACAACTGTGTGAAATACCTATTGATTATCATCTGCTCCTTAGAAATCCAAAATACATTCTACATATGTAAAAGCGCAGCACAGCTCTCTTCAATAAGCAAAACGACAACACATGTATTTAAATATCAGAGCCTGAATGGAGTCTGCTTCTCTTCCCACACCTCTGTAAAATCAAAGTTTGAAACCCTGTAGGAGCTCTTTTAAAATATCCTGGCTTCCTTGCTGCAGACCATATGTTGTTTCAAAAACCAGGACTGCAAACTCGAATAATTGCATGACTTGCATTCTATCACTGTAGACTGTGCTCCACTGGCTTCAACTGGCACGGTTTGGTAGCTGTTACAGATGCCACAAGTCATTGCTTTGAAGTCTGCACATTAAAAAAAAAAAAAAAAAATGGAGGGAGGGGAGAAAAGAGGGGAATAAACCTTTCAAAAGTTTTGCCTGACTTTCTGTTATAAGTAAGTCGACATTTTGCAACATCTGTCATGGTTGCTGCCACTTTGGCTTCCTCTGTCCACCCAGGCTTGTGTTTTTTTACACCAATACTGGAGCAGCTGTGGATTCACGCTCCAGGCGAGGTGTGGTGGAGTGGTGAGGGCAGGTAAGTGCTGAGGATCAGGCCGAGAGGTGCTGCCTTGCTCCTGCTGACGCGGCGTAGGGAGCAGAGAGAGCAGGCATATTGCAGTAACATCCGTCTGGGTCCCCACACCACCTCCCAGCACTGCGCAGGCATTTACCCTTTCCTCTTTCCTGCTCTGAACAAGGTGCTATGGGCAATCGTGTCCTGGGTCACTGGGGACCCGCACAGCTAGCCACCTTCTGTTCTTGTTGTTTGGAGGTCCAGAGCAGTGAATCTGTGTCTGTTTATTGTGACTAGTTCAGCTGTTACCATCAAAGAAAATAAGCCTTCCCTGTGCTGTTTCTTTGGTTATTGATTTTCGTATTCCTAGATGCGATCTGTATAATCTCATTCAGATGCTAAATGACGGGACTCAGAGCGAAAAGCGTGTCCTAGGTGGACTTGCTACCAACCTGTTTATTTAGTTTTTGAAAATAAATATTGGCAGCCAAAGACGAGAGTGGTACCAGTGATAAGATTAAGCTTTGACTATTAAAGTACTCAAATGCTAAGGAAAAGCACTAGATGCCTTCACTTTGGCAACTCCAGCTGGCTGTCCAGAGAATTTGCAGTGTGATATCATTTTGCATGCATTAAAAAAATGACGCCAGCCTCTCCTTGGCGTGTTGCTCGCAGGGTTCCTCGCATAGTGCTCATGCCCAGAGAGGTGCCCTAGCTGCCTGCAGGGCTCTGGCTATGCCAAATGTTGGCTCTTTCATTCAAGCTCTACAGGGAATAACTCTTCCCGGCTTGTTTTCAGGTTTGAATTTGGGGGCTGGAATTCATCACCTCGGAGGCTGCTTCCCCCAGTTCAGTGGTGTGTTCGATCACAAGCATCTGTAATCCCTGTAATCCGTTTCACCCCACTTGCCTTTTGCAGGGAGGATGGGATGAGAAACGGTCCCACTCCATAAAAGCACATAACACTGCCTGTGACCCTGCTTAAAAGCCAGAGGAAGGTGTCCTTGAAGCTATTAAGAGGAACTATGTGACAGCTCTTTACACTATTATTTTAAGTATCAGCTTCAGCTTCCTTATTCATTTCCAGTATATTTTTGTTTTGTTTTGTTTTTATTTAGTAATAATATCCTGAGCACGGCACTCATCTGGTTTAGTTGAAGTGGTGCTACCGAGGTTTTTTTTTTTTTTTTTTCTTTTCCCTCTATACTGTTGGTCTGTTTTATAGAACATGGGAAAAGGGTCAGGGCAAACATAATTAAAATGCCAGCACATGAGCAGATTTTGTCCACATGTTCTTAAGATCTTGTTGTTCTCGGGTTTGCTGTTTCTATGCACCAGGTGTTAAGACTAAGTTATGTTAAAGGAGTTTCATATTAAAAAAGTACATTTGATGTGGTGTATTATTAAAGGCAAACTAGCTGGCAGTGGTGCTGTCTTATCCTAGTGAGGTGAAATGGAAAATTTTTGCATAGCGCTGCACTTTGCAATCTTTTGCAATGTGAAGCATCTAGATCTTGGGAAAGTGCATGCATTTCAGCAGATACTGCTTTGTCTCCCCCCTGTCAGTCACGATTTGGGAGGGTTTCTAAATCTTTGCCACCTGAAATCCCATTGAGCTGAAACTTGACCAAAAAACTGTCAGCCTTACTGCTTTTTTTTTTTTTTAACATGCTGTTCATTACTTCCATATACCTTCTCCCACAAATAAAAAGGGGCAAAAAAAAAAAAAAAGGGAAACAAAGGACTTTTTAAAAACTGCTAAAAGACAGGTTTCTAACTGGTGGTGATTTACAATCTTTGCAAACAATTAGGCTTCAGTGAACACAGAGTTTTTTTTATTATTTTATTGGTTAATGTTGTTAAAGAAAAATATTTTGAAGCCTTGAGATCTTGATGTTTGTAAAAATTAATTGGAACCAGGTTGCATTTTTCAGAAGGATGTGATTGTCTATCGTGATACTTGCAAAAAGTTGAGATTTAAGATTCCAAAAAGTTTATCCAGGATCCCATGTTTAATTAAGAATCAACAAAAGAGGCAAGCATGAATGGAAAAGTAGTTAGAGGTAGAAGGGGACATTTTTCTCATGTAAAACTCTTGAGCAGAAACCACCTTTGCTCTTGCTCCTGCCCTTTTTAGTTATTACAATGCCTGGACTGGAGATCAAAGTGACACACAACAGTGATCCCCCGAGCAACCAGAGTTAAGGCTCAGCTGCAGCAGTGCTGTTATCTTTCCCATACCTTCTAAAACAGCTTCGAGTGCAGAATCCAGGTGGGGCAGGCAGGAATGGGGATGGAACAATGTAGACATAGAGTGAAATGAGAATATATCATGCATGCATGCATATACCATGGCTGAGTCATGTCACTTGGTACGATGGAAGCTCTACCAAGAAGGGAAACATGAACTGAGCAGCCACTGTTTATTGAAGACTGGAGTCTGTGCCCGTACACAGGCTTTGTATATATTCTTCACAGAAATCCACAACATATGAGCTGGTTGTCCAGTTACTCCTTTATAGCCTGTGGCAGAAAATTGGAACTTCTAGGTTTTCATTCCTCTTTTTTTCCCCAGAGAAGGCATGTAAACCAGGTCAGATGGATTACTTTTTACGAGCACCTCTAACTCTCCCCAAATTACAAAGGAAACGTAGGTGTCTAGCTCGGATGTAGCATGCAGATGTCTGTAATTAGGTGGGATGAATCTTAAAATCACTGTGCTAATGGCTCTGAATTCCCATGGATCTCCTTGCATACGGGCAAGCGTTGTTCAGCACATGGCAGCTCTTGCTCATTGTAACTGCTTATCATTTTTCCAAGTTTTGCTCCTTCCAGCCCTGTGGTTTCTTCATAAAAGGAAGTGATTCTCTGCCACCGCTGTGCAAGGTGCTGCCCGTGCGGCAGGGTGATGCTGATACCGGTGCCTGGCTACACCCTTGGTGCCTGGCTGGACTGAACATGAGCCCTTTCAGTTTCTTCCTGAATTGACTCTGAAACTTTTTTTCTCTCAATGCTGGAGGTGCACACTTGTCTGTTCAGAAATCTAAAACCTGAGCATTTTGAACTTTAGCTGAGAGCTCATTCTTCAGGAACATCACTGGAAAATAATATTGAGAACACAACTTAGCTGTCTCCGTTCTTAAAAACAGGCCTTGAGAGCCAAGAAGGGCCATCATTTCAGCAAAGTTAAAATCCCTTTCCTTTGTCAAAGACCTTAAAGAGCCTTACTATAACTGAGAATTATGTGTGGGTCAGGCCCTCCCTCTTTCTTGCTTTTTTTTTTTTTTAAAAAAAAAGGAGCCATATCCCCCTCTGTACTGACACCAAGTTGTGCGTTATCAACGTCATGGCAGTTAAAATGGAAAGCTGTAATTTCACTTGATGTAACTCACTAGCAGTAAAACAGCCCCGTATATTCACTTATCTGTGCTGAAATAAACACACTACAGCAGTTGGGACTGTTATAGCTGAGACTGAAGAGAAATTTCCAGTTACAGCTCCCACTTTTATAGCTAATTATAATGTTAATCTCGTACAGACTTTGTGTGGCTGAAACATTGTATTTGCACTCATTTGAGAAAAGCATTCATGGTTTTATCAGTCATGAGTAATGTAGTCATTTCTATTTCACACTAATATCTGCACAATTTTGCCTTCATATTATATTATGTTTACATATATAACTTGTTATTACTTTATATGCGTACATATGCATATTTACACATACATACACAGACACAAACTGATACAGAAAAATATTTCAGCATTAGGCTTTCAAAGAATTATGAAGTTAGAACAGAGTGAAAGGTTCAAAATGAAACTTAAAACTTTACTGGCTATAAGATTTCATTGCTAACACAAAACTCAGTCCAATACTTTGCTCAGGCCAGGGTCAATTTATTTTTAGCAGGAAGGATGGTCTTGCAGTTAAAATACAAGCGAGAGTAAGATTTGATTTTCATTGCAAACAATTTACATTATTCTGCAGAGTAACTAAAAAAAAAAATAAAATTAATAAAAGAATAAGGTTTGCTTATTGCCAAGAATGTGACCTTGCTAAATTCAGTGCAACGACTTCTGATTTGCCTTGATCTGCTGTATATATGATAAGGATCTATATGTTTGCTTCGTCATGTTGTTTCTTCCAATGCACAATACTTATTTTTTTACTGACATTGCAGGAGAGAGGTGGGTGTGAAATAGCTCCTACATGCAGGAGCCAGGAATATTTATTTAGACGTCACTGTGGATAGATTCTGCATCCTCCTTTCTTCCTCATGTGAGTGGTCTTGTGCCAATGAGAAGGCTTTTCAGAGAAGGGGTGTTAATACACACACAGTTACACACGGTTCCTGAACAGTCGTCTTGGCACCAATGCTGCAGTTTCACGAGTTACCTCCTCAGGCAGGAGGCAGGAAGGCTTTCTGTTCTGGCCAGCCACACAAAGTGGGAATGAAGAGAAAAAGGTTCTTGTAACAGTAGTAGTCACAGCACACAGTTAACTCATAACCAACATACATTCACACAATCATTTGCTGAAGGGATCAGCTGCAAGTAACAAATTCATTTCTAAGCTTTGTTTGTAAGTAGAACCTACTTTTAGATACCTAGAAGCACCGAGTAGGTATAAACAAAGTAGGTCTTAAAAAGGTGAAAAACAGGAAGAGGAAAAGAAGATAGTTTTTCCCCTGTTGATTGCTCAACACTCTTCACTAAATAATTTGTTATTAAAAAAAATATCTTGGGCTAATAAAACTACACAAAAGTTGATGACTTTGCTGGTAGATCTTATACGCCAGAAAAGTTGAGAAGGGAGAATGAGTCAGTATCTCTGTCATGCAATATGGTTTCAAAACATTCATCATCAGGAATTAGGTTCTTGCGTCTCTGAAGCAATTACACAGCATGGACCAATCTGTGACATGTTCCCCATAATGGTTTTGGAAAAATAAATACACACATTGAAATTTTACACCTGCCACCAGTTCCCTCCCCTGCGTGCATGGAAAACAATGCTTTGTGAGCAGAGACATTTTAAAGTCCTTTTATGGAAAGACCATTGTGCCCATTATTGTGCTAGTATTTTCTTAATCTAAGCAGATGTTTAAACAAAGTTAAAAGACTGCAGCATCCGTGGCTGCCGGGAATTGCAGTTTATATCCCTGTTCCAAGGCAGAATCATGGAAAATTGCCATAAGGAATTATTCCTCTGAGAAAACGAAGCATAGGTTTGGAGGTGACAGGCTCCCTGTGAGGAGAAACAACGAACCCCTGGAGAAGTTCTTTTCTTTGGCACTTGGCTTTATATGAGTTAGAAGCCCCCCTGGGTCTTCTGCAATTTTTCCAATGGGTGGGAAACACAGTTAACATTTAGGAAAAGCAATTTCTGACTGCCAAAACTGCAGTGTCTGACAGTTTTGCATCCAAGCAGAACTGATGAAAATCCAAATATTTGTGGATTTTGCTTCAGATGCAAATATTTTGTATAGCTTGAATCCCAAATTGAAGTCCCAATGGATTTTTGATTAAAACTCCTGATATTCATACTTCAGTGTTTCCCTCATTTCAAATAATATCAAGTTGAATCTTTCTTAATAACTTTCTGAGTGGATATACATGTCAAAAATATTTTAGCCTTGTACATGTTTATAAAGCGGTATGTGTTTTTTCAAAGCCGACTTCAGTGGGGATTTTTATGCAGGGCGTGTTTTATGGCCAAAATAACAAGCAGAAAAGATTATTATTTGCCAGGAGGTATCATTCAAACAACCAAACCACACACTTCTTGGTCGGAGGTCAGTTGTGCTATCAATTGCCTTATTTAAAATCAAACTCTGGAGCAAAAAAGTCATGGCCTAAACCAACGGTCAAGCTTGTGATACCATTTAAGTTAGCAGAAAGGGTATTGCGAAGGCCAAATATGTATTACTGTCTTCTGTCAGCCAGGCAGACACAGCGGAACTGATCGCTGGAAAGAGAGTCATGTGTGAACTGGGGTCAGTTTCAAAACAATAATAATAACAATAATAATTACAATTTCTGTATTTTGTTTAATATATTCAGTGATTCCAGATACAAGCCTTCATATTAGTTTTTGGAAGCACACAGATGAGGGAGATGATTGAGCTATTTTGTCCTTCTTGAAAATCCAGAAAGCTTTCAGCAAGGTTTTCTCATCAGTGTCTGCTATAGAAACTAAGCTGCCATGGGATGAGAACCAAAACTCTGACATGGCTAAATAGCTGATTAAAAAGTAGGACAGAAAAGGTTAGAAACAAAAGGTGGAGGGAAGTCACGAGTGAAATCCTGCAGGATCTGTGTTCTGGCCTGTGCTGTTCAACATGTTCATAAGTGATATGGAACAAGGAATGAATAATGAGGTGACAAGGTACATTGATGATAGTAAGTTATTTAGGGTAGTAAGGACAAGGGCCTCTTCATGGTTGAAGAAGGACCTGACCAGATTAAGTAACTGAGTAAATGACAAGATGAACTGAGTAAATGAAAGATATTTGAGGTAGGTAAATGTAAAATAATGCATAAAAGAAAAAAACAATTCTATTTTTACCTACACAGTGGTGGGCCCTGAGGCCTGTCACCTCTGTCTTTTGTGAATGAGGCCTTGGTGTTACAAAACACGCTTCCATGGACACACCACCTCAATGTACATTAACAGTGAAGAAAACAAACCAGATGTTAGGCACTGGTGGAAAACTGGCAGGCAAGAAGTCCACATCATTACACCACCGTGCAGCCTGTGGTGACCCAATCAGTCTTGAACAGTGTATGCGGTTCTGGCCTCTCTGTCTCCACAAGGATGTAAGAGAGCCAGAAAAAGGCCTGCTGAAGATCAGAAAGAACTACCAAAGTAGTGCGCAGCTTCTGTGAGAGTGACTGAGTAGAGCAGGAGACAACCGATGAGTTGATACAGTACTTCTCTGTAAATTCATGCTTGTCCCACAGACGGCAAGTAAGAAATACCCACTGTCTCTTCCGAAGCAAAGCTAGTCAAAACAGAACAATGAGACCTTATATGAAACTAATGATTGGCAAGCGTCAAAGAAACAAAGGAGATATTTCCTCCATAAACCATTGGTAAACGATAGAAAACCTTGTGACTGGGTAATTTGGATGCTGAAAGTTACTTGGGTTCAAAAACCTACTGGACAAAGTAATGAAACAATCCTTATTGAAGGTGTATAAACACTTAGAAAAATGCAGCTCCATACTAGAACACTCCCCAAACTACAAATAGCTGGGGACTGAGATTGTATTTGGGGGAAATATTGCTGCTGACCTGGCCTGTTCTTACTGCCTTCCTCAGACATCTGCTACTGATGCTCTTGGAGACAGGATGCTCAACTAGATGGACCTCCAGTATGGCCCACTAGAATTACACTTACATTCTTGTATTCACTGCTCATGATCTGTGTTAATTTGGTTACATCTCCATGGACAAATGAACACTTAATTAGGAAAAGCAAAAATGTCATGTGTCCCCCCCACCAAACAAACAAACAGACAAAAAACCGAATATTTCTGGTATCTTTCTGGTATAGGATTAGCTAAATAGTGATTTACAATCAGAAAATAGTTTGATGGTCTGAAATGCATTTGAATTTCACACGGAAAAACAAAGACAACTAGTGTGAATCCTTCCTTCCATGGTCAATAAACTCACTTTAGTATTTCTGTTCTAAAACAAGTCACCCCAATGTCTTTAATCCTGCTCTGGGAAAAGACCCAGGAATACTTCCAAGGGGCACTATAAAAACTTTTGTTTCCTTCCCTTTGCTGTTTTTTTTTTTACTAAAACAAAAATGTCTTATATGTCAAACTGTTTTGAGACACACTGTTTAGTCACATCATAGACTAGTTAGGCAATATTCCTTATCCAATCTTTCTACAAGCCCCTCCCCTATGTGAAAGGAACTTGACCTGGCAATCACAAAGCACGCAGGGATGATTCAGTCCTGGACAGTGTACAACAAACAGGAATAGCAGCACTGCCATCAATCCTGACAAAAATAAGAAATTCAGAGTCGTTGAAATGACAGACATGAACACTGTTCTTGCAGAAGAGATAACAATGCTACCAACCAGAAAGAAGAGCAGCAAGAGCAACTGTTGCTAAACACAAGGGGATTTTTGACAGGCTGTGATGATAAGGAGTTCTCAGCTGGCAGGCAGACAAAACACATCCCTGCAGAACATCTTTAAATCAGGGGATGCCTATGCGCCAAAGTGGATGCAAAGCAATAGTGTGATGCGAAACGAGAGTGAAAGATAGAATTCATGTGGCAGAAACCATAATGACAGACACAAATTTTAAAAAGTAACATAACCTTGTGCCACTGTGAAGTTTATACTTGAACTTTTCCGAGCCAAATGTCTGCTGCAACAGAATGTGTTCCTCGCATTTCTGATGTTTCGTGTTTGTGCTAACTGTGCTGTCAATCACAGAAAAACTCTCAAAAAATTGTTAAGAAATCTTGGATTTTGAAGCTCCACTCTACTGGTTTTAATTTCACTGACATCTATGGGAGATATTTGCAGTTAGTATTTTTTCAGCTGCAAACGCCTTTTATTGAAGCTGAACATAATCCAATACTGTTTTCTTTGGGTTGTCAATTGAAGAAAAAAATATGATATTTAGCTTTTTCCTTCTCCATTAAAATGAGACAATAATTTGAAGTTCTCAACAATTTTCAATGTAAGAAAGAAAGAGAGAGAGAGAAGGAAAAGAAAAAAACAATCTGCCACTAGCATCTACTTTCTTCTTAGTTTTAACAAGAATTATTCAAGATCTAGAAAATGTGTTAACTGTGAGATTCCCCTAGACCTTTGTCTCTCTAGCTCATCAGAAAGAAATTACAGGGTCCCTTGATTACAGTCTGTGGGGAACATAACTCTGGTAAGAGAAGGTACAGCATGCTGCAGTGATGGGAAACTCAAATAAAACCATCTGAAAGACTGAAACCTAGTAACTAACCACTGAAATAACCAATGTGATAAAGGTTTTCTTCCAGGAAATTTTAAGCCACGGGTGGGTATTTCTCTCGAACACATTTGATTCAACGCAAGCTCTTGAGCTTGAAGCAAGAATTCAGTCAGGAAAGTCCTGTATCATTGAGGGCCTGAAAAGCAATGTGATCATTTTACAGCTAGAGGAAGGTAGAGCCCTGAAGTGAGTCACATTTGTGATAGAGAATTAGCACCCAGCCTGGCAGAATCAGCTGTCAAATGGGCTTTTGGGAAGGGGCCACCTTGAGCCCATGCTCAGGGGTCTCAGGCAGTGCAGACTTTCAAAAGCCCTTACTAGTGGCTTGAATACCTCTCATGTCAGAGACCCTGATCCAAACAAGGAACTCCAGCTTGGTGCCAATCCTTTTCTGTTTCAGAGAACAGCCCACCATGGCAATACCTCATCTCCTCTTTTCAAACATCACAAGGGCAACCTACTGTGCACACCCAGATATCAGCTTGATCAGACTGAAATGAAGAACTTCCTGAAATCACAGGAAATTGGAGCCCAGATGCTCTTTCTTGCAGAAAACAGGGTACCCATAAGAAAACCAGGGAGATAAGATTGGATTTGTAACAAGTCTGAGCCTGTTCTCCTTGAGGGCTTCTCCTTATTCTACTCATAGCACACCCTGAAGTGCATTTTTAAATCCCAACTATCGATGCTTTTAGTCAGTTCCTTGCCTTTCAAGGAAATGACAATGTCCTGTCTGAAATGAAGGATTTGACAGGGTGACAGGGTATCAGTGTCTTTTTTTTTTTTTTTTCCCTGCAGCCTCTGATTTACTATTTGCAGAAACCTACTTTGGCTTCTGGAAGAGCTGTTTTGCCACATAGGAACACGAGGAAATGCAATAGGTGTGCAATGATAATGATTCCAAATTCTGCATTGCAAGACAAAATGTGGGACAATAATGACTTATATATGCTCCTAAATTGTGTCTGTTTGGTTTGGTGATCTGTGCAAGGTGAATTTACTGAGGTATGGTCTATTCTGGTCTGGAAGAGCCTCTGATTAGAATCCCTGCCAGAGCTGGTTTTAGATATCTCTTTGCCTTTTATCTCTTCTTCATTTCTTCTTCTTTTAAGAAAAAAAAAAAGAAAGAGAGAGAGAGAGAACATATTTCTAAATTTTTGCCTTGAAATACAAAACATTTAGAGCAACTTCATCTGAAGAGGCCACAGGGAGATGCCACTGAGCTCTTCCAATGTGAGTTCCTTGGATTCCCAGCCATAACTTTTTTTGCTTCAGGATTTATCAGCAGTTGAATCCCCCATAACTCTGAGGATCAGCTCACTCTTCCTCATCCCATCCAAAAAATATGTAAAAGAATCTGTTCAGAAGAAGGTTATGATGCTGGCTTCCTACCATCACAGCTATGTGCTAGCCTCAGCAGGGCTGCAGGCTGATGCATTTAAAGCACGCTGACATTTGCTGATGCCTATGTGAACAACTGGCATGATTTGTGATCTGCACTTTGGGCAGGTGAACGGCAGGCAAATGCAGGCTGTGCACTTAGCTGGTGGATGCCTGTCCTCGCAATCCGAATTGCTGGCTGATATAAGACATCCAGTGTATCACCATTTCTGCTGTCTTGGCTTCTGATACCACTACCTTCTTAGTTATTTATTTTTAGTTGGGCCTGAGAGGGGAGTGGCACAGCAGGTTACCCAGCAGGTTCATTTATAGTTTGCCACCAGACTATTTCTTGGGGCTTGTCATGTTCAATATTATTTGGAAATTGCTATATTGCAGCAGAAGGAAGGAAGGCAAGAAGGAAGGAAGAAGGAAAGAGGGAGGAAATTAGAAGAAACATCACTAAATATGACTCTTCAGATCCAGGTTCTGATTCTTTGTACTGTTACATTAATGTATAAACAAAGTGCATTTTTTCATTCACATTGAGTATGCATGGCTGGAGAAGGCAGTCATTCATTTTCAGTAAGGTTATTTTGCATGTAATTGCCATCCTTGGCCAGAACATTTCACGTGTGGAAATCAAACAACGGCAGAAAACAAAACAAAACAAAACAAACAAACAAAAAAAGAAAAACAAAACAAAACAAAAAACAAACAAAAAAAAAAACAGAAAAAGATACGATACACACCATCTCCAGCTTCATCACTTGTGTTTTCTTTAGCATTCATCAAGATGAAGAGGAGACACTGAGTCACATCCCTGTGAATCTGCAAAATGCTGTTGAATTCACTGAATATGGGTTGTGTTTGGAGATTCTAAATGTGTCATGAGGTGACTGAAGTTCACAAACGTTGGCTCAGTTTCAGAGACTCAGAACATGAAATACAGAAGTATGCATAGTCATATTAGCAACAAGCTTCTAAGGACAAACTGAAAGTACACAAGATGAATTCTTGCTTGGAAGGGAGTTGCTATTTCCTCCTTACTTTTCTAGTGCGAGCCCTGAAATGGCTGAAGTCTTTGGGAGTAGGAAGCTTGCTATTGACATCTATTGATGAAGAGGGAGAAAAGCAGCTCAGACTGGCCTGAGAGCACCACGTATCAGTGGATGGATAGGGCTGGGAGCCTCTTGTGAGCATCTGCTGGTGAACAAAGGGAAACAACTAAAACAACCCAAACCTATTTTCGTCTTTTTTGTGGCCTCATATGCTAAAAGTGCTTCTGGGTAAGGATCTATTCTGAGAAGCAGTTTTACTTCATAAGAATTAAACTCAAAGTTCAGACCATAAAAATCTACTATTTACAGCTAGCTTTGTGGATATAATGTTGTGTTCTGTATGCCATTTACTTTTTATCCTCTTTGGGTCATCACCTCTTATCCTAAGATGTTATTACCATATAGTAGCACTATCTGCCTTTTTCCATCAGAAATTCAAATCATTGAAGAACTAGCATTGTGATTTCACAGCACTTACAGTGTTGTCATATAATGGTTATGTATATACATAAATCCCAGTTTTCATTGTGTGTACACACTCAATGACTGGGGGATCATTTTCACATGTAGTTATTTGCTATAGTTCCCTCATTAATGCCTAAGTGTGGTTTTAGTTCATTTGCCAATTTTTCAGCTTTTCAAGAAGAAATACAGGCAGGAATTGCCATCAGGTTCCCATTTCTAGTGATTCAGTTTGCCCTATGTCATAAAACCCTTTCATACACATAAATACACTTTCACATGCATGCAAAGAATTGTTTTCAAAGTACAGCATGGTCCCACAGACAAGGAAAACTGCCTGAACATGCTTCCAAACACGGACCGAACATGGTCCTGCTGGGTTTGACTGCAGTTCTTCTCAAGTAAATAAAGTTGTATCCATTTACACCAGGTCTGAATTTAACCCCATGCTTTCTTGGAAAGAACAAACAAATCCCAACAACAACAGCAAAAACAAGCCCGAACGTATTAAGCAGCCATTTAAACCGTTAAACAATATGGGCTTTCTTGTGCATCAGCAGGGAGCTAAACTTTCCCCAACAATACTCCGTGATGGATGGTGGTGTATTTGTGTCAGCTCAGCTGGCAGGTCCAGCACCTTTAAGGAGGATCATGCATCTTGCCCGGTATGTAGCAGTTTGTACTAGGCTCGGAAAAGTTGGGAGGAAGGAAGCAAGCTTCTCAGGTCATATGAAGGAAGATTTTCGTTATTGCCCTTTAACTGGGTAGATACTGAGATGACAAGGCACTGCGCTGTCACTTCAACTCAGGAAGATCACCAATAAAACAGAAGGTAAGAGATGCAGGGGCATATGTGCAATTAGCAAGCTCACAGAGCAGTCAGAAACCCAGGCTGTTCTCTGATGCCTACCCTTAGTTTTTTTTTTTTTTTTTTCTATGTCTAATGAAGTTACACTGGTTTTCCTAGGCTAAATAAAAAGGAGTAAGTACCAACAGCACAACAGAAGCTCTCTCTTGAAGCTCTTACAGCAGATTTTGTGAAGACTCATAAATCTACACAAATGCTAACATGAAAACAATGGTAAACCTCACTCACCATGTTCATCCCAGTTTTTTTCCACATGTCAGTCTTCCACCTTGCAGGGGGCCATGGGGTTGTTTCAGTTAGAAAAGCAAACTGCACGGACAAGTTAGGATGCTAGAAATACAAAACTATTACATCGAGTTACCTCTTCTGTGAATCACAGTTTGCAAAGCAAGGACATTTAAATATAAAATTATTTGGGTTTTGTACAAATTGAAATACAAATTTGATAAACAAAAACAATGTTTTGCCTTACTGTGAAACCTTCAGACCTCCTTCAAGTCAAGCTATCCTCTCTGAGAGGTAGACATATTCCTTTAGAGGTACTCTGAAGAGGTGCTGCTTTGTACTGTTGACAGAAGATGACAAATTCCTTATGCCCCTCTGGTCCCCTTCGTGAACACCAGCTGTTTTATGTACATATGTTTCTGTCTATCTGATAACTAGACATTGAAATAGGACAAAAGTACTTGAGCCACCTCTGCTCTTGGATGCAGCACTGAAATTCAAATGCCTTGTGTTTAATCCATTAGCAGAAGATAGCTGCCTCTTTATTAAAACTTGGCAATCTGTTTCATATTAATATAAACACTGAGAAGAAGCGTATAAATCCTAAGTGAGCAGTGCTCCAAATGTACATATGATTAAAATGATGCCTCTTCAGAGAAGTAGACTGTATTTATATATTTTGGATGGAACGCTTATATATTTTGGCAGGCCCACACATAGTATTTGCATGTTAATATGCTAGCATGGATATTCTCTTTTCAAGTGGCACACATCAGAACTCGTATTGTTTTCCTTTGAGTCCCTACCACAACATCACTGACTGTAGGAGGTAGATGAGGCTTTCAAGAGAACCTAGGAATACAAGACTGTTGTGCTTCACAACTTCTAAAACTCATTAACTACTAGCTTGTGTAAAATTTCATAACATCTGAAGCATTTAACAGCCATGTCCATGACAATGGAAACCTAGGAAAGTCTAAGAAAAAATGACACAGCCAGGCCTGTCTATCCACTAAGTCTATAGATCATAAATTCACAACACATTTCATTACCATTCATGCTACTGTCCAAGCAAAAGAAAAAATATACTCTAAGACAGCCAGAATTCTTCTAATGGCATGTTTATGAGGCATCATTTTTCAGTTTTATTAATCCTTCTTGTTAAAACTCTGAAGTTTTATGCTTGGAGTTCATTTGCAATTTCTGAAGACAAAAGGATTCTATAAATTTGAAAACCCAGGTAATAGATGTATATTATAGCTTTCTACAGAATCCACTACAATATATTAATCACAGCTCTGTTTTATTTTCTTTTTTATTTGCTCAGATATTGGGTATTAATGATACTAACAATAAAAACACTCCTAGCTATCCTCAGATCATTTACATGCAGTCTTAGCCAAAAGAGAGATTTTGATTATGCTCCTTAAAAAAATAACAATAAAAACCTCAAAGTGTTCCCCATGAGCTTCGGCCTGAAATGCTGAATGCCATAGGAGAACAAGATTTGCTTTGTAGAATAAGATTTGAGGTTTGCCCATCAAGATGGATCTAAAGAAAAGTTAAAGTTAGAAGGATATATTCAGAATTAAGACATTAAATCAGCTACCTCCTGCAGGTGCCTCAGAAGTTTTCTACTTTTGAACAAAGTCACCCAAGCCTGTGAAGTTGATGATCACATGGCAGATGCTTTGGCACACTGGCAGGAGCATGGGTTTCATTTTGGAGTCCCAGGTACCTAACCTGAGTGAGTATTACACAGCAGGAGTCAGTACTGGCCACTTCTTACAGGCATACCGGTATCTTCCACTGTGAGAGACTGTTAGAATAACATCTGAGAGATGCAGTCTAGAAGGTACAGCTTGTTAAAGGCAAACAGTAAAACTTTCTGGAAGCAGGGCAGGAGAAGGAAAGGAAGTTCGTAATATATTCAAGGGATGAATTGGGCCAACATTTTTCTTACAACATGTGCATGCAATTTCCAATTATTTCAGTCAGACCTGAAAAGCTCCTGGTTAAGAGCTAGATGTGATAAACTATTCAGATACTTATAAACTAAGTACCAGACCTTATAGAGGAATCCAGTCCCCATAGTCAGGTACAGAAATTGCATGCATAGTACAGTGGAGAGAGAGGCACACAGTGCTCAGTGGTTACCATTCTTTCCTGTAAGAAAGTAGGAGCCTGACTGGGGTCTGCAAGAAGTCACCTATGCCCACATGCATACTTGGCATCCTCTCACACAGAGGGTCCCCCAGATCCACATGCTGAAAAAATAGGCAGCATCTGCCAGCCCTGCTGGTCTTCTGATAATATTCCAGTATCACAGCCTCTGTCCACAAGGCAGAAAATTGATTGGGAGGTTCAGTGCCCTTCTCAGTCTTCACGAGCTCAAATTTCCATATCCCAAGAAAGCACCCTAATCACAAATAGGGAGGTGCCTTATAAATGTGAACAGCTTCTGAGTGAGAGGAATGGAGATTTTGGACTTTAATCTGCTTGACTCTGGCCACAATTCATATATCATTGAATGAGAGGGAGAGAAATGAACCCAAGGTCCTCTCTTCAGCAGGAGCCTACACACATTGCTGGCCTTATGTGGGTGATGTGCTTGAGTATCTGGGGTCAGACTGGAGCAGGAAGAAAAGATGATGCAGCTCTTCAGGGTCCTCCCACAAAATTACTTCTGTCCCTGTGAGATGTCAGGACAAATTGCCGCTCACAGTAGATTGTGCAGCTGTTCAAACTGTGATTGTGCTGCCCTCTGAGTGCTTGGAGCTTGACTCTCTCTCACACTGAACATGCCTCTGAGCAAGAAATTCCCAGATAATAGTGGTAAGATAACACGCCAAAGTAGCTGATACTATTTTTTAAAAGGTTTTATCCCTCTTCCCCTCCCTTAATCTGGTGGTTAACATCTTAGATATTGAGCCACTTGGGGCAGGGCCCATGTCTTCCTATTTTTAGAATGTACCCAGCACACTATAGGCCTGATGCAAGCCAAATATGTTATTATAAGTCAGTATTGGAAACAGGTTTTTGTTAAGAGCAATGCACTTCTGAGGTTGCCAAGCAGGCCATGGGGACTGCTGGATGGTACAGAGCTGACGCACCTTGTCCCACCCAGATGCCTCTTTCCACATTTCAGAAGCTGTGACAGTGGCCACTCTGCTGTAGATACTTGCTACATGATTTCATGCCTGTGAAACTTCATCAAAGCACTTATCCACCCCCATCTCCTTGAGGCTGGAACAAAAGTGATCACTGGATCCTTCTTAGTATTTCTTCTTTCTTCTCAAAGTCTTGGCAATGACATATAATTGAGTGCCCGTTGCGCAGACCAAGCCTCCTTTGGTCAATGATGCTTGTTCAGGGAAATTGCTTCGCAAACTGCTTCACTAATTCTATTCCTTCTGAATGCCCTTAACAGTGACCCAAAAGCTTTTCTTTCTTCAGCAAACTCATGTTAGACTAATGCAAACTCTCAAGCAGGTAAATTGATTTATTTTTTAAGCAAGTTCTTTTCACTAAGATTCTATCAATTCTATCTATCGACATGGGTATTAGTAGATATATTGTTATTCTACGTATCCAAAATTTTCTGAGAAGCAGCTCCGAGTGTTCATGATCTGAGGGGCTAATAATGAACTTTTCCAGGTCTCCCCTGCCACCATATCACACAAAAAAATGTTCTCTATTCTGTGCTTATATAAATTGCAGAAAGCATACCTAAGACATTTTAAATAAGAAGTGAGAAAAAGAAGAATAGACATGTTCGTGCATTTTTAATTTCTGATCTACATGTTTGTGCCAGAACAGGTTTACAGAGTCGGAGGCTTTCCAGTATCTCTAGAAGAAGAGAGGCAAATAGAATTGTCATTTATGCTTCTCGAGGACATTACTTTCTGAAGTCTGTAAGATATAGTAATGTATTTCCAACTTTCCTTCATCTCTCAGGTTCCATTCGGAAACCACAGGAAAAAAAAAAATCCATCAAACAATATCAATAAGCTTCAACAACAAAACAATATCTATAAGCTTCTAACATAGACACTTCTCTGAAGTTATGTTTGTGACATCTACCCCTTTGTCTTTATTTGCTGCCTTTCTCTTCACACTTCGTAAGATATGCTTCATTTGGATAAGTAACTAGTGATGATTTAAATGCACTGGTTTCAGAACTAGATTCATTAGTATTTCTATCTCATTTAATATCTCTTACTAGAATTTTAAAACATGTAAGACTGCATGTATATATCACATTCTATTTTGCTTGTATTTTTTTTTGTTTGTTTGTTTTACATATTCTCTGTAGCAATTGCAGGCATCTGATCTACTGTTACCATGTGGATCTGGGATGCTTTACAGCTCAAAGAATATGGAGTGAAGAGGAAAGCCAGTGAAAGGCACTAGGATTTGTTCTAATTTCTCTGTAGTTGTTTGTAGTTATATTAAGTAAAACTCAGGTGTAGTTCATCAAGAATTAGTCATTTCCTAAGGAGTAGGAATTGATTATAAAGCTACACAGGGATATTTCTATAAAGTGTTGAAATACCGTCTTAAATTTACTCTACAATAAAAGTAAAATCAGATTTTTAAAACATTGACTTCCAAGAAATACAGAGTAATTCATAGTATTATCTACGTATTTACTACACTTGCTTCACATTTCTGTTGGATACAATGGCCACAGCCAAAGAAATATGTAAGATCTTCTCAAGGAATGGTGTATGAGCCTAGTGTATTTCTGTGATAGGATCTGTTTAACTTCCTTTCTTAAAAAACCTTTTAAATGTAAAAAAATGTAGATGATATCCCAAGGCAAAGTCAGCTCTGCACTGTGTATACTGGAATAGATCACAGTGTAAATAGAGGAAAAATGAAAATAAAATTCCAGTTGAAATACTTGTCCAGGAATAGTCTACCCAGATTTAAAGGTTACAAAAAGCCAAAACCAAAGAAGTCTTTTCAACACTAATCTTATTTTCAAATTATTAATGTCTCTCCAATAATAACATTGGTTTAAAAATAATAATAATATTTACCATCCCCTAAGTGCCAGGAATCAAACTCTTTGGGATATTCATTTTTAGTTCCTAAGTGACACATGGCAAGATAATATTACATGCCAAGATTTTCTGTGCCTGGGTTGGTGTCTCAAATGGGTTTGCATTCTCCAGTCTTTTGAGAGCTGTCTCTGGGATGTGCCAAAAGCTTGTTACTCGCTGTTGTTTCTATAGATACTGCTACACAGTGCCACTGTTTAAATACGTTATTAGCGCATTATAGAAGCAATGTAGGAAGAAAAGGCAGGCTAGATGTGGAGTCAGGGGTAAATACGCACGTTGGAAAACATCCACCATGTCTTTTTTCTTTGTAAGTATATGTTCTACACTTCCTTGTAAAAATGGGTGTGGGCTTTGCTGCCCAGGTTCACTGTGAAACAACAGGAGATTCTGAGAGCAGGTATTTTGGGTAATGTGAATGGCATTGCCAGGAACTAGGAATGAATATGGGGTGTGAGTTGTTGCAGATCCACACATGACGTCCATGTATATGGACACACAGCATTACAACAAATCCTTGAAACCTGCCCTGCTTGTGCACAGAACAGCAAAAACAGGGAATAAATGTATTACCTTTGTCAAAGATGACAAATCTCAACAAGGAAATCTTCTTGCAGTGAGACTTGGAAAAATTCTTCCTGTGGATTTTGCAACATGACTTCTAGTTATGCAGTGGCTGATTCCAAAGCTACTGAAACAGCTTTTCTTGGCTGCAATCAAAGCAAGCCAAATTTCACCAGGAACTAATTAGGCTTATGGTATTTTGGAGAATGGCAGTTATGTGGAGAAGAAATTCACCTACATCCTTCTGAAACAATACTGAGGGTGGAAAACATAAAGAAATAAAGGTAGAGAAAAATCTACTGAAAATGATGGTGGTTTCTACAGTAAGTACTATTAGTTGTGGTTTGGTTTTTTTTTTTTTTTCTTTTTAAATATCAGAGAAACACAGAAGTACAGTCATACTTGTGATTTCAGAGTGCATGGTGACTCCTATTGTCAAGATCAGAAAATAAATGAGTAATCAAATATTTTCAGAGAAAACATTAGTAATTTTAGCAACAAAAGCCAGGTTTTTGAGGTACTGTTGATTTTCTGTTCTTTAGATCTGTGTGTTCAACTAATAAAGCTTATTGTCTTTATATGCTGTGAACAGACACCCAGCTTGGTGTAGTTTCTCACATTTCATCTTTACATAAATATCTGAACCAATCTCATTTCATCCGGGTACTGGTACTTCCGGAAGGTATAGAAATAAGCTCCTCTTTGCCACCCAGGCAGACAGTCACTACGCTGACCTGCCAGTCAAACTGAATGGGCTGCCCTTAAAGCTGAGGAAATTTGTTATAGTTTGGACACTTGTGCAGTGTCAAGTGATTACAGTAACTGAGGCTGGAGATGATGTGAGGAGTGATTAGCACGGCACTTGTCCAAGACACAGCAAGGGTTATGGTTGCCCTTATGGTCAGCAACTGCACAAATATGAAATGGGCTGAGTTCGTGGAAGCAGGTTTCCACAAATTATTTGAAGTGTGAGGCTACCTCCTATCTCTATTTATTATTCCAGTTCTTGGTGTAGCACTGATGAGAAACTCTGTTTACTTTAAGCAGTTCCCATTATTGGGACAGCATTATAGGCATTTTTTCCCCAATGCCGCTTCCACATAAAACACTGGTAAATGTGACATTAAGACAACCTTGTTTAAAAATATTCAGCTTTAGATGAGGAGTTGTATTTGTTCTGTAAACGTCTTGGTGTTTCAAAAAACAAACTTGCGTGTCTGTCACCTTTCAGGTCTAAACACTCCCACCATAGGATCTAAGGCAAATAAATATTTGTCCATTTTGTGTCAGGGGTTGGGCCAGAGCTGGGAGCAGATACGAGCACTGGACAACATTGAGAACAGCCCCCAGATCGGAGCTGCCTCTCTTGGCATGTGCGCATGATTTGGGAAAGCAGCTCCAGAGAGCTTCAGACAGCACAACGAGAGCTCCCGTCTGGGAATCCCTTTGTGAGAGGTTATGGATAGGTCTAACGTGTTCAGGCCCATGCTTTCATTTCAAGCAATACTGGCGGCAGATGAAGACATACAAAGAAAGCCTTTTAGACGGGCTTTATTACTAGAGTCGTCTGGCGTACCCCCCTCCCCCCAGTCATGATAGGCTTGGCAGCCAGGAAAAAAGGAGGTTCAGAGAGATTTTACTGGTTTGTTGTCACTGTCAATAAGTAATAGCTCTGTTTTTAATAGCCAGCCTCTGGGTAGTGCAGCCTCCACCGGCCGCCCTGCAGACATCTGAGTAAGCGCTTTTCGCGGAGGCGGCAGATGGATGACTATATATTACATAACCTGCCGCTGCCAAGTTCTGCACAGTTCCATGTGTGATGCTTTAAGCAAAGTTTCAAATAAGTCCATGAAATGTGCATGCTTGCAGATTTGGATCTGGCTGTAAATTTTGCCAGATGGTTGCTGTGCCCTACCCCGAGCGGTGCCTCCGCACGCGGCACTGAGCTGCACCCGGCATGGCGCGAGGCGCTGTGGAAGCACCTCTGGCCTTGCTGGGAAGATGTCTGTGCGTGAACCTCATGGGGCAGATGGCCACACATAGCCCTCACTGAGGAGACAGCCTCACATAGGCCTGCCTCATCGAGGAGACGGCCACACATAGACCTCACTGAGAAGACGGCAACATGTTGGCCTCACTGAGGAGACGGCAATACATAGACCTCACTGAAGAGATGGCAACATGTAAACCTCACTGGGCAGATGGCCGTGTGCGGGTGTCTCTGAGGAGGTGGCTGTGTTTAGGCCTCCCTCTGGGTCTGGCTGGTTCATGGAGGGTGCTTAGAAGACATGCATGGCCAACGGACTGGTTGGCAAGGCAATGGCTCCTCAGAGCAACTCGAAGGAAGAGAGGGTGGCAGTGTAGGAATGGGGATTTTCTCAAAGGTAGCTCCTCATCTACTCAGAAAGGGACTTGCTGCTATCTGTGGAAGAACAGAAAATGAGTATCACTCCAGGAATTGCCTGAACTCCTGTTCAGCTGGAAAGCCTGTTGCAGAAGTCTGCGTAGTAAGAACTATCTGCCAGGAACTGCCAGATGCCAGACTAGCAAGAGTTGTGTGAGGGCTTCAGCAGAGGCGAGAGCCTAGCTGCACGCGCTAAAGGTGCAACAGGCTAGAATATCTCTTGATTCAAAAGATTAATAAATCAGGCCTCAGAAATGAAAATTTGAACTTAGAATATTGTGTTAGGTGTATGTTAGTGCTGCAGATGTACCGGATATAATACCTAGGGCTTACTGAGTCTTTGGTACCAAAATAGTTTACAAAAGACAACAGAGGGAAGCAAGAGGGAAGCTGGCAGGAGGGGACCTTTCAGAGAAGCTCTGGCAGCCCTGTTGCTGCTCTAGGATGACTACTCCTTGAGCAGTGAGTACTAACAACTGTGGACTTGTGTTGTGCTTTAGCCCCAGCAGGCAGCTCAGTGCCACACAGCCGCTCACTCACTCTCCCCAGGTGGAATGGGGGAGAGACTCAGAAAGGTAAAAGTTGTCTCACGGGTTGAGACAGTTTACTAGGTAAAGCA
>VXAL01018337.1:0-11828 GCA_013399475.1 Chauna torquata
TTCAAACACACAAAGACTGCAGAGACTGAAGAAATACACTCATTTTGTACCCACTGTGAATAGCTTAGCCTGTAGAAGAAGGGGTCTGATGAACAGGTTAATAAGAGCTTTCTAATAGGAAAGAAATGGAAGCATTGGAAGAGACTTGGAAGGCTGCGGAGTCTTCATGGAGTATTTTGGGGATAGTTTGGAAAAAAGATCATCAGGCATGGTTTTAGAGGTACCCAAGGGAATAATTGGGTGATGTTGCAACATCCTCGCTGTTTCTATTTTCTACGATTACAGTAATGATTTAAAAAAAAAAAAGGCTTTTTTTTTTTTTTAAACTACCTGTTTTTATTGGTGTACCTGTAGGAAGAAGGAGAGACCTTGGATGTAACAGCGGTGATTAATGCTTGCACTTTGACAGAAGCTCGATATTTGCTTGATCACTTCCTCACGATGGGCATCAATAAGGTAATGCAGCAAGTGAAATGTGTGTGTGCCAGGACTATGCCATGTATCAGGAGCAGAGCTGTGCTGACATAAAGGCTGGCTGACTTGAATTTACACCTGTGTAAAAGCAAGCCAGACAAAGCAAAGCTGGTCAGCACTATGGAGTCACGCTGGTTCTCAGCGTGGAGGCCCTTGAGATCCATTGTCCCCTTCAACCTGTTGCCTGTTTTTCAATCCCCAGAAGAGCCCACTTCACTCTACAAAAACCTAGTGCTGTTATAAGAGCAGCATGAGGTAATTAGTAATCAAATAAATAATGTCTTTCCATGTTTTTCAACAAGCTCCTAATGAATGCTCAGGATGTTTTCTTTAAAGACTGGCTCGGCTCATCCGCTTTCTTAAGAATATGAGCCATTTTTTGATTTATTTTAAGGTAGGATAATGTTGCATGGCGTACTTTAGTCAGACTTCTGCTTTTGAGTAGAGCAAGATGGCCTTTTCTTAAAACTTTGGGAAGTAATATTTTCAAAATGAGTATTTGGCAGTTTATAACCATGTGCACACATGTATCACATGCTCTTGCTGCTGCTTTTCTTTGTGTTTGGAGGCCGTACTCAGTGACACTGAGTCAAGTGAAAGATTTCCAGGCTATTGAAATGAGCAATAAAAAATTGGGTCAGTCCCACTGACCAATTCTCTGTTCTGTGTTTTGTGTCTTGATCCACCACTGTGCAGACTAAGGTGATCTAAAAAGTTTGAAAACAAACAAACAGCAGCAAACCTGAGAAGAAAATTCCCATAATCACTCTGGCTTCTGCAAACTTTAGTGTTTTGTTTGTCAGCCCTTGGAGGGGTTGAGTGTACACCTGATTCCTTACAACAGAGTTAGTATATGAGAGAAAAGCCTCTGACTTACTCTGTTAACAATTTCTTCTTACCGTGACAAAATGTTCCATTATGTGAAGGTCTTTCTCCTCTTTCTGATCAATTGTTCTCCATGTTAATTACTTAAGTTGCCTTTTCTTGCAAAATTGATCATGCATGATTTCTGTTTTATTGTTTGTTTCCACATGCAAAATGTGCCTATTGATACATGTCTATTGTTTTAGTTTAGATAAAGTAAGAATCTAATATATGTCCATAGTACTACACTTCTTTCTCAATGGCTAGAACTCAGTCATCTTCTATCCTGCAGGTCCTTCAGAAGATGCCTTGCACCTTCATCTTTCCCATTGTCTCTTCTATTTGAAAAGCCTTTTCTGTAAATTTCCTTGGCTACACTTTCTCTCCAGCTAAAAACATCCGACTAAACCATGGGTTTAGGGAACTTTCCTTGGAGTGGGTTGTCTCCTTAAGTTAGGCTGAGAGATCATTCAGCAAGAGCTGAATGTTCAGTGAGTGATTCTGTAGGAAAGATTACTGTTTTGATTTTTGTTTTGTTTTTTTTTATACAGTATCATAGGTAGTAGATTTTAAAAAAAATAAAGAAAAGGGTACTGTACTGATTTGTGAAAAATGTAGGTGTTGATTTTTCATGTGCTTGCTGGTCTTGAATAAATACAAAAAGTCTATGAATTGTACTTAGAGTTCATGTCCAAGTTAGCCTCTGGATGCATATTTCCAAGGCAGAGTTTGAAGAACACAAGTCAAAAGAATGCTAAACTAGTTACCTAAAAAAAAAAAAAAGTTTGACTTCTAGTCTTTTGTTTGATACCTGATCTTTAGGAGGTGAGAGGAAGGTTACAGAGTACATGTTTGTATTCATAGTTTTTAAAAAGTTTTGGCAATTCCTATTTTCTAAACAAAGGCATTGTGATAAAAACATGTCATCTTTGTTTTGTTTTGTTTTGTTTTCTCTCCTAGGGTCTCCAAGCAGCTCAGAAAGAAGCTCAGATTAAAGTTCTTGAGGGGCGTCTTAAGCAGACAGAAATTACTAGCGCTACTCAAAACCAACTGCTGTTTCATATGCTAAAAGAGAAAGCTGAGCTAAATCCTGAACTTGATGCTTTGCTGGGTCATGCTTTGCAAGGTAATTTTGTGATCTTATATTCTGAGCAGACAGCTGCATGTCATGTTTGCCTTTCATGCATGCTGTACTGGGCATTCTAGGCTGTTTCTTTTCTGAATAGATGCTGTATTTTAACATATTAAATTTAAACTCTATTTCACAATTGATGTGCATGTATGTATCTTTAAGTCTATCCACTCAGCAGCGAAATGTAGGAAATAAGCTTTTATTATTGAGGCTTTTAAAATTCAAATAATCCGCTTGTTATTTTTATAAAAGATTGCATTTACAATTTGATACGATTTTAACTTCTGAATGTGAAATTCTAAACATGTAATCCTGTTCAATTGTCATATATTAGTGATTTTGAAAGTGACATTGTATGTCTGTTACGGCATCTATTCTACTTCTCATGAGATGACATTAAGAGAAAACATAGAATACATTTGGGTACTTATGTTTTTATTTCTATTTATAAATGGATATGTTTTGATTGGAGTGTTGCTTTTGTTTCCTTGTTGCTGTTATTACACAGACCTAGATAGCATACCGCTGGGTAAGTATGTTTAGCTTTCTGTGTACTGTACAGCTGCATGAGTTACTAATTCATTCATGTTCACTAACTGATGCATCTTAGAATTTGTGAGTATGTGAAGTTTGCATGAACTGTTCTGTAAATGTACTCATTATGAGCTTACAGAGCGTTTCCTCCTTTCTGAAACCAGCTATAGCTTCATGTTAGATAAGTGAACACAGAAAGCAGAGCTGTATTTCAAATTTATTACTTACTGTCTGTGAACCCAGAATATGTTCAGACTACATAAGGCTAGTTCATGGTATATTAGTGCTATAGTTGTGACAAATTCTGCCTTTTTTGTCTGGAAAAAAAAGGTAGTTCTTAAATGCTGTTCATTTTTAATCTGTTGTAGATAGCTTATTTTGTAATGTAAATATTTTACAGAGTGCAGATTATATTTCACTTTTTCAATTGGGTTTAGTTACTGACTTCACCAGTTTTGAGAAGATGAATCTTTTGTTGTTGTTGTTGCTTCTTAATGATTCCCAAGTAAATGACACGCACTTTCTCATCTCCCTTACTCCTAGTCACAAATTCGGCTATGTTTGAAACCTGAAAGAAATATTCCTGATGTCAGTAACAGTTTGTTTTTTATGATCTTGTATTACTTCTAATCCCATTAAGCTGTCCTGTGCCAATTTGCATAGGCATCTGAAACATTTCATATGTACAAGACTGTCTTAAAGTGTATAGATCATCATCTGGTATAAGCTGGTGAGAACAGTTACGGCTTTGCCAGTGTCCTGACAGGTGACACCTCCTGATGATCTGTGTCAGGGCATGTTGCTGCATTTGGCTAGTATTTCCTCAAAAACATCAGTGGCTATTAGTATCATAGTTTGTCTAAAATAGCCGTGTGTGTTTGTGTGTGTGTGTGTGTGTGTGTGTGTTCACCCCTACTGGAGTGAGAGCAATGCTTTTCCAGCCTGGATGTTAGCACTGCATTTTCTTTTACCTCTGGACAGGCTTTTACTTGTTAACAGCATCTGGAGCAGTCTTTTGAAAAGACTTTTGTTAAATGCATTGAAACAGTAGCTGTATTGTGAAAATTTTTGTAGAGTGTATGTCATTAAAGAAGCTTTTTAACACTTTGCAAGCATGAAGTGAGGCTTTTAAAACACTTATGCCACTCAGGACTGTGTTAACGCTTTATAGGAAGGAAACTTCACTATGGGTGTATCTAAACCGAATATGCTGTACTAACCTCAGTTCACACTGAAACCCAAACTGTTGTCAGTCTGTGTAGATCACTAGCAGCTAAACCTTTTGAGCTGCAGGGAGTTCAGAAACCATCAAAGCCAGGCTTCGAGGCTGGGACTGCTGGCTGGACAGCAGGGACTCTGTTGTTGCAGGGGCTCCCTGGTAATCGGATATGATCCCCAAGGGTAGAAGCATGGGTGGCAGCAGGCACTGGGACCAATGTCAACAGGCCGCCTGACAGCTCAGGGGCAATACCCAGTCAGCTCCAACCCTAACAGAGTAGTTGCACCTTCAGGGTACTGATCATCAGCTGCTCGTGAACTGTTCCCTTGATGCCTTCTTTCAGCTCTGGGATCTGTAAGTTCTTAGCCATTTGAACACACTTGGCTTGAAGAAGTTCAGGCGTTGCCCAGTGTAGTTGTGCACCTGTGTTCAAACGTAGACTGAAAAAAAGGTTTCAGTCTGCAGAGAACTGTGTCATGGGCTCAAATTTTTACCCACAGAATGGTTTTTTTATGCACGCCTACTTTGTGTGTTGATGAGCTCTCCACACTTCTGAAGAGTTAGCATGACCACAAAGTTGGGTCCTGAAACATTGCTGGTGTGACTCCGTTCTGAAGCAGTGGGAACTGCCTTTCCTTCCCACCTGTGACATCTGGACATTCCTGGCTGCGATTCACAGACATGTATGTGCAGATCTTGAAAGAGCAGGTTAAATGTCATCTCAGCTGGATTAAACATGCTGGTGTGCTGCACTGTACTGGCACTGTTCAGTTGTCTCTGCATGAGGGTGAAGACCTTCAGAAAAGCTCTCCACTGGTCTTAGATCACTGATTTATTATTAGCAGTTATGTCTCCTGCTCCTCACAAGCAGTACTGCCTTTTACTAACTTTATTGTTCCTTTCATATTCTCTTGCTCAGGACTTCTTGCAGAATCTTGCTCTTCTGTCTCTTCGCATTTCATTTTGTTGGTTCTGTGTGTTGGTCTCTGCCAGGGGGCTTCCCACAGTCTTCCTGTGATGAACTGAAGATAAACCCAAGAAAACTATTAATACAACATGTCAGGTCATGTGAGTGTGAGCCCACAAGTAAAATCCCATCTTTTGTGGCCATCCCATGCTTTCTACTTTTGCAGATAACACCAAAGTTGATCACAAGTCCTCTATGAGAAGGGCATGAAGTAACATCATCATGATAATTAAATAAAATGCGTTTATTTTACTGTTGCTGCTTTGGTGACTTGCTAGGGGGAACAGTACTCTAGATCTTATCTGCAGAAGACACAGAATAATAACGCATGGAAAAAGATTAATGTGGGCTCAAATCCAGAATGGAACAAAAAAAAAAAAAAAAACTTCTGTATTACTTTTAACAATGTAACCTCGAGTACCTCTGAAGTGCATTTTTGGAGCTGATATTAGATGGATGTATGTTCTGGACTTTTTCAGGAAACATTTTTAGATGTAGCATACACAAGAAGCCAGCATTTTCCCTTTGATCATTTTTTCTGAGACTTCAGCTGGATACTATATAGTTTTCCTCCCTTTCTCCAAAGCATGAACTTGCATTTAAAATATATTAATGGACAAACCTATTTTAATATACGTACCAAATGTATTGATGCTGTGTATTGCAAATGGTATCTGCTTTCTGGCAGAAATAAGTAAATAAACTTATAGCATCTCTAATAATAATGAAGAGATGTAATGAAATGTCAACAGAATGTTGTTTAATCCTTAATATTTCATGAGTATGTTCAAAAATAAGGGACTTGCAGGAATTTAATACCCATATCCTTAAACTCTACTTAGAATGTATTAGTAGAATAATACGCAAGTAAGGGAATTTTTTTCCCAACAGTTTGGAATTGATTGTACATATGCCCTGGACTGGTCATCTTAGCTTAATGTTTTGCACCATTTGCATGCAGACATGTTAATCAGATGTTTGATAGTGTTACAGTGTGTGACGTGCATGCTGGTTTTATCTTTTGTGAACAGGCTTGAGTATCCATTTTACTTCAGGAGCGTTTCTACTGAACAGCTTCTTTTTACAATTACCTTCAATGCAATTAATACTTTTTAGAAGCAGTTCTATAGTATTAAATGGTGGCATTATCTTGTTTTGAAACCTATATGCTTATATACTAATAAAGTGCTTGCTTCTAGTCAGCCTGACGGTGCCATTCTGTGTAAGCTGGGGCTGAGCCTCAGCTCACTAGCTAGTTAAAAATGCCTTTTTTTTCATTATAACAGATTTGATTCTGTCTTAGAGCAAGAAGATTACCAAAAAAAAAAAAAAAGGGTAGAACAGGCATTCTTACTTTCCATTGATTTGCATCTTCTCTTCTATGTCTTGCAGTTAATCTCCTTTGCTTTTCTTCTTTCTTCTTTCAGATCTCCTTCTACAATTTCTGTTTCTCTGTCACCCATATTGCTGTGCTGCAATAAACAGAGGACCACATCTGGCACTGTGTGCCAAGCAGTATGATTTCCTTAGGCAGTATGAAAAAACTTAAGAATATTCATGAAAGAAAAATTGAAAAATAAAAAAAAAGGAAAAAACAGGAAAATTCAATGAGAACTGACTAGCAAATAGTCAAGAGATTTTGTAAATCCCTACCTTTCATGTGCCGTTCATCTACACTCAACATTATCTGAACTGTTTTGTATAGTACTTAGAGCCTGAATGTCCTGTTGTAGATGTACAGGCTAACATTATTCTTTTGGAAATTTTCTAGAAGATTTGGAAGATAGTACTGATGAGGATGCCCCATTGCATAGTCCTGGGACAGAAGGAAGGTGAGCAATCTTTGTTAAAGTCAGATTGGATCTGGTTCTAGAAAAATTACTGTCATTTCCTCTTTTTGTAATGCATTATGTATCCATTAGAAAGTACCTATGATGTGGTTTCTTTCCACTTTGCCTACCAATTCACTAGAAAGAAGAATGAAATAAAAATACATGTTCTGCAAAGATATGGCTATTATCTTTCTAATTGTACTGTGATTTTTCTTTTAGTTCATTATCTTCAGATCTCTTGAAGCTTTGTGGTGAAGTCAAACCCAAAAGCAAGGTAGGCTGAACAATAATAATAATTTATACTTTAATGGCAGCTTCTGGGGGATGCTCTTGCATTGCTCTGGAGACATGAATAAGTGAAGACATACAGAAGGCGAGCTGAAGTACCATTCATTTGATTCATATGTAATGTGCGTTTGCTTGATACTCCTCTCTGAGAAGCAATGATAAAAACACATTGTTTTTCAATATCTTGTGGCTGAGTTCTTACAGTTTAGGAAGAGATTTTCTTCAATTACTAGCACTCCAAACTGGAGTAGATTTGCAGTTTAGTATTAATGAGGCTGGAGTTTAATGCCAGTGGGAACTGAAAACCTGCTTTTTTTTTTTTTTTAAATAAATTTGCTTCTGTGGTCATGGGAGTGTAAAGGAAGTTTATAAGTAAATAGAAGATTGACCTTCAGGTTCTTAGAGTTGGCATTGGAGGTGTATATCTAGGTTGGCTGTAGTTTAATATTAATGGCAGTGGGAACTGGAAACATGTACTGTTTGTGATTTGCATCTGTGGTCGCAGGAGCATAAAGCAAATTTGTAAAGCAAGTAGAAGTCTAGCCTTCATGCTTTGAACTGCAGTTGGCTTTAGAGGAATGTATCTAGGTTGACGTTGCATTATGGATAGCATTCCTTGGCTCCACAGCTCTATGGGTAGACAAACAGAATAAGTGTGATCTGAAAATGTTGGCATGAGAAAAAAATGTCATTTTTGTAAGGGCTGTGTTCAGACTGGACCTTTGTCTTCCCCAGTGGTCTTTTTTTCCTTGAGGAATAGATCAAATTTCACAGCAGCAGCTAAACACATAGCATGTATGGACAGTTTTCTAAGAATGACCGTGTTGCACAAAGATTGGTTCCTCTGTGAGATTTTCTGCTGATTTCCAACTGTTGAAATGCTGAGTGAATCTTAATTCATCTTGGCTTGAACTACTTCTGAATTGACATAAACTAAGTAAGTAGCAGATGTTTTTACATCAGAAGTATCAGTGTAAGTTACTCCAATATTATTGTAGTTATTTAAATTCACATTTTGCTTTATTCCTTTTCTTTATTTCATTTAGATAAACCTTAGGAGAATAATGTTGTACTCTTGTAGTATTGATAGGCACTTGTAGCTGGTTTCCAAGGATATCCTTTGAAACAGTTGTCAAATCAATGTTTCATGCAGTTGAACTTGACTTGCCTCCTTTGAAATCATTGCAAAGAGTACAGGTGAGCTCCTTGATTCAGTTTCCAAAGGTAGTTGCTGAGTGATTTGAGGGGGATGCTGATTACGAGCTAATGATAATCTTAAATGTAACACTCCTGACGCATACAAAGAAATGTTGAAGTTGCAACGTGCTTTTTCTCTGTTAACAGGCACGCCGGAGGACCACTACCCAGATGGAATTGCTATACGCAGATAGCAGCGATTTAGTCTCTGACACTAGTGCTGCAGACTCTACTTTGCCTGGCCCTCTTGCATCTGCTGCAGAAACGCAAGAAAGTGGGATGACTGCTGACACAAATGATACTTCTGCTAGGGACAGAGAGTTTATTCCCCCACCATCTGGCTTACCTTCTAAGATAGGCAGCATGTAAGTTTGGCCATGCTGTACTAATTATTCTTTGCTTCTTAAAAGTGCATGTTGCCAATTTCTTGTAATCTATTATTTTAACTTTACAAGGGAGGTTTATATACTTGAAGCTTACTAAATAATACTGACAAAGCCCTTCCTTCTTTTCTGCCATCACCACTCTAGAAGGTAGAAATGCACTGTTGTAAATAATGTGCTTCTCATTGAAGATCCAAGCTTCTGTTGTTTAGTCATAGTAAAATTATTGTAGCCTTGTTTCTAAATAGTGGGAAAAATCCATCTGGCACCTCGGATACTTTGTTTTACTAGTGCTATGGGAAATTCACATTCCACGGAGGTAGCAGGAGTCTGCTTAGAACAGCAGAGAGATCAAAAACAAACAAGCAACAACAACAAAAAACCTTTAGATAGTGTAGCAGCAGTATCTATGCATGGTCCTAACTGTCAGGTAGAATCTTGCTATGAGACATTTTGTGTGGACCATGCTTAAATTGAAGAAGTCTATGCATTAATTGAGCATGCAAGTGTAAAGCTGAAACGAACATGTTGGATATTATGAATTCTCAAAAATCCTTTCTAGTTGCAGACTGCACTTACCAGCAGGACAGTTTTACTAACTGAAAGTATTACTTGATGCCAAATAGAACTAGAAATTGTGTTTTTGTCGTTTTACTTTGGGGCCGGGAGGTCTCTCTTGTGCACTCTAGTGTGTGCTTATTTTTCATTTGCTCTTGCTGTTCTTTTTATATCTACCAATATCATTGCTGGTTATTAGCCATTCACGACTAGGCCATTTTCTTTCTTCTTTTTTTTTTTTAAGGTACTAGCTATATTCCACAAACTCATGTGTAAGCTGAATGCACTTCGCATATTCAGTAATATGGAAAAACCCTGTCCCATAGCTATCTTCACATTACAGGTGCTGGAATTAGGCATCTTTCACTATCCATCTGTCCTATTTGCATAATGTTTTTATAGCAGCCTCCATCTAATGTACACTTGCAATTTGTATTATTTCTACCATGTATTCCTAGCATGTGCTTGAGGTGGCAAACATGAAGAGTAAAACACTGCTGACAGCAATTATTAACCCATGCTGATGGCTTCAGTGCATTTTACAAGTTGAATCTGCTTGAAAATAATGCTCTTGGGGGGGTTAGGGTAGGTGGAGACACCTACCTGTTTCAGCAGTTAGGGATCACTAGAGACTCTTGAAGCATCAAGATTTAAAACATCAAGTGTTATGACCTGGCATCCAGGACTCAGGTAATACCAGCTTTTGCCTCACTCCATCTGCTAGAATGTATTCATTTGTGAAAGTGAGCTGGCATGAGGCAAAACAGAATTTTTCTAAAAACTGTGTTCTGCAATCATTATACAGTTGCGTGCTGCCAGTAAGCAGCAGGCCTCGCTTACTTTAGTTTGCTATTGATCATGTTTTGCAGATAAGTGATCAAAAATTGCCAGAATCAGTCCATAGTGATGTCCTCACTGTAACATAAAGGCTTTTTTTCATAACTAGAGCTCAGTATACTTTCTACAGTATTGCTGTTTTTGCTGGTCACTGTAGAAGACAGGTTGTCTTTGTGAGCTGTCTGGCCTTCCTACCTGAGCCTGTAGTGCTCATATCTGTTGTAATAAACCACATTCTTCTGAAACAGTGTCATCTTACCTGCAATAAGCATTATCTCCCTTGTGCCACTGAAGTGACAGTCAGGGATGTAGAAGTAGTAACAGTGATCCAAAATATGCATTCTCTGGAAGTCACAGATATTGATTTTATGCTTAGGTGCAAAGTTAGGTGTCTGCATATGCATAAACTCTGCTGTGGAAACCCCTCAGTTTTCTCAGTTCTGTGGTGATTCAGAGAGGAACCTAAATGTGCATGGACAACACTGAGTCTGACAGTCAGTTTAGTTGGAATTCAGTTTACAGGGACAATCAGTGCTGTTGTCCTTTGATACTCCTACCTCATCTCCAGCAGAGCAGGGTGGTGTCCTGTAGGTCTTGTGTTGTGTTTGCCAGCTCTGTTCAGGTGTCTCTGGTATCCTGGGAAATCTAAAAGGACACTGGAAACCTGTAATTAGGTGTGTGTTTTGTGCTTTTTCATTCAGGTCATCAATAGGATGCACCTGCTTTTTTTACATCTACACTTAGGAAGTTCATTACAGGAAGACTGCTGCATTTTTGTAACACATGCATTTACAGGCTTTCAAAAAGGATTCATAATATAATAATGCTCTTTACACCTTCTTCTGAGGATGCATCACTGTGGAACCAGAGACAGAACACTCAAAGGGCAGGTAGAGACTAAACAAGAAGGAGCTATCTCCGTGTTAGACTGTGCAGGACACTGGTGTGAGTCAGAGGAGCTTGGGTTCCAGTTTCTGGTGTGGTTTGTTTAATCATGCACATAAGACTTGTAGGCAATCAAGGCAATGGAAACTGGAGCTCAAGTTCGTCATCCTTGCTGAAAAATCTAGCTATTGGGCTGATCATAAGACTTGCCTTGTGACCCCAGGACTTCTGCATTCCCAAATACATACCACTCCAGTATAAAAAGAGGGAGAGAGCGTGTCCTGTTCCCCCTCTTTTTTATGTCCTTTGCAGAGTACACCTAGAGGCATGTGACTCTGCAGAGAAATAGGTGCTCTGGTGTTGTGGAGTATTGAGAATTGAACCCACCTTCCCCTCCTGTTTGCGCTCTTTAACCTCTAGGCTTTTGTGCAAAACCATAGAAGTTACTGTTTCTGCTTCTCCTTCTCCTGTCTTTTGAAGACTTTTTATTGGTAGTTAGGGGAACTGTAGGGTCTGCACACAACTCTTGGCACTAGGACCTGCAGGTAGGACCTTCACCCCTGTATGGGAGCTTGTGTTTGGCATACATATGATCACATGGGACAATTGAGTCAAATAGCTGTTCTTGGTTATGCTCTCCATTTTCACAGAATCACAG
>VXAL01018350.1:0-17767 GCA_013399475.1 Chauna torquata
TGGGGTCCCTCGGGAGGTGCCCTCGGGACATCCCCGAGGTGCCATCAGGGTCCCCCCCCCCACACGCCCGCCGCCCCCGAGGGGGGCTCCCGTTGGCGTGAGCACCCCTGGGGGGCGCGGGGAGCCCGGCGCCTCGCACATCCCCTTAGCTCTGCCCGCGCCCCGGTACCGTGCCAGGTCGGCGGCTCCGGGCTCCCAACTCCAGCACCCGGCTCCGGAGAGGCCGGAGCTCCGCGCGTGCCGGGGAGGCCGGGCCTCCGCCGCCGCTGCTGGGAAGGACGAGCGCGGGCTCGCTCTGGGAGGACAACGAGGTGACTCTGCCACTGTGAGCCGGGACCGCAGGCGCGGTGCTCCCGTGGGTCCGCCACGCTCCTCATCTCTTTTTTTTCCCCGCTTTACAGCGCTTCTCGACCAAAGGTGGCCCGCTCAGCCTTACTTTCTGAGGGTGTTTGTAATCCCTACGCCTCGTGGCTGCTGGTAGGACAGCGCTTTTTAACCAGCTTGATTTATTACGTGCTGCAAGGATGCGTGAAGGCTGGCTCGGAGCAGTGCGGCGTGGGCCTGGGTGGGCTCGGTGCCTTCCTGCCCCCGGTCACAGCCTCTCCCGGAGCAATTAGCAGGGAGGAGCTCGCCTCATTAGCTCAGGAGCCAGCCGGGCGGCCTCTTGGCACAGCTCAGGGTTGAGCAATTGGAGCAAGGCTTCAGCAGCCGACGCCGTACCTTCACCCGCTTTGCCCATCAGCTGTTGGGGTGGGCGAGAGCCCAAGCACCAAACTGGGCGCTGCCGCGGGTTTTTGCTTGAAAAACTCCGATTTTCACCCAGAGCTGGCGGTGCCGTAGCTCTGGGTGGGCACGGAGAGCAGGCAGGGGGCTGGAGCGGGAGCGTTAGGACGGCGAGGGGCTGGTTTCCAGTCCGCTCTGCTTTCATAGGTGCTGCACTTGGGCTGCAGCATCTGTAGCATCCATAGGGAACGTGGCCGGGTGGGCAGCACGACTGCACCAAGGGCTGTCCCTGTAAGGCCCCCGAGGCCGCTCCAAAAGAGTTAATGATGCCCAAAGGAAGCAGCAACATCAAAGCCCAACATCAAACGCCGCAACCTCAATGGCAGGAATTGTTCCCAGCGTGGGACTGGAGCGCGCTCCTCCTGGCTGTCTGATAACCACCGTGCCTCCACGCTGGGCGCGCAGCCCTCGTGATGGACCGCGGCTCTGCCTTGCTGCCGCTGGCTGTCAGGGAGACAAGACGCATAGGACCGAGTTTCATCAGCAAAAGGGCAGATATTGAAAGTCCAGACATCAGAAATAGCAGCTTTGCCTTTGGAGCGGGGCAGCCTCATGGTACTCTTGGCTTCTTGCCCCATTCCAAGCGGTTTTCCTCCTGGGAAGGCGGCCGCCGTGCCTGGCTGTGAATACAGGGAATGAATTCTAACCCGCCGTGCTGACGGTAAGACCTGCAGAGGTTGTGGGTAGAAGAGAGGACAAACCCCAGCCCCCTGCATCGCTTTGTGCACCGAGGGCAGGGTGCCGGGGCGGCGGCGGGAGCTCACGGGAGCTCACGGCAGAGATAGCGGCGCCCGTTTCACCTCTGCCTGTGCAGGGACGCATTTTGCAAGGAGATACTGAGGTCAGGCCTGCGCCGTAGCGAGAGTTTGCCCTGCCATCGCCTTCCTGCTCGTCGGTGTTAACGCAGGGAGTGTTCGTGGGGCTGGCAGCCAAGGGAAGCGCCGCTCCTCCGTGAGGAGCGGGGGAAAAGACGGCTTATTGCTGAATTTTCATCAGAAGAGCCCTCAGGGCAGCGCTTTAAATGTGAGCCTAGAAGGAGGGAAATGGTGGAAGCGCGCGCGCGGGATGAAAGCTTCGCCCTGCCTGTCCGAGGGGGAGCCGCGGGAAGGGTCCAGGCAGAAACGCGGGGGCTGCAGGGGTGGCACTGCTCCCCCTGGGGACTGCGGTGACTGCAAGCCACGCGGGTGGCACTTAAATCCTGGAAGGGATGGGCGCTCGTGTGGTTACGACCACGGTGCATGGGACAGGCGGTGTCACAGCTATCCGCGCGGGCACCCAGCATGAATTCTGCTCCAGAGCAAACCCTCGAGTTATTTGCTAAGTGTTGGAATAAGCAAACTCCTTCCCTGAGCTGTGCAGAGTTCAGCGCTCCCAGGGCACGGAGTTTGCTTTGTTCACCTGAAGGTCAGCACTTTACAATCTTGAGCGCGTTTGGACAGATAAATAGCGATTGTGTCGTGCCGGCGAGAAACGGTTTTGCTTCGTGAAGCAACCTTCTCTGCCTTCTCTGGATTATCTTAGCATGCCAGGCTTGCTTGCGAATTGCCTTTGTAGCTGGAGGTTTACTGGTGGTGGAAGCAGCAAATTAATCTTTGCAAACCTAAAATTAGTTCGGGTCACTTAAAATTAATTGCAGTTGAATGTTTTCCTTTTATGTCTTCATTGAACTGGTATTGCAAGGAAGTCCCCTGTTAACGTACAGGGTCTTTGATGGAGATTAAGTGCTTTACATACCAGAGATAGGTGCTGTTGGTGCTTCGAGGTGTCCTTGGGGGCTTTGGGGGTTGACTTTCAGAGCCTGGAGGAAGCCAGCTTCACCCGGTGTCCTGCCCCAGCTCCCAGTGCCTTTCTGCCTGGGTTGATGGTGCAAGGGCCGCGTCCTGCCCCTAGAAGAGCCCTGGATGCCCTGTAAGGGTGCGGTGTAGATCTAACACCCCTGCCCGGAGGGAAGGTATGCGGTTTTTTTGCACGGAGAGGAAATTCCACTCTTGTTTCCGTAGCTGGAGTTTCACAAGAGGCATGCAGACATGGCCAGGTGCTCCGCTCCCTCCTCCTGGCCTTGCGGCTGGAGCTTCCAGGAGAAGTAACTCTGTCCGTGCCGGTGGCGGCCGCTGTCCCGTAGGATTTTGTTCTCCTCCTTGGCAGCTTCAGTAACCAAACCCTCCCCGCTCCCTTGCAGCCAGCACGGCCCATCTAGACGTGTCCCCGGGGCACCAGCGGGGCTCAGCCATGGGGACCTCCGACACGGACCTGAGAGCGCCCGAGGGTAAGTGTCGCCTGCTCTGACGCATCCGCCTTCTCTAATCACCCCTTTGCTCTGCAAAAAAAAATACCACCAGGGACTGAGCATGCCTGTTTCTGCCCTGCATTTCTGCCCCACGCACGAGGTGATCCTAGTGGGGACAAGCCCTCAGCTCCTGGGTCTCACCCAGCCTTGCTTAACCAGCCGGACAAGGTGGCCTGGCACAGACGGCTCCCCCTGCGCGCACACACATGGGTGGCTCTAAAACCCATTATGCAAACGTGCTGCGAGGTCTTTGGGAGGCCGGGGAAAAAGGAGGAGCAACGGGCTGCAGTTTGCTCTGATGATGCAATAGGAAAGTTGGTAAAAGAGCGGCCCGTGGTGTTCGTCCTCTTACAAGGGCTGGGCGCTCGGGACGCGCTGCTCCGGCTCCTGGAGCAGAATGCCACGTACGGACAGCAAAAGTGAGTATGGCCTCGCCGTGCTGCTGGCTGGAGCTGGGCAGGGGAGGGATCGGCTGATGTTACAGGTCTTCACGTGATGTTACAAGTCTTACATGCAGGAATTTGCAGCTTCCTTGCTGGAGTAACCCTGCACACCCTTCTCACAAGTTAAACGCAGAAACTGTCCTGAAAGCTCACCCGCCAGGAGAGCTCGGGGCGATGCTTTCCGTAACGGTGCGGAAACACCAGTGGGTTTCACCTGGCTCTGGCTCCTTCAGTTAATGATTACGGTTGCGCGCTGGGGCTGCCTTGGCATCACGCAGTGCCCCCAAACAGCTGCTTTTAAAGTGATTAAATAAATAAAGTGCTGACCCGCTGCCATGTGGGAGAGGGGGTGCGGTACGAAGAGTGCGCTCTCAGGCAGGTTTGGAGCAGTGTGTGCTCTTTTCATCGATTATCTTTACAAAGAGCCCGACCTCCATTAGCTGCAAGGCCAGGACACGCACATTTTGCTTTGCAGAGCCTCTGCCAAGTTTCTCTGCGGGTTTTTCACTCTCTCTTTCCTTTCCTCCTCTTTTCCTCCCCCAGAAGATGGCTCCGGGGATGGCATCAGCACCGTCTCCGGCAGCAGGAATGCGCTGCAGCCCCTGGACGCCTCCTCAGAGGAGCCCTTCACCACCTACTTCGACAGCAAGATCCCCATTCCCGAGGATGAGACGGTGAGTGCTTCCCCGTTGGGAAATTGGGGTGGCAAAAATTCTGCAGGCTTTAGGTGCTGGGGTGAGCAACACCCATGGGTGCCAGCTGCATCCTCGGGCAGCCTGGGAGCGTGCTCCAGGGCTGGGAGAGGGGAGGGTGGGGGGTCTTGCAAGCTTGCCCTGGAGTTAATGATTCATCCCTGGTGATTTGTCTCAAGAGCTGCTAACGAGCAGAGAAATCCCTTGTTTGCAGCCCCAGGGGAGGGGAGGTTGGCTCTTTGTTCCCTTGTTGAAGAAAGGGAGCACGAGTGTGGCTTTGTCCCCCACGGGTGCCCTCTTTGAGCACAGGGGGGACATTTTGGCTGTGGGCACAGGAGGCTNGAGGTTGGCTCTTTGTTCCCTTGTTGAAGAAAGGGAGCACGAGTGTGGCTTTGTCCCCCACGGGTGCCCTCTTTGAGCACAGGGGGGACATTTTGGCTGTGGGCACAGGAGGCTCCATCTCCCACCCCGGGTTGTGTTGTTGGCTGTCCCAGCGTGCAGCGACGGCTGCAGAGCTCAGGACCAGACGAAGGAACAGCCTGACCTCGCCAGGGCAATTAAAATCAAGCCTTTTGCCACGTTTGATGCCTGGGAGCCGGGTGGCTCTGGGGCACGCCACGTCCCTGAGGCAGAGCCGGGCACTGACGTCCCCGTCCTTCCCCCATCACAGCACTCGTGCTTCAGCTTCCGCAAGCTCTGGGCTTTCACGGGGCCAGGCTTTCTTATGAGCATCGCCTACCTGGACCCGGGCAACATCGAGTCGGACTTGCAGTCTGGGGCCGTCGCAGGATTTAAGGTCAGCACAGAAGGCAGGGAGGGAAGCACTGTAAGTTGTGCCCCTGCCTATTTTAGGGCAGAGGTGCTGGGCTGAAAACAGCCTGGAGGTGGGGAAGGGGGAAACAAGGCACTCGTGTGCCCTCTCCAGCCATTACGCGTTTGGAGCGTTCCTGTGCCAGCTCCAAGCACGTAAAGCAGCCTCCAAACGTTCGTAACGTGTATTTCAAAAACCCTGCGATTCCGAAGGTGGATGCGGGATGCAGGGACCGTGCTGCGCCCACGCACCCACTGCCACCCTCCTCTCTCCCCAGCTGCTGTGGGTGCTGCTGCTGGCGACGGTCATCGGGCTGCTCCTGCAGCGGCTGGCTGCCCGCCTCGGGGTGGTGACGGGGCTGCACCTCGCCGAGGTCTGTCACCGGCAGTACCACAAGGTGGGTGACGGCGCGGCTCTGCTGAATGGTGGCTCTCCTGCGACTCATGGTGCCAAATCCTCCTTGGGAGAAGCTGTTTTGGTTGCTAAAATACATTTTCATTCTCACATCTTGCTTTATCGTTTAAGGAGCTGGGGGATTGAGTTAATTTCTTCGGCGCTGTTGGAACAAAGGCAGGTTTAGAGGGAGATTTTAACCGTAGCGCTAGAGCAGCCCCAGTGAAGGGCAGCGGAGAGCCTGGGCTGGCAGGGGAGCAGCTTGGGGACGCTTCAGGTCCCGTCGGTGTTTTCCCTATCTTGCAGGAAGGAAAGTACGAGGAGGGAGGTGTGGTAAGTGTCCTGGCACTTGGCAGTGAATTGCAGGCGGAGCCAGCAAAAAAACCCTGATTTCACTTGTTCTGTGTGGATCTTCCCTCCCTAAGTACCAGAGGCAAGTTGAAATACTTGTCAGTTAAGAAAGCAGAAGGAATTACGAGGAGAGAAATGGTATTTTTAGAACGAGACGCTTCCATCACTGGTACATTCCCCTGCTTAAGAAACGCACGGGGCTGTGCGTCGCACTCAGCTGCGGGTGAGCAGGGCTGCCCGTCGGGGAAGTCAGCGGTTTCTCCACGCCATCAAACACTTGAGACTTGGTCACTGGCGACCGTGTGAAAGGGCTCCCGGCTCCTCAGCACACAGAGCCAGCTGGTTTCGCTCTCGCAACGCGTGAAATCCGTTCTGCCAAGTAATTTAGATTATATAAGTGACCCAGGAACCTCCCCTAGGGATTGCCACGGGTAACCTGTATTTCTGCTCCAGGCCAGCCGTGAGTGCCAATTGTCAACATGTTTTCCACATACTAACTTGATGTGGAAGTGGCAAAGCAGGGAAAAGCGACAATTCCTGAGTGTGCAGTCACCACAGTCTCATATTTCTCTCGGAAATTACAGGGAGAAGCAGGTTTCCCACTCTAATGACACTGGATATTTGCGTACCCCCAGGTTCCTCGGATTATCCTGTGGCTGATGGTTGAGCTTGCTATCATCGGCTCAGACATGCAAGAAGTTATTGGCTCAGCGATTGCCATCAACCTCCTGTCTATGGGGAAGTAAGTTGGGTTTGTCGTCACAGGGACGCAGGAAATGTGTGCCCTCCTCTAGGATTAGGAAAGGGACACCGTGTGTGCCAAATGTACTCATTTATTTCCTATAAGTCTTCTGAAATAAGCTCTTTGTGGAGGGTGATTCATCCACGCTGTGTTGGCTCTCTGTCCTGGATGACTCAGCTGCTGGTGCCTGTTGTACTTTGGCTATAAGGAGACCTGTGGGTGGCTGCCTTTTATTTTAGCTGTAACTGATACAAGCCAAAAATTGGGCTGCAGCCTTCCTGGCAAATTTTGTATTCCCAGTAAAGCACCGCCAGAAAGACGTCCCTTTTTGGCCACAAAGGTTGGAAATGAAAACATAAAAGGAAGCTATGGTTTTGTACCAACTTGCTGTTAAAGTCTCGCTCGCTCCTGTCCTCGCTGCAGACATGCAGTTTGCTCTCTGGATTTGAGGAGAGAACTCTTATCGGAGCTGTGCTGAGCTCTTATCTGCTTATTTGCTGCTTTGTGCAGAAGATAAAGCTCTGGGCTCTTGTCCCGTGTAGGCAAACATCTTGTCAGACTGCAAACAAAGCCGTGCACAGCTCGGCTTCCCCTCCCCAAACAGATGGTCTAAGGAAAAAGAGATTTTGGACCCTGAAGTGTTGATGGGAGAGGTGGTGGGGTTTTGTTGGCTGATTCCTGCTCTCACCCGTCTGCAGGATCCCGCTGTGGGGCGGCGTGCTCATCACCATTGCTGACACCTTTGTGTTCCTCTTCCTGGACAAATACGGTAATTCCTCCTCTAGAATCCTGGAAGCGGAGTCAGAGATTTAGCTCTTCTGAACATGCTGATGGTCTCTTTCTCTTTGCAGGTTTGCGAAAACTGGAGGCGTTCTTTGGCTTTCTGATCACCATCATGGCTCTGACGTTTGGATACGAGGTACCTTCACCCGTAAAATTCAGGCCGTTTGAATCTGGGTCTGCGTCCTGTGGTGCAAGGTGTGCAGCTGTCACCCAGCTGCCGCGCACGCTGCAGCGCGAGCGCTGGCGCATGCTGCTCAGTGAAGCATCCCTGCCTTTATTAAACAGCAGGCGGTTGCCACGGTGTGGTTTGGCTCTACCACGGTGGCCACATTTTGACTTTCGAGTATTTTCAGGGTGGGTGGTTCAAGCTGCTGCGCAATGCATGTCACACCAAAAATACCCATTTTTTGTGCTTGTGCCCAGTACATTACAGTGAAACCTGACCAGGAGAAGCTGCTGAAAGGGCTCTTCATCCCCTACTGCCAGAACTGCGGCACGCCGCAGCTGGAGCAAGCCGTGGGGATCGTGGGCGCTGTCATCATGCCCCACAACATGTACCTGCACTCTGCCTTGGTCAAGGTGAGCGGCTGCTCTGAGTAATGCGGAAATGGGAACGGTGTGCAGGGGGTCTGCGATGCTGAGTGGTCACAGCCGTGGACCTCTGGGAGTCAGCATTTATTTCGGTGGGGACGCAGCAACCCCCAAGCTGGTTGGGTCCCTGGACGTCGGACGTGTCCGTCTCTGGGCTAGCACAGCCACGTTGACAAAACTGTCAGCATTTTAGATGCCAAGTCATTGCTTGTTCTGCATATTCTTACTTTTTCTTCCCTTCAGCATATTCTCCACACTTTCAGTGACCTGTGTCCCGCTGTCAGTCTAATGTAATACACTTAGAGTTATAAGTAGCATAACATCAAGTTCCTGTTTTTCAAACTTGCTGTTGTCACCATCTCCTTTTCAGTCCCGGCAAGTGAACCGTGCAGACAAGAGGGAAGTCCGAGAGGCTAACAAGTATTTCTTCATTGAATCCTGCATAGCTCTCTTTGTCTCCTTCATCATCAACATCTTCGTTGTGACCGTTTTTGCTGAGGCTTTCTTTGAAAAGACAAACGCGGACGTGGTGAGTGGGGCTGAGACGTTGCCGTGGGACATGGCTATGATTTCTGGGCTGACACTGAGCTGTGGGGTTGCTGGAGCAGCAGTGGGGCTCTGAGCCTTCTCAGTGCCCCTGTGTCAAGCAGAGCCCGCTTATTCTGTGTGTAACTGGGGGAGAAAGATGATGGGCGCTGAGGCTGTCCATGTAAACTGGCCTGAGGGGCCCCAGCACTCGCTGCTCCTTGCTGGCAGCTCCTGCGGAGCCGGTCGAGCCACCTGCTCTTGTCTCCTTGCAGCACGGTGTCTGCACCAACACCAGCAGCCCCCACTCCTCCCTCTTCCCGAACAACAACCAGACACTGGAGGTGGACATCTACAAAGGGGTGAGGACCTGCGGGGCGGGACAGCCTTGGCCGTTAGCAAATGCTCCTCTTGGGTAAACAGGGACTGTGACAGCAATGCTGAAAGCTGAGCTGGAGGAGGGCTCGAGGTCCTTGAGCCTAGCCCTTTGCCCAAGCACAATTGTCGATCCCTTTGCTAATTGTGCTGCATCCAACCTGACCCCAGAGACACCCCCCCATCTATTCCCCTCTTCTGTTAGCTTGGGGATGACAGAGTTTTACCTTAAATCCATTCCCCTCTTCTATTAGCTTGGGGATGACAGAAGTTTTACCTTAAATCCATCCTGAATCGTCTTTCTTAAAAGGGGATTCCATGGGGACTTACCTGCTGCCTTACCTGCAGCAGATGTGGGGAGTGCTTTTCCCTCTCCTTCACGTGGATTATTGCTTCTCCTTCAACTCTGCGCCCGTGATGGGAAGCGCTGGCCACAGGGGATTTGCCTGCTCGGGGCTCCTGCGCTCGGATGTGGGACTGAGCGGATGGGAGCCTGTGAATCTCTGTTCCAGGGCGTCGTTCTGGGCTGTTACTTCGGCCCCGCCGCTCTCTATATCTGGGCAATCGGGATCCTTGCTGCAGGCCAGAGCTCAACAATGACAGGGACGTACTCTGGACAGTTCGTCATGGAGGTAATTAGCACTCCAACGGCTGCCTGCATCCTGCTGTTTCTCTTCATGACCCTTTAAAGCTAATAATGCTCATTCCCCTTCCTTGGACACACAGGAGCTCTGTAAAACTCCCTTATGTGCATTTCAAAGAAGTCACCTTCTAATCCTGCCTTCAGCCCCCCTTCCCACTGCACTTGGTGTTTCCTTGCTCTTCTCACCCAGAGCCGCTTTGTTTTTTCTGCAGGGCTTCCTGAACCTACGCTGGTCCCGCTTTGCCCGGGTGCTGCTGACCCGCTCCATCGCCATCACCCCCACCCTCTTCGTGGCCATCTTTCAGGATGTCGAACACCTGACGGGCATGAACGACTTCTTAAATGTCCTTATGAGCCTCCAGGTGAGGGGCAGTGCCCGGCTTGTTGGACAGGGCTCAAAGCAAAACCTGCAGCCCTGAAGTTCTTAGCCTCTGGTGCTAAGCCGAGCAGAGCAAATTAGCGTTGGTTGATGCTGGTCTGCGGTGGGAGGTGGAGAGGATCCACCAGGGTTTCAGATTGCTTCCTTTTTCCAGCCAGGGGAAGTCCCTTTGACTCATTTTACAATAGCCGTGGGGAAATGCTGTCATATGTGAGCGATGCGATGTTTGTCTGCACTGAGATAATCTGAACGATTTCCACTCTTTATTCTTCTGCCTTCTGTTGCTTATTCCAGCTTCCTTTCGCTTTGATCCCGGTCTTGACGTTCACCAGCCTGCCCAGTGTCATGAACGATTTTGCCAACGGACTGTAAGTGCGGAGGGGATGGAGAAGGCGCGTTGCTGTTTCTCGAGCGCGTGTTTCTGACCCCCCCCTTGAGCTACAGCGTCTCCTCCGGATGCAAGCGTGGCCCCTTTGCCTCACGCCCTGCGCCCTGATTTTGCTCTCAGGTTCTGGAAGATTGGCGGTGGCGTGGTGATCCTTCTCATCTGCAGCATCAACATGTACTTCGTGGTGGCCTACGTCATGTCTCTGAACCATCTGGGTTTGTACATCGGGGCGGCGCTTCTCAGTGTGATCTACCTGTCCTTCGTCGCCTATTTGGTAAGTCTGGTTCAAGGGGAGCGTTCTTGTAGGTGGGACACATCAACGGGTTCATCTTCTTACCGCTATATTAACATTGTCACATTTGGCAGGCGCTGAAGTCTGTCAGAGGGTCAGAGCAGATAGGGAGATCGAGGCTTTTGTGGCCAGACTGGCTTGGGGACGCTCTGTGCTGCGCCTGCTAACCCGCAGAGCCTCTCCCCTGCTCTTCCGACCATTTCTGTAGCAATTCTCCTCTTGGCTGTTCCCCAAAGGACTTTGGTTTGATAGTCACAGCCGGTGAAAAGTTGGAGAATTTGTAATAGTGCCAGAGGTGTAAAATGCTATCAGTACAGTGTTTGTTTTACTTCTAAACCCCACCTCCATTATTTCAAACGACAATTTATTTACCTATTATATCAACTGGCCGTGAAGCCCAGGTCTCTCTGATCTCCAGCACCTCTTTCTCTTGCAGACCTGGCTGTGCCTGATCGCTCTGGGCGTCTCCTTCCTGGCCTGCGGGAAAACGGTAAGCGTCACCCGGACCCTGCTGACGGAGGAGTCCCCGTCGCACGCCGCCAAGTAGCCGCGGTGTCCCTACACAGAGAGTAGCCATCAGAGCCAGTGCGTTTCTATGGTTTACCGTGTGAACATATACAAATGTATGTGCGGTTTGCACAGGGAGTACTGGTGTAGTTACGTGCTTGTTGCGTGAGAAATCAGATGTACATACTGGGAAACGCGTTGCTGCTAAAATACTAAAAAGTCGGTTGGTTTTCTTTGCTGAACGCCTCTAATCACAGCTGTAAGAGCGGCGCTGGGCGCTGCGGGAGCTGCGTGCGGTTTGCCTGTTGGCAGACACTAACACGTAGCAGAGGGCAGCGTGCTGTGCTGCCAACTTGACTCCTCTTCGTGGCTCAGCTCTGCCCAGCCTCTTGTTTTTGCATTAAAGCTGGCAGGCTCTCTCCTCTCTTTGCATTTTAATCCAGGTAGCAGAAACTCTGAAGCACAGCCCCACGTAATTGCTGGTTCTCAGCTGCAGAATCGAGGAAACAATAAGCTAGGAGATTCAAAGCGCGCCCTTTGGGCTACGTTTGAAGGATGTTCCTGCAGTGACACTACGTTCAGGGTCTACCTCTGCAGTCAGATCGCTGCTCTGGTTCATGATCTGACTGCGTTTGATTTTTCACTTGAAGATACTGGGGGGAAACATCTCAAATTCACCGTGAGGCTGAATGCCACGTGCAGCTCCCACAAGGGTGGGAGCTGGGACGACAGAAGAGCGTCCCGTGGCGTAAGGACAGGGAACCTCAGTGTTAGCATTGCCATTTTGTTTTTTTGTTTTTTTTAACTTGCCTGGCATGTGATTTCGGTTGTCAGCAAAGGAAAAAAAGAGTTTTAACGTGCATGGTTATTTATGGTTTTGTGAGTTCATGTCCTGTGTATGTGATTCATGGAAACACTGTAGTTCTCAAAAGTCCCTGCGCTGTGGCTCACGGTGTCACACTGCAGGGTACGCCAGCAGCCTTCTCCAGCGCAGTCATCGCTGTAACACAACTTCAGGGTTTGATGTGCAAATCCTGTCTTAAGTTCACTACGCAACCTTTCTCATTGCCCTTCTCCGTTAGCGTTTGATGTGTTTCCGTTATCCTTCTGGGAGAAGCCTTCACCTGGGAGGCAGCCTCAGTCTGGTGTAGCAAGCGATGCTGAGAACGGTACGCTCGGCTTCTGTGATGAGAAAAGACCATCCACCTTTTCTCCCAACGTCAGATGAATTGAGAGGTTACGTCCTGCATGGCGGGGGGGGGTTAGGTGTCTTGTGTATGATTTGATCATGAAAATCATGTTGGAAGCTGTAAGCCAGGGTTTATTGGTGAGGTTTCTCTTCTGTTCCCACCTGGAGGCTGTAGCACCGTTAGGGCACAGCTCCGTGAAGATCTTTAGTGCAGAGATGCTTCTGTGGATCTGAAGGACCAAGCACAAGTGGTTTGGTGTGAGCCAACAGCCCTGCGCTCGTAGACACCTCCACTGAACAGCTGCTGGCAGCTCTGCCAGCCTTCCCCAGCCCTTCACTGGGCTCAGTTCTCGTGAAATCGGGGGTTTGTGGCTGCTGGCCTCTCCCGCGTGTCCTCAGGAGATGGGCTGGGTCCCAGCGTCCCCGGTCCAAACCCCTCTGCCCCTGCACGGCGCGGCACTGACCCGTGGTGGGCTCGGGCAGGGCTCCGGGCCTTTTTCGGGAGCTTCAGCGTCGTCTTGGGCGCTTCCCCGGTCACAGGGAGGCGATCGCTCTCGGAGGTGCCTCGCAGGGAGACGCTTTGCAGGCAGCATGGCGTTTGAGCCTTGGTGTTGCCTGTCGTTCTCCTTGCACGGAGCTCTCGTGCAGAAGGTGATGGGCGCGTTCAGGGCACGTTGCGAGTCCCCAGGCAGTGTTTCAGCCCGTGCTGGCGTGGCTCGGTGCGACGCCGGCGTTTCTGCCTCGCACCGGCGGAGCTGGGGCGGGAGGCGCGCGCGTGGCAGCGAGCAGAGGGCGCATAAAGCGAAGGGGCTGTGGACAGCCGGTGGTGCTAAGGACGCGTTTCTTAGAAGCAGGTGACACGATGACAGAAGTCGAAGCATAGTATTAAACCTCTCTTTTAACCTGGGCGGGGACGTTTACACTGTTCTTACCCTTTACAAAGCCAGCGGAGCTTTGCTTGCTCCCCCCTCAAATTTAGCAAGCATTAGAACATAACGTACGTAAAAATTCCAGCTGGAATTAACCCCCAGATTGCTCCTCTTGTAGGCTGTACACCTAACTGCCCTGTCCCGTGGTACAAACAAAAAGCCAGAGCGTGAGCTTGTCTGTAAGTGGTGCAGGGTCTGCCTTCTGTGGCCGATGGCTTCTGTAATTTCACTGTATCAATCATCTCTGATTTCGTGTATTTGGGACTTTTGGTTTGTAACATGCAGAGGGGATTTTCCTGGCTGCTCTACTGACGTTGTCACGTGCTGATCGGAGCTCGGAGCAGGAGCCTCCGCGTCAAGCTCTCCCTCTTGGCTCCTGCTCCCCGTAACACTGATTTTTCCCCGTATCTGCCTTTGAACCAGTTTGTACAAATGACATTTTCAATTAAAAAGACAGATACTTTTTCAACTTGGCTCCTCGGGTCTTTTTTGGGGGGTCGGTCGGAGTCGCGTGCCGCACGTGGCTCTAACAGAAGGGTCTGTGCCTGCGGCCCGGGGGACACGCGGGGCGGTGTGGGATGGGCTCGCGCGTCCCCACCGGAGCGGGACCTCCTGCCCCTGTCCCTGCCGCAGGCACCCCCAAGCCCACTTAGTAGCTAACAAGCTAATTGCCTCTTGTGGTCTAAAAACCTGCAAAAGCACCCCAGAGGCGGAAGCTGCCACCCGGTTGCGTCCCCTGCTCCTGCCTCTGGCCAGCACCAGCTTTCGCTTTGGCAATCGGCGTTCGCTCCGCGAGCTGGGGCCGTCCAGCCCTCCGCCGGCTTCCCCCTCCCGTGCAAGGGAGCCGGGTGCTGCGAGCGACCCCCGGCTCTTGGAGTGCTTTGTTCGTGTTTTTTTTTATTTTATTTTTTTGAAGAGGAAGGATTAATTTGTAAGCCTGCCACGATACTCTAACGAATGCTGTTTAGGTTTTGTTTCTACCCGGTAAGAAATGCTCGTGGTAAGTCTTGGTCTGCTAAACCGCTGCGCCCGCCGGTTTGATTGGTCGCAGCCAACTCTTTAACCAATTTGGAATGAACCAAGCATGAAAATGAAGCTTCCCAAAGGGCGTGGCGCGTTGCCCGTCCGCTGGATAGAGCCGAACTCGCACGTTGCTGTCGCCGGCAGCGGGGTAAAGCGTCGCGGCCGCCGCGGCGTTCTGCCTGCGAAGGGGTGGGGAGAGGCTGCTCCCCTGCGGGAGGCGAACGCCCACCCCCAAACCCCGCTGCCCTGCCACGACACAACGTGCTCGTAGCCAGCCCGGGTAACCGCTTAGTGCTGCTTCAGGCTTGTCCACCCCGAAACGTAATTCGAATGAAGAGGGAAATTAATTAAAAGCAGCCGAGGGGATGCTCTACAGCCAAAGTCCGCGATTCTGGAGCATGCCCGTGCGCGTAGACGTGCCCCTAGGCTGGACTGGTTTACTCATAAACAGCGACCGATACTTGTGTCAAGCTCTACCTTTCGTCTGCTTCAACCCGTAATTAGCGAGCGAGTGGCACAAGCCGATGCCTTAAGCGACGGTCAGCGCAGCGCAGCGGCAGAACGGCCGTCTTCGCCTTGTCCGAGGGCAGCGCCGCGGCCTCGGCGATTCCAGCGATGCTCCCTGCGGATTAATTAAGCGCTTGCGGTTAACTAGCGCCATTACCCAGCTCGCCAAATGTTTAAGACCCTGCTGATATATTTTTCCCCTGTTACATGGAAAAGTTGCGCTAATGATGCGTTGGTTTGAATACCCGAGAGTTTTGAAAAAAGAGAAACCCCAAACCCTTGAGTCCCGCAGATGGAAACGCGCAGAGGGCGGACGGACGCACGGACCCCGAGGCCACCACGGTTTCCCAGCCCTGACCCTTTCCTTCTTTGCCTCTTGCAGCACCAGCTGGGCTTCGCGGCGCGCCCCGAGCTCTTCCTTCTCAACAACGTCGACACGGACTCGGTCGTGACACGATGACGCCAGCAGCCGCGGTCGTAAGCACAGACTTTAACGGCAACCCTCTTGTGCTGCAGAAAACCTTTCCGTCGGCTGGGGTTAGCGCAGGACCGGGCAGGGTGGTGGACTGGGAGCAGAGCCCAGGATTTGCTCCGGGGAGCACTGCAGGGTCGAGCGCTGGGACGGCAGCGGCCGGCGGCACGGCAGCTCCGAACACAAGGGAACTCCGCGTCTGCACCACTTCAGAGCATCGCCGCGGCTGGGGTCGGTGTCGTGCTTTTAGGTACTTCCACAATTTTTACACTTTTTAAACAAACAAACAAACAAAAAGTTGTGTCCAGTCTGGGAAGGGAGGCGCTGCCGGTTTCCTGATTCGGCTTCGCGCTGCTCTGGCCGAGCCGATGCTGAGCAAGCGTTTTTCCTACTTTGGGAAAACTCCAGGCTTGGCCAAGCGAGGGGGCAGAGCTTCGTCGGCCGATTGCCGGTGGCTTTGCAGGCGGGACGCGCTCCCGTCCGCAGCCCTCTCTCGTGTATTTACTCAGGGCTGGTTTTACCACAAAACCCAGCCAACCCGCCCACCGCGGCCGTTGGAAGGCTTTCACCTCCTTCTGCTTCCCGCTGTGCCCAGTCCGGAGCTGGGCTCCGTGGTTTCACCGCGCGTTTCCCTCGCTGACGGCATCACCGATCGCCGGCTGCGGCGTCCCCGAGCATTTCTTGTTCGCTTGCAGTCGCTCAGCCCGTGTTTACGGGCGCGATGCTGCGGCGCACTGTCAGGTCCCCGTCCTCCGGGATGGATTTTTAGCGGTGATGCTGCTATTTTCAGGGTTGCAATTAAAAGCACCGTTTGACAGCGTCGCAGGGTTTGCACCTGCTCACCATTTCTGTGCCATTTCAAGAAGTTTTGGGGGTTGCTGGGAACCTCCCGTAGCCCAGAATCAATCCTCAAGCGGAGTTTAGAGTCGACACAGGTTTTTTTCTCTTTTATTTTGGTTGATTGTTTGCAATGACAGTGCTGAGCCCCAGATGGATGCAGTTTCACGTCTTATCTTGGCTTTCCTTTAATTAAATCTCTGTTCTAATTAAATCTTTTACCAATGATGCCTTTTTGTTTCTATGTATTCAGCGCTCGCTCACTCAATGCGTTGACTCCGCTGTGGCTGGTGAAGAATGCGACAGAGGGCCGGACTTTTCCGGTAAATCTGTCAGATCCAATTTAACCTTTTCTGTTCAGGTTTCTTCCCACTGTTCCCAGCCGCTTTTCCTGGAGGAAGCCGGTACACTGCCACATTTTTGATACACAAATTGTACTTTTTGCACTTGTCGCTATTGTAGCTACCGTCCTGAAGGTAAGTGGGCGCCTTACGTGTCAGGGGTGCAAGCGCTGAGTGCTCTGAGGATGCTCTGAGAGTTGCTTACGTGGGATGCTCTGGAGTATTCAGCCCAGCAGACTTTCCTCGTTAATCCCTAACGAGCGTCCACACAGGGGCTCCACGCAGTCTCAATTCTCCATGAATTCACTGTGAAAATAAATGAAGCTAAATTAAATTAACATCACCTAACTGGGAGGGAGGAAGCCCCAGCGTGACTCAGGCTCGGGCTGGTGGCCGGAGATGTCTCCTCCGCCCGAGGCCGTTAATTACTTGCGCTTCATTAATGGAGCTCCTGGAAGCTGCATCCAAGTGGTCTTCACAGCAACGTTTCCACGTAGAAATTGGACGTAACGAGCACAGCCTGGGCGCTTTTCTCCAGCTTCTTCCTATGGAGCTGATGCACTTTGTGTCCCCTTTACCGAATTCCTGCGCCGTCACGTCGGTGTCTGGGGAGCAGACAACGCCTGCCCGGGGAAGCGGCGAGAGTGGCTGTTAATTAGCGCCGTTAACCAGCCTCAGTGCTGAGCACCGGAGCAGGATTCAGCCCGGTAAGGCTCTTGGGCGGTAAAAACGCCTCCGCAGGGACACCAGCTCCATGGCTGGACGCGAAGGGCCCCAGTAAGCCCCGGGTTGAATTGATGGGAAATGGGGAGTGAGCAGCAGCACCCCGCCAGGGGGAGCGGGGAGCCCGCCCGTCCTCCCCATCGCACCCCGAAACAGCCCGGGGGCTCCGGAGAGCCGCGGGATGGGGTCACGCTGCTGCCACCTCCACGGGCGCGACACAGCGACGGGCGCGACGCAGCGACGGGCGCGACGCAGCGACGGGCGTGACGCGCCGCTGCTCTCGTCTCCTCCGTCCTCGCTGAGCTTGGCGATGCAGAAACGGTAACTCGGGCTGGAGGAGCAGCAAAGGGCCCCGCGACCGCAGGCGGCAGCGAGCTCGCGCTCGCTTCTCTCGAGCGCCTTCGGGCAGCGCTTGAGCCTGAGCCTCGAGCTTCTGAGTCGGAAAGCGGCTTTGCCCACCGAGATAAGTGCCCCCAGACCCCTTTTCCTCCCCCGGAGCGGGGAGGGAAGCCTCATTTTTCTCATCCTCCCAGGATTTGGGGTGGGCAAGCTGCTTAATTGGCCGAGCTCGTCAGCGGGGTGCGAGCCCTGGCGGAGGCTGAGGATTGCAGGGGGGAGCTGGGGCGGATCCCCCTGAGACCCTGCAGGGGCCGGAGCGGGCTCGGTTGGGGGGTGACAGCCAGGGGGGGCCCGGGGAGGTGGTGGCCTGAGACCCCTTGGGGCCCTCTGCCCCCTGTCACCTGCCCCCCACCCCAGTATCC
>VXAL01018352.1:0-22276 GCA_013399475.1 Chauna torquata
CGGGGAGCGGGGAGCGGGAGCCGCCGTCCCGCTCCGCCCGGCCGCCGAACGGGGAATTTCCCGGCAGACGGCGTCCCGGGGCCGGGCGGTGCGGAGGGTGCGGGGAGCGGCGAGCGGGACACCGGGGCTGGGGTCCTGAGGGTGCCGGGCTGCAGGGCTAAAAAGCCGGGGCAAAAAGCCGGGGCATAAAGCCGGGCTTTAGTGATAGCAAAGCCGGGGTGCAGGGGTAGCAAAGCCGGGGTGCAGGGGTCCCGCACCGCCGTGCCCGGGGCCGAGGGCGCAGCGGCCCGTGTCCTGCCCAGGGAAGCGGGGAGCGGAGAGCGGAGCCGAGCGTCCGGGGACTGTCCCGGCGCCGGCTGCCTGCAGCCCTGCCTTGCCTCGTGGCAGGAAGCAGGCAGGAGGGAGGCCAGGTCGGGGTGACCTGCAGGGCTTCGGGCCACCCCAGGGATCTGCGTGGGTCCGGGAGATGAAACAGGAGGGACTGAGACCGGGGGTCCTGAGCAGCAGGCACCTGGGGCTCTGGGGCACCTTAGCCGCTGTTTCCGCAGTTTTGGAGTAAATCTGGATGCTGGGGTTGACGGGTTGGGTTGCACTCCTGAATGCTGGGACCTTTGGGCTTGTAAAGCCTGGGCGCAGAGCAGGTGGGGGTCTAGCAGTGGGTAGGGGCCACACTGAGACCCCAAAGGCTGCCCGAGCTGTGGCCGAGTGGTTCAGAGCCTGCTCCGTGCCGACGGCTTTGCTCGCAGCGTCCCAGCGCGGGCAAGCTCAGGGCACGGCCGGCACCCACCACACGCCTGTCTCACTCTGCCCCATCTCTCGCTTGCAGGCAGCCGTGTTGGCCCCAAGCCGCTGCCATAGGCACCATGAGGGGTCTCTGGGCTCTCGCACTTGTGGGGTTCATCAATGCCTGCGAAGGGAAGGAACAGCCGCTGGCAGAAGGTAAGGCGTGCTGAGAGCGAGGGTGTAGGGTCTGCGTCCTTCAGGGTCCACACAAGAGCGATCCCATCCCTTCTTGCCTGTCCCTGGGTCCCCAGAGAGAGGAGGAAGGGGATGAGAGGGCAAGGCCAGATCCAGGAAGCATGGGGCCGAGGTGGCTGGGGATCACCATGAGCTGTGCCAGGTCCCCACGTGCTGGCACCGCTCGCTGGGCAGGAGGGCAGGCTGCGTGCACCGCTCCCTGGGCGCGCGCGCCGGCTGCACAGGCTCTGGGGCTTTGCTCAGCATCCCGGGCGGGCGCGGGGCCAGGGAGAGCACCGCCAGCCCTGCCGCGGGGAGCCAGCCCGGGGACACCCCGTTCCCACCCGCCATCGCCCCCGCAGCACCGGGAACACCCCGCGGGCCAGGCCGAGCTCATGGACGGAGCGGGCTTGGCCGTGCTCCGGCTGCGGGGTGCTTGCTGCCAGCTGGCCGGGACGGCAGCTCCGTCCGGCAGCGCCTGCGGGAGCAGCAGGGGCTGCTCAGGGCAGTGGCGAGGATGCGCGGAGTTCCCGGGGACAGTTTGGCCTCCGCTGCAAGATGGGAAGAGGTTTGGCCACGGTGCATGGCAAGAGCGGAGGGCTCAGGGCTGTCCCCATGCACTTGGGACCGGGGGGTGATGGCTGAGCCGGCGAGGGTCCCGGCCAAGGCATCCCCGGCTGTGCGTGGGTCACAGCGTGGGGCTGGCTGCGGCTCGGGCTGAGTCTGAGGCGGATGGCGGGGAGGAGCCGCTGGCAGCGAGGCCGCGGTTGCATCAGTCTTTGCGGGGGTGGAGCAGTGCCTCGTCCCGGCAGGGCCCAGGCCGTGCGGTGGCTGCGGCCCCTTCGGCACAGCCGGGGCGCCCAGGATGGCAGAACCCCATCGGCGCGGCCGGAGCGCCTGGGACCAGCCCTTCCCGGTGGTTTCCACTCCGGAGCCGTGAGCGCATGGCTGAGACCCCGCTCCACCAAGCACGAGAGGGCCCCGCGTCAGAGCAGGCAGCGGTGCACGCCTCTCCGGCGCAGCCCCCCGCGGCGTGGCCCTGCCGGCGTGGGCGGCCCGTGCAGCGCTGCCGAGGTCCTGGCGCAGCGCGGAGGCTGCCCAGCTTTTTCTCTGCAAGGGACCCCGCTGCTGGCACCGGCTCACGCTGCACCGCTCTGTTCGTTAGGGAAACGAGGGCCTCCCGGTGACGGGAGGGCAGTGCTGGGGCTGGGACAGCTTCAAAGCAGACAGCACCCGGGGTGATGCGTGCTTCGCCGGCTGCCCCCTGCCCCGGCCGCGATGATCTCAGCCCTGCCTGTGCGAGGGAGCTCGGCTTCCGACAGCAAAACGCGCCTCTGGGCCAGCTCCAGTCCCACAGACCTGCCCGCGCTGCTGCTGGCAGTGTGCGAGCGAGCGGTCAGCCTCGGGGAGAAGCGCCGTGGGGGTGCTGGCCCTCGGGCGGAGGCGGAGGTGAGCGGAGCAGCCTGGGCCAGCCCTGCAGCGCGGGGCTGGAGCTGCCCTCAGGGAACGGCCGGGGCACGGGGCGGAGGCGGTGAACAGCCAAGGGCCATCGTTGCTCCGGGGCTGGTGCGCACACCGAGACACAACAAATTCCTCTTTCAATACCCCCTTGTTTCCTCCTCTATCTCGCGCCTCCCAACATCTGGTAGCGTCCAGCGGAGGTGGATTAATGCTGCTGGAGTAGCAATATATCAGTGCAGTGGCGAACAGCGCTGGCTTCCCTGTGGTCGGGTCTGACACGGCATTTCCTGCCTGTCCCGGTTCCCTGCTCGCTCAGTGCTGCTCAGTCCCTCGCTGCTGCCTGGCCTGGCCCTCGCGCCTGTCCCCACGTGCCGCCAGCTCTGAGGACACCCGCGGGACGGGACGGGAAGGCTGGCGGGCAGCTCTGGGCGCTGTCTCCTCGCCTTGGGTGGCCATGGTGCCTGGCTGGATCTCCTGATGCTGATTCCAGGCGCGGGGCTGTTTTGAGGCGAAACACGCAGTGACCGGGAAAAGCATTTCACCTGGTGAACTTGCTGTGGGAAGCGGCCGGGGCCAGATCTGAGCTCACGGTTCATCTGTTCAAAACATACAGCTTCGCTCCTGGCGGGTGCTTTGCAAGGAGCTGGAGCCGCCGTGGGAGCAGCGTTTGCTGGAGCCGCGCTGCCCTGAGGCTGCCAGCGGCATTGGTGTGCTGGGCGCCGGCGTGAGCTCCTGCACCGCCGGGTGTGGGGCTCTGCGCGACCCGGCCCTGGGAGCACAGCCTCCCCGCGCCCCCAGGGACGCCGCGGTGACGCGCTGGTTTGCCTTGCAGGGGAGCTGTGCCCGCAGCTCTGGGACGAGGACCTGGTCGGGGACAAGTATGAGAACATAACGGGTAAGGAGATGGAGACAGGCGCCCGACTCTGCGGGGATGGGCTCTGCACCCTGCCAGCAGAGCATCAGCCGTGGCACCCGTGCCAGGGCCAGCTCTCACCCCCTTCTCCCTGTCTGTCAGGTTTTAACCTGATTAAAAGGTTCGACCTGCTGAAGATCTCCTCCATCAAGAAAGTGCGCGGCCCGCGGGGGCCGGCGGTGCTGCGGCTGGGTGCGGTGCCGCTGGTCCAGCCCACGCGGTGAGTGCGGGCGGCTCGCGGGGTCCCCCGGCTCCTGTGATGCTCCCACCCCCTGCCCCGAGCGCGCCCTGGCCCCCCCATGCATGGGACCCGGCCGCCGCAGCCCTGCGCTGCGTGGGCGAGGGTGGGCAGCAAAAGCAGCAGAGCTGCGGCACCCAGGGGGATGCAGAGGTGCCGGGGTGCAGCCCGGGGCTGCCCAAGCCACCTTTCTCCTTGAAAGTAAATCACGGGCTGAAGCAGCTCGGCTGGGCTGCGGCCAGCCCTTGCGCAACCGCAGTGCTGTGGATGCTCTGTTTGCTCTCCTGAACTTGGCAGGCGCCGGCCGGGGTCTAGACAAGCTCGAAACGCTGCACAGCTCCGAACAGGGACTGCCGGGTCTGCTGGGGCCGTGGTGGCTGCTGGGGGAGCCGCGCGGAGCCCAGCCCACGGCTCCGCTGCCTCCATCACATCCTGTCCACCCGTGCCCGAGGCTCTGCTCCCGCCGTGCCAACCCGTGGGGCTGGCAGCTCTGTGGTGCTGCCACGCTGGCAGGGATGCTGCAGCGTGGCGGGTGGGAGAGCATCCACGTCCCGGGGAGCAGCTGCTCCTGCAGGAAACGGCTGCGGTTTGCACACCCACCTGGCCCCAACGCTGCCCCGGGGCTGGCACACGGCTGTGCCGGGGAGGGGGCTCTCCGAGGGGGCTCGGTGCGAGGGGCACCTTGGGGCGAAGGAGACCCAGCCTTGGCTCCTGATCTGGGCAGCCGAGTCCTTAGATGGCTTTTAGATGGCAGATGCTCCAGGCTGGTGTTGCTCTTGGCCGGGTGCCTGTGGCAGCCCAGAGCCAGTTCTTGGGAGCGCTCAGCACAGCAGTGGCCCTGGCAGCCGGGGTGTGAGCCCCATGTGGGCACCCATGGGTGCCCCTCTGCCCCGGCCCCGCTCCTTGGTGCCTGGCAAGGACGGCCCCGTGCCCCATGGAGGGGACAGCCCACTCCCACGCAGCCACCTCTGTCCCGCTCCAGAGCTGTGGCTTGGAAAATCGCTGGCATGGTGGAGCTGAGGCTGGGAGCAGAGCAGAGCCCAGAGCAAATATTTCCAGCGGCAGAGCAGGCTGCGGGCGAGCGGGGCACGGGCCTGGCTGGGGGCAGGCTGTGCTGCTCCCCTCCGAGCGCGCAGGGGCCGGGCTGCCTGCGGGAGCTGGGCGCTGCCTCGTGCCCATCGCCCCTGCCAGAGCATCCATCCCGCACAGCTCTTGGGCTCCTGGCCGCATGGGGACAAAATTAAATCCTGCAGCAATAAACACTCCTGGGCGCTGGGTGCTGCAGTCACCCCAGGAGCATGTTTGGGGATGGCTGGGATGCACAGCGGAGAGGCTGTGCCATGGGGCAGGGCTGGGGCAGAAGCCCCTGGGGCAGGCTGGGCTGTCGTGTGTGTGCGTGTGCTCTGTCCCCTCCACCACGTGTGCTCCGTCCCCTCCACCACGTGTGCTTTCGGCCAGTGCAAGGGATGCTGGGCTGCGCTTTGGGGAGGACGGCGCGAGCTCCCGTGCCTCACCGGGCGGGAGGGAGCGTTTCTGCCGTTTGTCTCGTGCTCAGCTCCTGTTGCACAAGCGCTGGCGTCTCTCACAGCCGGAGCCCATGTGCGTCCCGGCAGAGACACAAACAGCTCCTGGTCCAGCCTGCGCCGCTCCGGGGCTGCGCTCCCCGGCCTGGCTCTGCTGCATGGGGCAGGAGCTGTCCCGAGGGCACGGGCAGCAGGGCTGGGGAGCCTCGCTCCACGGTGCCACTGATGGGGACAGACCCAGGGGGCTGCAGGGGACAGGGTGCTGGCAGTGCCCAGGGGGCTTTGGGGCCAGCGCCGCCCCTGGGCTCGGTGTAAATGGCATTGGAGTGTGGTGTGGGTCCGGCCTGCCCCGCGCCCCGCTGACGCCTGTCCCCGCAGGCAGGTGTTCCCCCACGGGCTGCCCCCTGAGTTCACCCTCGTCCTCACCTTGCTGCTGAAGAAGAACAGCACCGGGGAGCACTGGTACCTCTTCCAGGTCACCGACCGCCAGGGCTACCCCCAGGTACAGCCCCGGGGATGCGGGATGCGGTGGCGAGGGGACCGCCGAGCGCCGTCCCCGAGCACGGTGTCCCCTCTCTGCCCAGCTCTCCCTGGCCGTGCACGGCCCCGAGAAGAGCCTGGAGTTTCAGGCCAGGGCGCCGGGGGCCGCGTTCGTCAGCACCGTCTTTGCGGGGAAGGCCGTCTCGTCCCTCTTCGACGGGCGGTGGCACAAGGTGGCGGTGGCCGTGCAGAGCCGCGCCGTCTCCCTCCACATCGACTGCGGCTCCATCTTCTCCAAGCCGCTGGGGCCACGGCGGGCGCTGGCCGCGGACGGCAATGCCTTCCTGGGCTTGGATGCCACGCGCGGGACCGCGGTCCGGGTGAGTCCCCATGTGGCTGCGGGTGCAGGGTCCAGCGCAGGATCTGGCCCTGACCCACCGCCCCTTCCTGCTGCAGTTCGACCTCCAGCAAGCTCACATCTACTGCGACGCCGAGCTGGCCAGGCAGGAGGGGTGCTGCGAGATCTCGGCCAGCGGGGTGAGTGCCCCGCACCCTGCATCGCCCGATGGCAGCTGCTCCTCCAGTCCCTGGCATTGCTGTGCACGGTCAGGGCTTTCCCCAGAGGGGAAACTGAGGCACAGCAAGGGCAGGTCTCCCCCAAGGGTCACTTGCTCGCGGTGGCTGGGGATGTGGGGGGAGCAGTGCAGGGAAGCTCCCTGCTAGCCCCGGGACGTTGCTCGATGCCTGTCCCCATGGGCACGGTGCCGGATGCGTCCCTCTCCTCAATTGCACTGGGTGCCCAGGCAGGGCTGGGGCTCCCGGCCCCCCGTGACCCCTTCTCTCCCGGCAGTGCAAGGCCGAAGCACCCAAGACGCGGCGGCAAGCGGAGCTGATGCAGAGCAGCAACCTCATCGAGATCTCGCCGCAGCCCCAGGGCCGGGTGTACACGCGCTGCTTCTGCCTGGAGGAGCCGCTGGGCTCGGTGAGGGCTGCGGGGCGGCGTGCTGGCTGCCGGGGCCGGCCCGCGCGGCCGAGCACAAAGCCACGTTGATTCATCCCCTGGAAAAGCCCTGCCTCACTTTTTCCACCGCCCACAACGCTGGGAGCAAGGGGAGGGAGCGCGCTGGAGCTGGCGGCACCGAATGCTGGGGAGCGTGGGAGGCTGCTCGCAACGCTGCGTGGGGCTCAGCCCGCGCCCCGAGGCACGCGGGGAGGGCAGGTGGCACCCATGGGTGCCCCGGGTGGGGTAACCCAGGGGTGCGTGGGGAGGCATCGCCCCGGGGTGCTGTGCTCTCTCCACAGGAGCCAGCGAGGGCCTCGGAGAGGAGCAGCCTGAAGGGAGATCGTGGGGAGAAGGTGAGGGGAGGTGGGCAAGGGTGTCCCAGCCCGGCTGCCCCGGTCCCGGCATGCCCCGTGCTCCTCTTCCTCCTGTCCCCGCTGCCTTCAGGCGGTCTCTGCTGCTGCCAGAGCCGCAGCGATGCTGTCAGGAAGCGGCTTGTCTGCTCCCCCGAGCAGGAATTAAGGCCCCACTTTCTCTCTGCTGCTGCTGGAGCGATCCCAACCGCAGCTCAGGGCCTCTTTGTTCCCTCCGAGCGTCTGCAGAGCCGGGAAACGTCTCCAGCACACCCCGTGCCCTGTCCCTGCACTGCCCTGTCCTGCCCGTGCTCCTGTGGTGGGATCCTGCTGGGCATCCCCAGGGTGCAGAGGGGTCCCATGGCACAGGCTGAGGGGCCAGGGGGGCTTTGAGCTTGCCCGGCTTTCCTCCTCACTCTCTGCTCCGTGTTGCTTCCCCACAGGGCTACAAGAGCCCACCAGGGACGCGCAGCGAGGAGGTGAGGCTGGGGGCTGCCCTGGGGCGGGAAGGGAACCCTGGGGTGTCCCCAGCCGTGCCGGCCCCGTGGGAGCGCGCTCGAGCGGCCGGTTTGGCTCAGAGGAGCTGTGGTCAAGCCACAAAGCTGCAGGGAGAGCCTGTGCCAGGCCAGGCACTCTCCTCCCCTCCCCGGGGAGGCTGGAAACACTTTCCTCGGTTTCCCCTTCTCCGCCCTGGGCATCCCCAAGGTGCTGCAGGGCAGCCCCCGGGCAGAGCCACTGCTGGGGGAGCCCTGCGGGTTTGGGGTGTCTGGGCAGCAGCCGCGGGCTTGTGGGGGCCACGGGGAGCAGGTGCAAGCGTCGTCTCCATCTCTTTCAGTGCCCGCCCTGCTCGCCGCAGACGGCCCCGGCAAATGTGAGTGTCCTGGGCAGCACCGGGAGTGGGGACACCAGCCCCTGCCCGCCCCGGGGCTGGATGGGGCTCTGGGTCCATGCCTGGGGATTGGCCCGGGGATGGCACCCACGGCTCTGCCATCACTGCTGCTCCTCCTGGCCCCGGGCCTGGCAGCGTCTGGCTGCTGGGAAGGTCTGATCCCTTCCAGATGTGGCCCCATTCCTACAGCAACCTCTGGCTGGAGGCGGGGGGCTGGCAGAGGGGACAGGATGCTCAGGAACCCGCCTGCCCTATGGGGCTCCTGGGGTGGCACTTGGGGATAGGGCGATGGGGAGGAAGGGGACCGCAGGGAGGATGGAGCTGTCTCCTGCGGTGTGCCCCGCCGGGGTGCCAGGTGCTGTGTGACGCTGCTGTCTTCTCTCCCTAGGTCACACTTGGTCCCCCAGGACCCAAGGTAGGTTTGTCGTCCCCCCGCCCCCGGACACGCAGAGCCCATCTCCAGCAGGGATGTGGCCGTGGAGACCCTCGGCTGTGCCCAGAGCACCCCTGCCCTGGGAGCCAGGGGCCATGGTGAGGGGCACACATGGACATGGGGACACTGCTGTCACATCTCATCACCCGCACCCTTTCTCTTGCAGGGCGTGAAGGGAGAGCGCGGCCTGCCCGGCACCTACGGCAGCAAGGGGGAGAAAGGCGACCGCGTTAGTGTCCCTGGCGGGGACCCCGCTGCCCAGGGGTGCTCCCTGTGGGGCTTCTGGGGCTGTGGGAACCCCACTGCCCCACGGAAGAGCTCCTGAGCCAGGTCCCCCCCCGAGCCATCTCCTCTCCTCCCGCAGGGTGCCGACTGCGTGCGCACAGACCCCGGCGGCCCCTTGCAGGTGAGACCCCTGCCCTCTGCGCCCCGCCAGCTCCAGCACCCCCTGGCTCCGGCACCCCCTCACCCCCCTCCCCTTCTCTCCCCAGTGCGCCGAGGGGCTGCAGGGCGAGAAGGGGCAGCGCGGAGAAGCGGTAAGTGATGCTGCAACGGCCCTGGGGCTCCCTGCTCGCCGCGGCCAAGTTTACGCTGTGGGATGTAAATATTTGTGCGCACATCCTGTGCGGAGGCGCCGGGGCGGGCGGCGGTGCCATCCCTGCAAGGTGCACGGCCCCGGCGCCGCGGGGTCCCGCTGACGCTGCCCTCTCTGTCCCACGCAGGGGCTGCCGGGGGTGGCTGGCGCCGACGGGGAGAAGGTGAGGACGGGGTTGGGGACGCGGCAGCGGGGACATCCGGGCAGGGAGCTGGGTCCTGGAATGGTGACAGGTGCCAGGAGCTGCGGGTGCCCACCCAGGCAGCATCGGGGCTTGGGCACCTGCAGAGCACAGCAGGGTCCCTGAGGGCTTTGCTGGGGGCGTCTGGGGACATGGGGCAGCGGTGCTAGGGACACGCTGATGTGACACTGCAGAGGTGGGGACAGAGACCCCAGGGTGGTGCTGGTGACATCCGTCTGTCCTGCAGGGCCAGAAGGGTGAGAAGGGCGACGGGGGACTCCAGGGCAAGCCGGGCCGCCCAGGCCGTGATGTGAGTAGTGCCGGGCAGCCTGTGGGGCAGCCTGTGGGGCAGCCTGTGGGGCAGCGGAATCCAGCAGCCCGTAGCCGGACCAGCGCGCCCTGTGCCGTACGCGGCGCTCACCCCGCTCCCTTCCCACCAGGGCCGGCCAGGAGAGATCTGCGTGGTGGGTCCCAAGGGCCAGAAGGTAGGTGGGGGCTCAGGGGGGCCCGGGGCACCCGGGAGCAGCGCTGGCACGGACACCCCTCCTTGTGTTTCAGGGTGACCCCGGCCTCGTGGGACCCGAAGGGCTGGCTGGCGAGCCGGGGCCGCCGGGCAAGCCGGGCTCTCCGGGAATCGGCTTTCCTGGGAAGCCGGTAAGGACCCTGTGCCGTGGGGCATCGCTGCGGGGGGTGGGGGGCGGCGAGATGCCGCCGGTGCTGCCTGATGGGGCTGAAGGGCTGCGGCAGAGCTGATGCCATCCTCTCTCCTTTTCAGGGCGACCCTGGTGGTCCCCCAGGTCCAAAGGGAGAAAAGGTGAGCAGGGGGCATATGAAAGGGGTCCTGGCCGGCCCCGCTGCCCCCTCCTGCCTGAGGAGCCAACCCAGGGCTCCCCGGCTGGATCCAGACCCTCCCCAGCTGATTCGCGGTGCCATGGCCAGGCAAACCCCGCTGGGCAGCTGGGGGCTCGGTTTGGGGAGCAGGAACCCCTCACCTGGGGAAGGGTGGCTTGGGGGTCCCAGGGATGCTGAGAGCCCTCGGTGGGGGCTCAGCAGGTGCTGGGGCCCCCCAGAGGAGCTGGTGCTGGGGTGCACTGGAGGTGCTGGCTGCGCTCCCTGATTTACGGAGCTGGAGAGGAGCAGCTGGGGGCAGCTGCTGGGGAGGGGGATGCTGGGCTGGGGGCCGCAGGGCTTGCGGGGCCAGCAGGGCTGTGGCTTCCACCTTGCTGGGCTCAGGCTCTGCCATCTCTGGCTCCAGGGCAGCTCGGGAGCTCCTGGACCCGGCGGATCGCCTGGGACACCCGTGAGTACCGAACACCACGCTCAGAGCCAAGCCCAGGGTCAGAGACAGGTTTCTTGGCTCGGGGTCAGGGCTGCTTGGCTGGAGCAGCGATGGGATCCGAGCCCAGGTGTGGGAAGGGGTTTGGACAAGCCGACAGCCTCGCTGGGGGCTGGGACCGACCCCACCGGACCTGGGGGCTCGGGGGCACCCGGTGTGGGCAGGGCAGAGCTGCAGCACACCCGCTCACCCAGCCCCGTCCCCTGCCTTCCTCCTGCAGGGGCCACCCGGCGTCCTGGGGCCGAAAGGAGACAAGGTGGGTGCAGGGCGGCCCGGCGCGGGGCCGGGCGGTGGGCACAGGGCTCTGCCCATCCCCCTGGGCTGGGGGCTGCTCAGGGCACCCTGCCCGGCCCCCCACCCGAGGCCCCCAGCCCGGGGCTGTGCCTCACCGTCCCCGCTCGGCAGGGCGAGCCGTGCGAGGTGTGCCCCACCGTCCCCGCGGGGATGCTCAGCGCCGCCGGGCTCCCCGGCCAGCCGGGACCCAGGGGGGAGCCTGGGCTGCCCGGGAAGGACGGGGTCTCGGTGAGTCTGGAGCTGGGGGCTTGTAGGAGGGCTCGGCGGTGTCTCTTTGCGTCACTAACGCTCCCTCTCCGTCTCCAGGACAGACCCGGCCCCGTGGGACCCAAAGGGGACAGGGTAGGTGATGCAGGGCTGAGCTCGCCGGGGCAGGGTGACGCTGAGCAGCGTCCAGCCCAGCCCAGCTCCTCTGTTTCCTCCCCAGGGAGACCCCGGCATCAACGGGATAAAAGGGGAGAAGGTGAGTGTCTGTCCCGCTGTCCCACCGTCCCGCTGTCCCGCCTGGCGTGGGGCCAGCCCCTCTCCCTGCTCAGCGGGCAGCCCCGCAGCCCCCTGACCGTGCCATCTCCGTGCCCCTCACAGGGGGACTCCTGCCTGTCCTGCGATGCCCGTGTCCTCGCCGCGCTGCTGCGGGAGCCCCCCAAGGGGCGCGAGGCCGAGCCAGCACCGCTGCTGGTGAGTGCGTGGGGCTGAGCCCCCGTCCCTGCTGAGCCCCCGTCCCTGCTGAGCCCCCGTCCCCGTGCCAGCGGGCGCCCCGGGGCTGCGCGGGTGCTGGAGGTGTGACCGCGCGGGCTGCTCGGCAGGGTGAAGCAGTCCTCCCCGGGCTGGCTGGCATCAAGGGCGAGAAGGTGAGTGACCCCCGCAGCCCCCTTTCTGCCCACCCCGGAGGAGCAGGAACAGCTGCATCCCCCCATGGGCTGAGGGCAGCCGCTGGGGCCGGACCCTGACCCTGCTCTCTTGCCAGGGGTCCGGTGGCCAGGAGGGACCCGTGGGCAGACCGGTGAGTGGGGACACGGGTGGGCAGCACGGAGGCGGGGGGCTCGCGGCGGGCGCTGGGAGCCTGGGGGTGTGGGAGCCGGGTGCTGGGCTCCGCAGTCTCATCTGTGCCATTGCAGGGGCTCCCGGGGGATAAGGGCGATCCAGGCATGCAGGGACTGAAAGGAGAGAAGGTGAGCCCTGCGACGGGTCCCCAGGACTCCCTGCCCTGTCCCTGAAGTGTCCCCATCCGGGGGACAGTGATCCTGGCCACTGCGGCTGGCGCTCCAGGGCAGGGACCTGCACGGGGAGGGAGCGCTGCAGCACGTCTCGGGCGCTGCCTCCAGCCCACAGACGCGTCCAAGTCCGTCTGTCCACGTGTCCCGCTGAGCGTCCCTAAGATGGGGACAGCAGCAGGGGTTGTGGGTCTGTCCCCCGACCAGGGCCAGGCTCTGACGGGGCTGCCCCCCGGCACAGGGCGAGCCATGCGGGCAGTGCCCCCCGGCTCCGCAGGCACTGGAAGGGACAGCGACGGTGCTGGCCGTGCCCGGAGCGCCGGGACAGCAGGGCAGGGACGGCCCCCCCGGCAAAGCGGTGAGTGCACCCCGTGCTCAGGGGGTGCCCGTTTTGGGTGCCCGAGGGATGCTCTGGCCTGATCAGTTCCTCTGTTTCCCCAGGGCAAGCCCGGTGACGTTGGCCAGAAAGGGCAGAAGGTGAGAGGGGATGGGGTGGGGGCTCCAGTGGCAAGGCTGGGGATGTGGAGGGGGGCCGTGACCCCCCTGCTGTGGGGCTGGGGCAGTGCCGGTGCCGCCCTGCCCTGTGCCAGCCGTGTCCCTTCTCTTTGCTAGGGGGACGCAGGCAGCCCTGGGGACCCGGGCGCGCCGGGCATGGCCGGACTCCCAGGGCTGTCAGGTGAGCCGGGCATCAGGGGTCTGGCCGGCCCCAAAGGCGAGAAGGTGAGGACCCTGCAATGGAGCGGGCTCGCAGGGGGACTCGCGTCCCGTCACCCTCTCCTCCATCCCCCCGATCCTCTCACCCGTCCTGACCTCCCCTGCTCTGCTCCCTCCTCTGCAGGGAGACGCCTGCGAGTCCTGCCCCACGCTGCAAGGGCAGTTCTCGGACGTGGTCGGCATCCCGGGAAAACCCGGTGCCAAAGGGGACCAGGGTGCCCCGGGCATCGGCCAGCCAGGCAGACCCGTGAGTGCCCCGTCCCGCGGTGCCGCAGGCGCCCCGCCGGCACCGAGCCCCCGGGGTGACCGTGCTGTGTTCTAGGGGAAGCCGGGGCTGCCGGGGATTCGAGGCCCCGCCGGGCCGAAGGGGCTGCAGGTGAGTGGGGCTGCGGGAGTGGGTGCTGGGGGCCCTCGGTGCCACTCACTGCCCCCTGTCTCTGCAGGGCGAACCGGGACCACGGGGGATCGGCCAGCCAGGACCACAGGTGGGTGTGTGTGCCGTGCCGTGCCGTTCCATGCCGTGCTGTGCCATGTCACACCGTGCCACGCTGCTGTGCCCTGCCATGCCGTGCCAGGTGGCTCCGCCAGCTCTCACGCTCTGTTTTCCCAGGGAGAGCCCGGGAGCACCGGACCACCAGGGACCCCCGTAAGTGGCATTTTGGGCTCCCCACTCTCTCTGTGAGACGCAGCAGTCTCCAGCCCCCGATTCTTGCATCTCTCCCTTGCAACTCCCCTGTGCAGATGGTGACAGCGTGGCCCTGGCCAGACCATGGCTCTGGAGTGGCCTTGGGGACAATGCTGTCACCACTGCTCACTGGCTGGACTGGCTGGGGCTGCTGGGGAGAGCTAACACCATCTCCTGCCCCCAGGGACCCCCTGGACCCCGGGGACCCCCAGGAATCACAGCAGAGAAAGGAGCCAAGGTAAGGGAGCGTCCCGCCGAGCCCTCCCCTCGCAGGGGCTGCCTGTCCCATCGCACTGGCAAGCCCGGCCCGGGGCCGCATCCATCCCGGGCGCAGTGCAGCGCTGGGGCACAGCGAGGTGCCGTGTCCCCATGCGCTGCCTCGTGTCCCTGTGCTCTGGCAGGGGATCTGCAGCTGTGCCTCCCCCTGGCGTTGGTTCCCCCCAGCCCCCCCTCCCCACNCCTTGCCCCCCCAGCTTCTGTCCTTTCTCCACAGGGATCTCCGGGGCCCAAAGGTGCAGTGGGCCCCCCCGGACCACCGGGGACCAGTGTCACTGGGCCACTGGTAAGTCCTGCCCTGCGGGGGGGACATTACCATCTTCCCCTGGCCCCTTGATGCTGGCACCTGGGCTGAAACCCACCGTGCTGGGGTCTGAGCCCAGTGCTGAGCTTCCTCACGCTCCTCTTCCTCGCAGGGCCCCGAAGGGCCGCAGGGGCTCCCCGGGGCGCCCGGCTCCAGCGGGCTGCCGGTAGGTGCGGGAGGTTGGGGGGGGCAGCAGCCGTGGCANGCCGTGGCAGGGGCGCGGCAGGGTCCGGGGGCCGCTTGCTAACATCCGTCCGTGCCTTCCTTCCTCGCAGGGAGAGAAGGGCGCCCGGGGCGAGAAGGTGAGCGGGTGCCGGGGTCAGGATGGGGCTGCACCGCTGCCGCCCTCCGTCCCCCTGCGCTCACCTCCGTTTTCTGCAGGGGGACCCCGGGGAATGTGTCTGCCCGTCCAGCCCGCGCCAGGACCCCAGCCACGCCGGGATGCCGGTGAGTGCCACGGGTGCCAGCCCCAGCCCTGCGGCTTTGCGCCGCCCCGCTGAGCATCCTCCCTTTCTCTTGGCCCCAGGGAGCCCCAGGACTGTGGACCGGGATGTCCTGGCAGCCACAGCCGGGTCCCCAGGTGGGTGCTGTCCCCGTGCGCACTGCAGCCGCCGGCCTCGGCACTGCCTCACCACCCATCTCTCTGCTTCTGTTTTGGGGTCTTGCAGGGTCCCCCTGGAGCTCCTGGTCCCCCTGGCCCTCCCGGTGCCCCAGGCCGCCAGGTGAGCGTTGGAAAACTGAAGCAGCAGAGTGCACGCAGGTTCTGATCCTGGCTCACTTTTAGCAAAGGGTTTCAATATTCAAGCTCTCTCCTTGGCTTTAGGGGGTCCCAGGACACAACGGTTTGCCAGGGCTGCCCGGGCCGGCTGGAGACCTGGTAGGTAGCGGCTGTGCCTGGGCGCAGCACCCCGCGGCCACCCACCCCGCGCCCTGTGGGGACTGGGAGCATCCTCCTGTCCCGCATCCCTCCTGCATCCCTCCCGCGGCTCTTGCAGGGGCCGTTGGCTGTCATGGCCGAGAGGAACATCGAGGTGCTGAAGGTGAGAGCCTGGGGTGGGACCCATGGCGGGGTCATGCCAGCCCCAGTGCCCGGGGGCCCCAAAGCCCCTCGGGGTGCCGCTGACCCCCTGCCTCCTCCCAGAACATCTGCGGGGACTGCGCCCAGCTGCAGGCAGCCTTCGAAGCGCCCAGTGGTGTCAAGGGAGAGAAAGGGGACCAGGGCATGCCAGGCGCCCCTGGCAGCGAGAGCTGTGCCCGCGTGAGTATTTGCCCACCTCCAGGCACCTGAGAGCCCTTGCAACTGGGGGGCCTCGGGGCGAAAAGCAGAGACGCTCCTGAGTGTCCAGGCGTCGGCTTGTGCAGCGGTCGTGCAAAGCAGCAGGCGCTTGCAGGGTTGGGCACGCTCTGGGCGCGCTGTGGGCGCGCTCTGTGCACGCTTGTCCCTTCCCAGCGTGCAGGCAGGCTTCCACGCACAGCTCCCACCTGCCAGGATGGGGCGTCCCGGGGGCGGACGGGCTCATCCCGTGCAGCGCAGGCTGTGCGGGGCCAGCGCAGGCTGGAGCAGAAGGTGCTGAGCGCCCACGGGGTGTGGAGCTGCGCACCCCGGGCTCCTGCCGCTGCACCTCTGCGGGGCAGCCCCGGGTGACTCTTGGGTTTTCTTCCAGTGCTTTGCCCAGTTCCCGAGAGCTGAGGAGGCTCGGGTGAGTGATCCATGCCGCTGGGGCAGGACCCGGCACCGTACCCCTTCGGGGCGCTTGGCGGGGCTTGGCGGGGCTGGGCCGCGGGGAGCAGGCAGAGCCAGCCCCGGTGCTGACGCGGAACCGTTCCCCGCAGGGCGATAGCCCGGACTTGGACTGCGTGGGCGACCCCGGGCTCCCCGGTGCCCCCGGCATCCCTGGCGAGAGAGGCGAGCAGGTGGGTGCCCCCCAGCGCTGCCCCCTTCCAGGGCACCCGCAGCCCTCCCGAGTCCTTCCCGGCGGCTGTGGGTGCCCCTCGGAGCCGGAGCACGGCTGTGCCCCCTCCCTGGTCACGTCTGATGGCACCCGTCCCCCTCCAGGGCTCACCGGGACTGCGGGGACCCCCAGGGCCACCCGGGCCCATTGTAAGTACCCCTGCTTGGGACGGGGGGCTGCTGAGCTGTGCGGGCATCGTGTCACAGCACTGGGGGGCTCAGAGCCTCCGCTGTGAGTCACCGAGGGGGCCCAGCACCCCGACACGAGGCCGTGGTGATGGGCAGAGAGCCGCAGCAGGTGGAGGAGCGGCACGGCTGTCCCCCCGCAGGGCTGGAGATGGAGGTGAAGGCGCTGCCAGCCTGGACACGGAGCAGGAGCCCCACTTGGCTGGGGCCGAGCTGGCCTGCACCGGCCACTCTGTGGCACCCCGGGGGCTCAGCCCCAGCCCTGTTGGGCACTTCCAGGCTGTGACGTCCCTATTTCTCCCCTCAGGGCCCCCCAGGCTTTCCTGGAACGCAGGGCGCACCCGGACTGCCCGTAAGGACCCAGCACGGCTCTGCTCTGTGCCGTCTGTCGCTGCCGCTTGGTTTGGCTGTGCCCCCGTCCCCATCTCAGCTCCCCGCGGTGCCGGGCAGCGGCCCCAGGAGCAGCCACATCCCAGCTGTGCCCCCTCTCCTTTCACCACATCTCCATCCATGCTTTCCATCTCCATCTGGGGGCTCTCGGTGGGCTCAGGCTCAGGAATGACCGCCCTGAGCTCAGGGACCTGGTGCTGGCACCGGTGCAGCTCCTCTCTGCCCCCGGCTGCCCCGTGCTGGGTCCCTCACTGTCACAGGACCTGGCTGTGCCGGGGCGGCCGAAGCGCCGGGCTGGCTCGGCTCTGCACCGGGTGTGCTGGGTGTGCCGGGCACCGGCTGCCCCGGCATGGTGCCCGCAGCACGGCACAGCTCCCGCGGGTGGGCTGGGTGCACCCGATGGCACCCAGCTGCTGCCCCCTGCCCTCCTGGGGGCATCCTGCCGTGCAGCCCAGGCTGCCTGAGCTCATCCTCATCCTCCCCTGGTGCCTGACTCCTCCAGGGTCAGCCAGCATCCACCACCATCTCCATCTGCATCTTCATCTCCATCTTCATCCTCATCCTCCTGCTCCCGTCCCTGCTAGCAGGAGGTGGCGGCGGGGTCGGTGGTTGTCCTGCTCTGGTGGCTCTGGGAGAATCCTGCCCTCCCTCACCTGCACCGGCCGCGTTCTGCTCCCGTCCCCTCGCCCGCTAATGTCACCGTAACACCACCATCTGTGTGGGTCTGTGTGGGTCGTCGCTCTGCGGTGTCAGCGTGTCCTGTCCAGCCTCCACCACATCAGCACCATGTAACCCCCACTAACCCCCCCAGCCATCCGTGACACCGAGCCTGGGGGCTCCCGGCTGTCACCTGTGTCACCCGTGTCACCTGTGCCTCATGTGCCCCGGGAGGATGGGGAGCAGCGGGTGCCCTCACCGGGCTGGAGCTCTGGTCTGAAGCGTGCCCTGGGCAGCGGTGGGTGCTGGCAGCGGGGCACCCCTGAGCAGCCCCCCCCGGCTGGGCTTTCTGCAGCCCCTGCAGCACTGGGGCTGCCCGTGGGTCCTGGCATGGGGGGCACGGGCAGCGGTGTCCCCACGCCTGGCCGTGAGCGCAGCCGGGGCCGGGCGGGTGCGTGCCCACGGTGCCCGGTGTGCGTGCGGTGGTGCCAGGGCAGGACGTGGGGCAGATTGCGGCCCCTGGGGGCCATGCCCGGGCTCTCATCCCACGCTCTCTGTGGGTGCAGCCCTGGGAAGGGGCCGTGGGAGCCCCCCCTGCAGCTCCTCTCTTCTCCCCTCCAAGGGTCTCCAGGGGGAACGCGGCCCAGCTGGGATGGCCGGAGCCAAAGGGGAGCCGGTGAGTGCGAGCGCCCACCCTGCCGTGGGGTGGCAGCAGGGGACGGGGTACATCGGTGCCCCATGGGCTGTGGGCACCCGCCCTGGGCACTGCAGGCAGCTCAGCACCATCCTCCCCCTGCACAGGGACCTCCAGGGCAGCCTGGCTACCCCGGTGCCACAGGCCCCCCCGGCCTTCCCGTGAGTACTGTGGGGAGCCCAGCAGCGTGTGCCAGCCCCCTGCCACCTCCTGTGTCCCCATGTCCCTCCCTGGAGCTCACTCGGGCCCCCGTGCTGCCAGGGACGGGCAGGCAACCGGGGGACCTGAGCAGGCACCACGTGTCACATCCCTGCTGGGCTCATCCCTGCCCCACGTCAACCCCTGTGCCCTGCACGTTCTTGGTGCCTTATTGATTCCCTGCCTGATCGCTGTGCCCCGTCCGTCCACCACGCCCCGTTTGTGCCCCATTTTTTCCCCCCATCCATCCCGGTGCCCCGTTCATGCCCCAGCTGTCGCCCCATGTCCCATCCCTACCCAATGTCCCATCTGTACCCCATGTCATGCCTGTGCCCCATGTCCTCCTCTCTGTGCCCCCTTGTCCCATCCGTGCCCTGCGTCCCATCCGGGCCCCGTGTCCCGCTTCGTCCCCTGCCCTGTGCGGGGCCTCCATCTCCTTCCTTCCCCAGGGAATCAAAGGTGAGCGAGGCTACATGGGCCCCCCCGGGGAGAAGGGGGAACTGGTGAGTCCGAGGCTGGGCTGTGCTCATCGGTGTGGGGCAGAGGGGCTGGGGGCTCCTCCAGGTGCCCCCGTCGCTGTGGGCACAGGGCTGGGGTCCTTCCAGCTGCCTCCGTCTGAGCCCTGCCCTCCCCTTCCCAGGGCCCCCCCGGCTTGGACGGCCTCCCCGGTGCAACGGGGCCAGCGGTAGGTGCGGGGCTGCAGGGAGGGAGCAGGGGCCGCTGCAGTGGCCGTGGGGACCCCGAGGGGCTCACGTCTGTCTCTCCGGCAGGGACCGAGGGGCGAGCGCGGGCTCCCGGGCAGTGCTGGCGAGAAGGGCGACCAGGTCAGCATCCCCGGGGGGCCAGTGGCCGGACCCCATCCCTACAACCCCATCCTGCCAGCCTCATCCCCAGCTCGCCCCCCCTGGGGACGGGGCACTCAGGACCCCCTGTGGGGGTCACCTGTGGCTGTGGGGCAGGACCCAGCTCAGCTCTCGTCTCTGCAGGGTTTCCAGGGCCAGCCCGGCTTCCCGGGGCCACCTGTAAGTACGTCCCGTGGGGCTGTGGGGAGCAACGCTCCAGCACTGCGTGGTGTCCCTGGGAGATGGTGCCAGTCCCCCCCTGAGTCCCCCAAAAGGTCGGGGAGCAAGATGGGGAGGGGGACAGGGGTTTCTCCCAGGGCACGTCCTGCGGGACAGGGTGCGGAGAGCAGCCCTGAAGCAAAACCCTTGAAATGAGTTTGGGGATGGAGGGATGCACGAGGGTGGGATCTCATTCACCCATCGTGAACGTGGCTCCTCTCCTCAGGGCCCCCCCGGCTTCCCGGGGAAGGTCGGCCCGGCTGGGCCACCGGGACCTGCAGCCGAGAAGGTGAGTGATGGGGACAGGGACAGCGGTGGCACCGCTCATCCCTTGGGCTGGCGGCGAGTGTTGGCATGGGCCAGGGACATCCCTGACCCTCCCGTGGCTCTTGCAGGGCAGCGAGGGCATGCGTGGGCCCACGGGGATGCCAGGGCCCCCTGGACCCCCTGGACCCCCGGGCATCCAGGTAAGGGCTCCCCCTCCCCGCCCTGGGGGCATCGCAGTGCTCCTGTCCCCGTGCTGGTCCCCGGGGAGCCCCAGGGCTGCTCGGGGCATGCCACCCTCCGAACACCCTCCTTGTCCCCGCAGGGCCCCGCCGGCTTGGAAGGACTGGACGGCAAGGACGGCAAGCCGGGGCTGCGGGTGAGGCACCGGGGTCTGCCGGGTCCTGGGGGGCAGCAGACACCCTGTACCCCCCCGGACACCCCCAGCCCCTGTCTCTTTCTCTCTAGGGTGACCCCGGTCCCCCCGGGCCACCAGGGATGATGGGTCCTCCGGTGAGTGATGGCTTTCCTTGTCCCCCTCCCCGGTGCCCGCTGTGTCCCGTGAGCCGTGCCAGTCCCACCGCTGGCTCCCGGACGGCTCTGAACGTGCGAGCCCCGACCCCGACCCAGCTCTCGTCTCCCTCCAGGGCTTCAAGGGCAAGACGGGGCACCCGGGTCTCCCGGGACCAAAGGTGAGTGACGGTGGTGCTGGGGGACCCCCGGTGTCCTCAGAGCAGCGGTCACCCCGCAGTGGTGACAGCCCCAGGGACCTCAGCCCTGTGCGAGGGTCTCCACGCGTTGTGCTGCCTGCAGTGTCCCTTTGTCCTTCCAGGGTGACTGCGGCAAACCCGGCCCCCCGGGGAGCACGGGCCGGCCCGGGGCGGAGGTGAGCAAGCGGGGTAGGGGCACGGGAGCTCTGTGCTGGACGTGTCCCATGTGCCACCCTCATCCTGCTGTCTTCTGCAGGGTGACCCTGGCCCCATGGGACCTCAAGGCCGGCAGGGACCCCCGGGGCTCATCGTAAGTGGCTCTGTTCCCCCCCGGGCGCACTGGGACCACATCCCCGGAGTGGGGGCATCGCCCCTGGCTGAAACCCCTCTCTCTGCCCCCAGGGTCCCCCTGGCAGTCCAGGGCAGCCGGGCCCTGCTGGCCTCGCCGGAGTGGTGAGTACCCGTGGGGCAGCCACCCTTGCCCCAGGGGGTGGTGGGACAGGACGAGGACAGGGATGGGACGGGCGTGCGGTGGCGCTGCCGCCCTGCCGGTGGCCATCCCCACCCTGTGCTGCCTCCTACACCCGGCTCCCTCCTGCCCTCACTCAGGGGCTGAAGGGCGAGCGCGGCTCGGCGGGGGATCGAGGTCTGCCGGGGATGCCGGGACAGCCAGGGCCACCGGGACACCCTGGACCCCCGGTGAGTGCAGCGGGCGGGTGCCACATCCCCTGCGCCCGGTGCGGCGGGGACGGCGAGCGGCCGTGCCGGGTGCATCCCACGCCTCCCCGCTTTGATTTTGCAGGGGGAGCCAGGACCAGACGGACCCATCGGTAAAGAGGTAGGAGGGGGGCTGTGTGTGCCGGGGTACCCCTGGGGACAGCCCTGTCACCCCGCTCCTCTTCATCTCCCCAGGGCCCCCCAGGAAAGCCTGGCACTGCGGGACCCGCTGGCCAGAAGGTGAGGGCAGAGCTCGGCTGTGCCACTGCAGGCACCCCAGTGCCCCCCAGCCCCACGTGAGGGCTGCCTGTCCGCGTCCCCGCAGGGTGAAGCTGGATTCCCCGGCGAGCGAGGCTACCCCGGGGAGAAGGGCAGAGCTGGCACGCCTGGGGGGCCGGGCAAGAGCGGCTCCATGGGCCCCGTGGGGCTGCGGGGCCCCGCGGGCGAGAGGGGCCCCCCCGGCTCTCCGGGACCTGCGGGCAGCCCCGGGCTGCCGGGGCCCCCGGGGATGATGGTAAGTGGGGGCAGCCGGGGGGCAGGAGCCCGACCCCGCGGGGCAGAGCCGGGGCTCGGTGGCCATGGCCTCTCCCGTGTCCCCTCCAGGGAGACGTGGTGAATTACGATGAGATCAAGAGGTTCATCCAGCAGGAGATGAGCAAGATGTTCGACGGTAACGGGGCGGCGGGGGCGAGGGCCGGTGGCTCCCCGGCACCCCCTCGTCCCCACTGAGCTGCCTGTCCCCACAGAGCGCATGGCGTACTACACCTCCCGGCTGCACTTCCCGGTGGAGATGGTGGCATCCCCGGGCAGACCGGGTCCCCCGGGCAAGGACGGGCTGCCCGGCCGGCCGGGGCCCCCTGGCTCCCCAGGGATGCCGGGACAGATCGGCAGAGAGGGGCGGCAGGGCGTGCCGGGCATGAGGGGTAGGTGCCGCGCTTGGTGTCCCCAGTGTCCCCGAGTGCTGGGGTGTCCCCCGTGCTGGGGTCTCACCCTCCACACCTCTCCTCCAGGGGAACCGGGCGCCAAAGGAGAGAAAGGGGAAAAAGGCATGGGGATGATGGGGGACAGCGGCCCGCCGGGGCCCCCAGGTGAGCCCCCTGCCTCCCTCCACGTGGCTGGTGGTGCCGTCTACCCCGCGCCACCTTCCTCCACCACTCGCTGTCCCTTCCAGGTCCCCAAGGGCTACCAGGCTACGGGAAGATGGGCCCACCGGGCCCCGTGGGACAGCAGGGCATCCCTGGCATCCCCGGCCCGCCGGGCGCCACGGGGCCACCGGGCAAGACGGGGCACTGCAGCCCGGCCGAGTGCCTGGGCGCCCTGCCCGTGGAGCAGCCGCTCTTCCAGCCCAAGAACGCCAAGGGCCCCTTCGGCTGAGCTGGCCCCGGCCGCTCCCCACTGCTGGTCTTATTCTTTCCCCCGTTTTCCAGGGGGCTGCGCCGGTCCTGGGGGGGTGCGGGGTGCGGGTGTTGTCCAGCTCCGCTGGTGGGTGGTTGTAGGGCAGGTGGATCCTGCCCAGCCGAAATACAGCCATGCTGCTGCCCCACGCCTTGGCTCATCTTTTGCGGCGTCTCAGCTGAACGTCCTGTCCCCATCCCTGTCCCT
>VXAL01018353.1:10146-37551 GCA_013399475.1 Chauna torquata
CTGGAAGAAGAGGCCGACCCCCTCCTCATCACAACCTCCCTTCAGGAAGTTGTAGGGTGCAATGAGGTCTCCCCTGAGCCTCCTCTTCTCCAAACTAAACAATCCCAGCTCCCTTAGCCGCTCCTCACAAGACTTGTGTTCCATACCCCTCACCAGTTTCGTTGCCCTTCTCTGGACACGTTCCAGGGCGTCGATGTCTTTCTTGTAGTGAGGGGCCCAAAACTGAACACAGTACTTGAGGTGCGGCCTCACCAAAGCTGAGTACAGGGGGATGATCACCTCCCTGCTCCTGCTGGCCACACTGTTTCTAATACAGGCCAGGGTGCCATTGGCCTTCTTGGCCACCTGAGCGCACTGCCGGCTCATGTTCAGCCCAGCATCGATCAACACTCCCAGGTCCCCTTCCTCATCTCAGTCTTCTAGCCACTCAGCCCCAAGCCTATAGCGTTGCATGGGGTTATTGTGGCCAAAGTGCAGGACCTGGCACTTGGCCTTGTTAAACCTCAGCCCAGCAGTCCAGCCTATCCAGATCCCTCTGAAGGGCCATCCGACCCTCATGCAGATCGACACTACCTCCCAACTGGTGTCGTCTGGTGTCGTCTGTCTACTGTTGCTTTTTATGGGCCAGAGTTTCACTTAGGCAAACAGGAAAGAATCCATTCCTAGAACTGAATGTATTTTCTGTGATTTTTATTTTCATTGTATTCTTTAGTATATAGTAGGTGACATAAGGTTTATTTATTGTTATGGAGGTATTTATATCAGTTCCTTCAGCTGGCATAGGTTGACAGAATATGTTATTAAAAGATGTTCTTAATTACTGAGTAAATGCAATGATTTCCATATTAAAAATTTTTGTTACTTATAATTTTAGGCAAAGAAGACAAGAAATCCAAGTTGGTTCGAAGCCAGTCTTTCAGTACTCAAGCACTGCATCCAAAATACAGCAACATAGACAAGTGTCCTAAGTATCTTTATTGTATTAATTGCTTACCTAGTAGACAGCTGTTATGAAATTATATGCATGTGAATCTATAGAGGTGGTGATGCGCTCACTGAATTGTGACCTAAATTTTCAGCTTTCTGTTTAATTGGGTAAGGTATGTAGTTTTGAATTGAGGGAAGAAATACCATTCTAAGGCATACTGAGCCCTACAAGTTCTTATGAAATCCTTTTAGTATATAAATATATATTAATATATGAATTTCATTTTCATATATAAATTTCTTTTCAAGATGAACTGCCTGATCTAAATTCTTTAAGAAATTTTAGCATAACTTTCTCAGTTTTTTCAGATAAACTCAGAAATTACTTCAAATATTATCAAAGAGTAGGATGGGAATTTATACAATTGAGAAGAATAATAAGCAATTTGGTTTTGTTTTGTTTGTTGTTTAAGTAAAAGTTCTGCTACAGGTTATACATCTTCAATATCAGGAATTGGGAAGAGTTGTATGTTATCCTTTACTGGTAAGTAGGTTATTACATTAAATATACATCTGTTTTTTGTTAGGATAATGAGTATGTGGGCCCCTTCAAACAGACATGCTAAAAGATATCATCTTCCTAAAGAACATAAAACAATAGATACCCAATATGTTTGAGCACTTAATATGTATTAGTCTAGTTAGTCTATTTTTTCTGATTTTTTTTTTTTGCTTCATGTTCATTTAAATATTGTATATATAAATTCATGATCATTCAATTACAAATAGTAAAAGTAAACATGAATTTGGCATTTCTTGACTGGCATTTTAGTTATAGTAAGAAGGTTGTTTTTGTGATTTGCCTCCAACAATCTTACGTGAGGAAAGACATATTGTAGAATCACTTAGGTTTGAAAAGACAGCCAAGATCATCAGGTCCAACTGTTAACCTAGCACCGCCAAGTCTACCACTAAACCATGTCCCTAAGCACCACATCTACACTTATTTTGAATACCTCCAGGGATGGTGACTCGACTGCTTCCCTGGGCAGCCCATTCCAGTGCTTCACAACCATTTCAGTGAAGAAATTTTTCCTGATATCCAACCTAAACCTCCCCTGGCACAACTTGAGGCCATTTCCTCTTGTCCTATCACTTGTTGCTTGGGGGAAGAGGCCGACCCCCACCTCACTACAACCTCCTTTGAGGTAGTTGTAAAAAGTGGTAAGGTCTCCCCTGAGCCTCCTTTTCTCTAGGCTAAATAACCCCAGTTTCCTTGGCCATTCCTCGTAAGACTTGTTCTCCACACCCCTCACCAGCTTCGTTGCCCTTCTTTGGACATGCTCCAGCACTTCGATGTCCTTCTTGCAGCGAGGGGCCCAAAACCGAACACGATACTCGAGGTGCGGCTTCACCAGAGCCGAGTACAGGGGGACAATCACTTCCCTAGTCCTGCTGGCCACGCTATATCCGATACAAGCCAGGATGCTGTTGGCCTTCTTGGCCACCTGAGCACACTGCTGGCTCATGCTCAGCCTGCTATCAACCAGTACCCCCAGGTCCCTTTCCGCCAGGCAGCTTTCCAACCGCTCTTCCCCCAGCCTATAGCATTGCATGGGGTTGTTGTGCCCCAAGTGCAGGACCCAGCACTTAGCCTATTTGAACCTCATACAGTTGGCCTCAGCCCATCAGTCCAGCCTATCCAGATTCCTCTGTAGAGCCTCCCTACCCTCAAGCAGGTCAATGCTCCTGCCTAGTTTGGTGTCGTAATGTGTATCATGTACAACTTCTACTGAACTGGGTAAGAGAAACTGCTGTCTGGAAATGCCTCTCTCTCCATTGAGTGTTGAAGAGTTTGGATGATTAGTTTAGATTAGAGATTAGAATGAGATGAATTGTTTTCAGGAGGAAATCCTGTCTTTTTCCATTCACTACCAGTAGACACTAGATAATTAGCTGGTTTTTTTCATGAAATTACTTAAAGATTTATTAAGTTGAAACCATTCACGTACTGAAAGTTAATCTTTTGGATTATTGCCATAGGAAATATCCCATTATTGCTATAGGAAAAACAGCTCATTTTGTTCATTCTCTGTGTATTTTTTTCATACAAAATTTTTTGTCTAAACCATAGCTCTTTATTTCAGATGATTCATTCCGGATTCATTCTGCTGGTAATAGTGGGAATGCTGCCTTCCCTTCCAGTTCCTCCCTCACAACTTCTCGCAACTCATTTAACTCAACAGACCAAAAGAACAATGGAAATAAAGAGAGTCAGTCCCGAAAGATGAGTATGTAAGTGGTTGACAAGAGGTTAAACCAAGCTTATGGGTAATATCTTCAAAGGGAATTCAAAAGAGCCCTGTAAAATTAAGCCTGTATTTATGATACTTTTTTGCCCAGGTTTAGAAATACAAAAACAGCAGGGTAGAAATGTGATGTGTGCAATTACAAACGCTTTTAAGATTGCTGTATGTTGCCCCCCAACTTTACTCACAGATGAGTTTAAACAATTGCTTAATTGTAAAATAAAACACTCAGAAGTTTAACAAACGTCAGAAATATTCTCTGAACAGCTAGCATTCATCTACTTGTATGCATTATATTATGATATAGTCTCTGGCCCTTTCTCAGCTGAAATTTTACCACCTTCACTGTACAAGCTATGTTTGTTCTGGAGCAAGATCAAGCTTGCATAGCGACCTGTTGTTTTTTAAAACAGCATTTTCTTTGTAGAAAAAGTTGGAAGGTGAGTGCTGAATGAAAGTGGACACTATATGTTGAGTCAGTGCTTTCACAGCAGAAGTACTTTAAGATGCCAAGACAAATTGCACTCTATCCCTATCCTTGCCAGAGTCTAATGCATTCTCTTAAATACTCCTCACAGTACTTACTTTTCATAGGTGATCATTAAGCGTTCACTTATTTCAAAGTGCCTGACTGCAAACTCAAGAGTTGGATTAGTAGACGTGTTGATCATTTTCAGCCATCTATGTCAGTAAATGGGACATATGCCTTGAGTACATAAAATGACATACAGTGCTACATACTTTGAAAAATCAGGTCCTCAAAACCTCATGTGCTGTCACCCTAATCACTGTATAGCTCTGTTCCATCTCTTTAAAAGTAGAATAATAGTTCAAATGTTGTGACTTTTTAGCAGCCATTGTAGAAATTCCAATTACTCATATCTCACACAGATTTTTGAAAATAAATTGATTAATATTCATGAAGCAGTTAGATACTAAGATTAATTAGACTTTTTTTTTGCACCATATAAAACTTTTCCTAATTTCAAAGTGTTTTTCTGTCTGTAACTTAAAATAAAACTAATATATTTTGTTTGAATACAAAGGGGCAGAAAAAAAGACCAACACAGAGCAGTCTATACTTTGACTTCAGGCAGGAAAAAGGAATTTAGGAGACCCAGCTTTAAGTCTCAGTGTACCATACCCAAATTAATATCTTAACAGACTATTTGAAAGTAGGTATCTGATTAAACATAATGATCTGGATGCTTTCTCTGGTTCAGAAAGTCCCTAAACTGCACAGCGTCAGAAGCCAAGAGGATATACTAGGGGGAAGAAAAAGATTTTGGGAGAAAGAAGAGTGGGCTTAGGATGACCTACATTTAACTCTGAACATGAGTTTTAATGTTGTGTTATGGGAAAACACGTCTCTCAAAAGGGTATAATGTCTATTGTACTGTAGATTCAATTTCTCTTTTGTAATCTGACCCAATACTTAATTGTTTTCATTAAAAAATGGAGCAGCTCTACAAAGTAGAGTAGAGATACAAATTCAGGAACGGTTAGTAGTAAATGCATTTATCCTCATGACCTTGTTGACCACAGATATATTTAGGTGTACTTCTTTCTATCTTTCTTTTGATCAGAAAGTCAATCCTGGTGCTAAGAAACTGCTTGGGAAAAGTTTTTTTGAAATATGTATGGCCTCAAAACAAACAAACAAACAAAAAAACCTGCTTCAATGAAACATTGTTTTCTGACTTGAATGAGGATAAAATTTAACATCCAAGTATATAAGCTATTGACAGAAATAACTTTTACTGAGGGAAGAATTTGAAAATTATATAAGTGAATTGAATAGATTGCAATCGAATAGATGTTTGTGAATGAGTATCACCTCATCTGTGCGCTCATTAAGGCAGAAAACTTGTGAGAAAGTAATAATTGAGCATATATTTAGACTATATCATCATGTAAATTTACACATGTTCTGGTTAAACATTGCACTGACCATCTTAATTCTGGCAAGTCCTAGCTTTTAATTCATTGGCTGTGCTGAATGAGTAAGGTAACTTCTAATATGCCTCCTTTTCTAAGAAATTACATGTGTCTGTAAAAAATGGAAGATTTGGGCAATAATGTGTTGTTAAATAAATATTAACAGATATAATTAGTGATTCTTAGTTTGGACAAAATTTTATTTAATTAACTAAATATAATTTTTTCCATAAAACTGTTCTAATGCATATCTGCAAAGGCGCAGTTTTGACGAGTATACTTTTGCAATTTGTAGGGATGAAGAATTTCTTTTTTCATACATTTCATGTATTCATGCTGTTCTAGGAACTTTCCAAAATCCAAAGCTACTTTGCTGCAGAACTGAGGTCTTTATTTAACATACTCATGAGTTCAAACACTTTGTCCCACTTCAGAGAAGTGTGCGCTGATTAAAATATTCCCTCTTTTTTTGAAAATAATATAGATGCAAGAAAAAAAATTTCAGTAAAGCCTGATCCAGTGCTCGCAAGTGGGTAGCTGGAAAATGACCATTAGATATGGTGTCATTTGCCAGCCTTTAGGTAATACTCAGGCAATAGAAAATGCAAGAATTATGTTGAAGATGCACCTGTATACATTAGTGGTGGAGCCACAGAGGGGATGAGCACGTTATGGAAAAAGAAGGAATCGCAAAGAACACTAGTTGAGTATTTCATCCCACAAGAGACCTTATTTAAGTCAATTTGCAGAGCAAATGTGCGGATCTGACTATCTGTTGAAAACTTGCCAGTTAGATCATGAGTCATCCTAGGGCAGAAATTGATGTGATTCATAAACACCAAGTTCCATAAAGTAGTCCAATCTTGTATTATTATACTGGTTAGCTTTATTATTTTCTTTTAAATGTTTTCGTTTAGGGATGAGAATTCCTGTTTTGCTTGAGTTGCTGTAATAGGACTGATTTCAATATGCATTTGGTAAAAGCTAATATTTTTCAGTACTTTATAGATTTATCAATAAAAATATCCAGCTTTATGGGCATCATTTAGAATTTTGCATCTTGTCTACAAGCATGCAGATTTTATTTAACTTTAAATTAAAAAAGCGTAAGTTAACTTAAAGAATGAGGGGTACAGGTTTTCCATCCTGTAAAAGGTAGGGAGTGGATTTACTGTTGCATTGAAATCAATTTCTTAATGATAAATTGATATCAGTATTTTATAAGATGTCCAGAACTGACCTTTAAGACATCCACAATGGTGTGTTGTAACGATTATATGCATAAGTATCTTGAAGTAGTGTCTTTCACCCAGTCATATAATTGCTTTAGGAAGTTGAGCACAAGATGAAGTAGTTCTGCCACCAGTCTACTACACTTTGAGTTGGTTACATAAGGCTTATAATCATGTTTTCCTCCTGCCATTTAAGATGGTAAGAGTTCTGAGGTCCAGTGGGATTGGAATGTGATTTGGGTTCCACCTCTAAGATGAAGCTAATAGATATCCTAATGCTGGTGTATTGTCATAATAGGTTCCACCAGCAATTTTAAAGGGTTAAACAGAACAATATCTTGCTTTGATTGTAAATGATACTCTAAAGTATTGATGCAAATTAATGTTTCCACAGAGTTGTGAAAGTTGTCTTGTTTTTCCAAAGATCTCTGTTACAAACAGTTGTTAGTTAACATAGCTGTAACTTTGTGAAGCTACAAAATGGTATTTTTAAAGATTAAAAAATTAAGCCTATGAAAAGTGCAGAAATTGTCCAAATCACATTATGGTCGATAGAAGGCCTAGGAATAACACTGTAAAGATCTCTAAGCTTCTCTGTCTTTGCTTTCTCCGTTTTCCTCAGATTTTATCATGGTTAAGGCTGGAGATGCATTATTTGTAAACATGAGTAGACTACTTGTAATACCTTAGCCATCTCACTTAGAGACCTCTGCATTACGGTAGCAATCTTCATGGAGAAACACACCCTTTCTGTGAAGAATGCTCTCAAAATGTGTCTGTTGTTTTTTTGAGTGGATGCAGTAGAGCAGCTAGTAATTTTTGAAGTACAGCAGCTAACAGTTATATTAAAACATTCTACACAATAGCAGTTTATTACATTATTTAATAATATAGCAACAACATATTGTATGTTTCTTCTTTCGTATGAAGAAAAAACAGAAAATCGAACTCTTAGATCTTCTGACAGAAAAAGAAGAGAACCAGAGACTGTTGGAAGCAACATTCTTGCACGATAAATCTGGAGCAGCGGATGGGACACTGTAATGCCTGGAGTAACTAAATGTATCTTTCATTGTTAAAACCTTTTATCTTTTAAATAAAATCCCAAGTTGTAAAGTATGTTCCAATAAGTAAAGTAATGGTTGCAGAATTCTAATGTTGTAGTGAAATGTTACGAAATATAACTTCAGCTATGTGCTCTTAACTGCTGCAGCTAAAGAGAGGATTTTGATTTCTTCAGTAATGCCTTTGTAGTTCAAATTCTTGGATTTAGAATGCATATACCCATGACTTAGTTGGGCCTATTTACAATTTTAGGAATTCTTAGCATCCGTATTTTATGCAAGAAATAGAAGGAATTGCTGTGAATATGAAAAAGTAATCCCATATTTTGAGGAACCTTCAAACCTAATTTAAGACCAAAATCCAGAACCATTGATCAATTTTATATAGATAAAACATAAACTTCAGTAGCATTGTGCTGTGAATTTGGAGGTAATGTTTTTACAAGTACTAAGTAAAATTCATAAAAATCCTGTGTAAGTTTCAAAGCAGTCTAAAAGCAGATGTCTCCAGACGATATTAAAAAAAAAAAAAAAAAACTATTTCATAAGTTTTGTTGTATAAATACTTGTTTTAATTTTTAGTATTTCAGATTGTATTTTCACTTGAATAATTTATAATGATGAATCTAGTTTTTAATTAGCTGTTATTGCAAGCGATCATGCTTCAGTGATGTCATCTGCATTTGTTTGTATTAATGCTGATGTTTCTATCAAAATATGTCTGTGGAAAAACATGCAATTCTATTTTAAAAAGTTCTGTTTATGCCAGTACTTGAGAGAGAGTGTATGAAGCTATTGTCAGCTTCTCTATTTCAGAATGGAAGCAGCATAAATATATTGATAGCAGAAATAACTGTTTTTTTAAATCTGTTGGTGTATGATAAAGATGATCTGATTTGTGAATGCATATGCGTGTGTGATTACTTTTTATAATATATAAATATGAATGATGAATTTACTCAAAATAAAACCTAGGACAATGCTGTACATGCATGTTCTTGAAATAAATATTTTTTTTTCCCTCAGGGCATCTTTTATAATTAAAATAAAAGCATTTACCTATAGAAGGTATCTATTTTAAATAATAATAATGCTAGATTTATGCTGTCTTGTGTGAAGTACAAAATGTGTCTTTGGATTTAGCAGTGTTTTACTGTCTGAATACTTAAGTTCTTACTTTGCAGCTGGATTTAGAGGTATTCTCTGTCCCTAGTCATAAACATTGTTTGGAGTCTGTGGAAACTCTGTTTTTCAGTTTGTTCTGCAGCCTGGCATAGGATCCTGTAAATGACAGATTTCTTTAAAAGCTGCTTCAAGTATCATGATGCTTTTGACGTGCAGTATTGATGCAGACGTACAGACCTCCTATGCTGGCTTCTCCCAGGTTCGGCTTTCGTTTCACTGGTGAAAACAGATAGTCTCACTTCCCCAGGGACAACTGCCTCAACATATCAGGTACAGCTGCTCACCCACAGGCCACAAGAGACTGCTCAGTCTGTTCTCAGTCTGACTTCTGCCAGGGACCAAATCAGATCAGCAGTACCCAGCTACAGAAGAGGACTCATAACTGTTTGACCCTCAAATGCCTTTTTTAGAACAATGCAGAACAGCTAGTAAGTTCAGAAACTTGAACGCAAGCTATTTCTCCCCTTTATAAGCATGTAATGAGTTCTGTATACCGTCTGTCATTTGTTTGTTATTGGCTGTCGTTTGTCTGTCACTTTTTAACTGGTTAATTTATTTAATGCTGATAACACATGCTGTATTCAATAACCCTACCATGCATTAAATTCCTGCTATGTAATCTTTAAATGCCATGTTTAGACATCTTTGTACATCTTCCTTGTACAATACACCTGGTGTCTTGTGTACACTTTCATCAGTCCTTTGCACTACAATGCAATACAATTGCATCCCAGCAATCTTTTATTGGGCTGCTTACTTCTGGGTTACTTCTGTTGGACAGCACCAATACTTCTGAATCCTCCGTAGCGTTGTTTTTACCTGCTACTCAGAACAACAGCTATAGGTTGACAGTACAATGATAACTGGGTGGTTCTCTATAGCAGCATTCCTCCTGTTAATCATTCGGAGGCAGGAAGGAGTGATTCCTCTTCTTTCTGGGTACATTCATACTGCAATGTGAAGTTAGGTTAGATGTACCTTATTAGTCTAGTCAGGTACCAGAGTCTGCCCAATAAATCCTTTTGTAAGTGGCTTACACCAGTGTCTGGGTTGCTGTAAATAGTCATCTAATAGTACCTGAGGTCTTTACTTTTAGAGCTGTTTACAAGCTTTACCCTGTAGTCTATCTTTTGTTCCTCCTCTGAGCCCTGTGAAAGTATTTCTCATGTGGATGCATCTGTGGGCATTTAGCAATAGATACCTTTGAAGTTTCTATGCCAAATGATTTTGAAAACTCTTCTGCCCCCTTTTGGGCAGCTGTTTTGTGAAACACATAAGCAAGCAGAGGAAAGCTTAGGTCTTTTAGTTACATATAGTTAGAAATGGTATTTTGCATTGTTTCAAACTTGTATAGAGGACTCTGTTAATCAAAATTTACTAAATGTTAAAGACCTTCCTGTTCTGTGTTTAAAAGTTCTGTCGGAATCACTGCACTGCTTGAATAAGGTGAATTGTGATTAGTTCTTGGAAATACTTTTCAGGAACATTTTGGAAACACCTTTTGGATTTTAGGATCAACTCTGAACAAATTTATTCTAATTTTGTGGAGGTATGTTTTTTCCTACCCAAGTCTGTTTTAGTTTAGGCATTGAGTCCTGTGTTCTCTCTAACATTCTAGTTAATATTGCACACAAATTCTGTTTTTGAGAGAGGTCCAGCTTGGTGTTATGAGGTAGTACAGATTCAGATTTTCCAGGTACAGAATACCTAAATTATTTTTCAGAATTATTTTGTCTTTAGTAGAAAGAATATTTTAACAGCTGACATGTCATGTGCCCTGAGGAAATGAAGTGATTTGATACTCTGAAGAAACCCTTCAAAAGAGGTCACCGTCCTGGACAATGCAGACTTGATAGACAATTTCTACAGAAATGAAGATCTATAGACAGAAGCTGAAAATTCTCTTTTAGGGCTTAATCCTGCTTCTGGTATTGTAAGTGGCAAAAGTCTGGTAACATTGATGTCAGTAGGCTCTTAAGTCTCATTGCAACGGAAGATAACATTGAGGAATATCAAGTGGCAGTGTTTGGGAGTGAGCTTCCTGAATAAGCTGGTGTATGAATCTCTGGTTTTCATTCAGAATTATCACTAAGATGTTGAATTTTGAAAGTTCAGTTCTGTGAGGTTTTTTTTGAATTTGCATGGTAGGTTTTACAATAAAACGACTTTTGTCATTTTGTGCCCTAGTGCAGTAATCTTGTCACTTGGGCATTAACGAAATATTAATAGGATGACCTGCTGCTAGCTGGAGAGACAAAACAGATTTTCATACTTTGCTGTCTTTTTATTTCTAATGTATATTAATAGTTTAAAGAAAATAAAAATAAAGCCTCTTACATACCACAACAAAAACTGTTACCTTTATTCACATTTCTGTTGGATCAACTACCCTGCCAATGAAAAGTAAAGTTTTAAAAGTTTCTTCAAAAATCATAAAAAGAAAGGGTCGGTCTACTTTAATGACAGAAGGAGCTGAGAATGCAATTATTTCTGACCCACTAGCTGCTGTCGCCTCAGTTCCTTTTTCATCCACTTCAATTACTGCCTTTTGGACAACCTGAAATGCAATGTAGAGATAAAATAGGTGACACAAATATATGTGAACATGAAGAATGAATTTCAAAGTGCCAGAAATTCAGTTGAAGTAGGCGTCTATTAAAGATTACAGTAAGTAGGTCTGTGCAATCTAGCAATGTCTGTTACTGGTAGACTGTATGCTGTCTCCTTCAGAAGCAGAGGAGCTGGCACAACCATCATGACCGCAACGCTTAAGGTGCAGATGCTAGTTCAGGTATCATTGTGCTTTTCCGTTTTCCTGAGCATAAGCCTCACTTAGAGATTTTGTTCTTGCAGCTGGTAGTGTGAAGCTACCGTTGCATTTGTACAGTGCCGCTCTTTGGCACCAAACTGTACAAGAGAGATTTTCTCGAAAGTGGGAAGTGTGATTTAATTGGCCACGAACACTTAATGGCTGGCTGTCATTCACAGTTGATTTTGTGCGAGCTTAAGCAAATGTACCAGTCGTATTTTTATCCTGTATATTTCTATTTCTTATATTTGGTAGCACAGAGTAAATATGGACAGCAATGGGCTACAGTCCTCTAGTGGTCTTAAGGCCTTCATTTCCCACCTAAACCACAGGCTGGCAGGATATGTTTCTTTTTTCCTTTTTGTTCTTTCAGCCTTCATGTACCTCTGACTACTTCTCCTGTATTTGGGTCTGTATTGGTGAACTACCTGGCCAGCTGGTGCATTCCTAACTCCCAAACTCCTTATTCTAGGAATGACATGTCAAGACAGTTGAAAGACTTCCTCAGTGCCAAGCTCTCTGCTAAGTATCCTTAAGTAATAAAGATGGCTATCATGACCCACGGGGACGGGATGCTCCTATAGCACTTTGTAGCTGACGCACATATTGCTTCTAATATCAGTTAGCAGCTACTATTCAAGTGCAATTGTTTAATGATAACATGATATATGATCAAGGGGAAAGGAGAAGAGTGCTGCAGATTGCTATTGTACTTCACAACAGTGAAATTGTCAATACTAAACTGAACATCACTGCAATTTTATACATTAAATGTTTATTCTTAGTGTAATATGTTTTCTCAGAAAGTTTTTTTTTTTAAGACTACATAGCCAACACAGTTTTGAAAAACTGTAGTTAAGGGTTTAGAGTTTTTCAAAACTTATATGGAAGTGTTTGTGATACGACCTATTCACAGTTTTGTCAAACCATAAAAGCTTTTATACGGAGTTGGCGTAGGGAGACCTGTAACAGCGGCATCAATAGTTTAGAAATATTCTTTCTGACAGCGTACAACTAGATGAAGTGAGGGGGCAAAGAAGATGGAGCCAGGCTCTTTTCAGTGGTGCCCAGTGCCGGGACAAGAGGCAATGGGCACTAATTGAAACACAGGCGGTTCAGTCTGAATGTCAGGAAGCTCTTCTGTACTGCCCAGGTGACGGAGCACTCGCACAGGTTGCCCAGAGAACTTGTGGAGTCTCCTTCCTTGGAGATCTTAAAAAGCTGTCTGGACGTGGTCCTGGGCAACCTGCTGTGGGTGTCCCTGCTTGAGCAGGGGTGTAGCACCAGGTGGCCTCCAGAGGTCCCTTCCAACCCCAGCCATTCTGTGATTCTGTGAAATCTGTCCCAGGGTTATGGTCCTAGGCTATCAACCCTACTCCTGTGTGAGCATGAACAGTTGCATTATGTAAATTCCTTACATAGACTTATAAAGCTATGTTTTTAAATCCTGTGTCCAATTAATCTAATCTAGGTTGTGTTTTCCTCAACTGTTTCTAAATCCAGCTTGCTGCAGAAATTTTGTTACTCTTACTTTAATGTATGATTTTGCATTTAGCATTTCAGGCTGAGAGAGTTGGGGTTGTTCAGCCTGGAGTAGAGAGGGCTCCGGGGTGACCTTGTAGCAGCCTTCCGGTACCTAAAGGGGGCCTACCAGAAAGCTGGGGAGGGACTTTTAACAAGGGCATGTAGTGACAGGGCAAGGGTAATGGCTTTAAACTGAAAGAGGGTAGATTTAGATATAAGGAAGAAATTCTTTACTCAGAGGGTTGTGAGGCACTGGAACAGGTTGCCCAGGGAGGTTGTGGATGTCCCATCCCTGGAGGTGTTCAAGGCCAGGTTGGATGGGGCTTTGAGCAACCTGGTCTAGTGGAAGGTGTCCCTGCCCATGGCAGGGGAGTTGGAACTAGATGGTCTTTAAGGGTCCCTTTAGACCCAAACCATTCTATGATTCTATGATTACTGTATTTTATCTTATTTCACATAGTCCTGTTCTTGAGGTCACCACTTCCTCTTTTACCTTCTTTTTTTTCACCATGCCTCTTAGTTTTCTATCATCTGCAAATTGTCTTTTGCACAGACTAGCTGTTTCTTCTCAATGGGACATCTCTTAACAAATAGACCTGTTCCTTCTTGGTACTGGGGTGAATGTCAGATCCTTCCCCTGCCATCCTTCTTTCTGCTTCTCATTCTGCCTATGTTTTCTGTCAGTCTTCTGAAATCGTCTTTGCTCTCCCTTCCATAGTAGTATGAAGGTATCTTCTCCTCTTTTTCTGAGAGGCTGTTCCTCTCTTTCTTGCAATTCACCACCCTTGCCTTTGCCTGTTTAAATTGTTGACCTCTACAGATTACAGTGTATGAGGTGGTCAGTTGGGTATGGGTTGGAATACAACTGTGTTGTGATGATGCTTTGCCATGAGATTCTGTTTTTTCTCTGCGAAGGTGTGCAGAAGGGAAGGCTGGACTGCGTTGACTTCTCTTTCTCACTGTTACCTTTTAGAGATTTTATTATCTGAAGTTCCTAAAGTTCTTACTAAGAAGAATACCTATCTCTGGACTGTGTAGGAGGGTTTCCCTCTTTGGGTTTCCTTCCTTGCTCTGGCATTTACTATTTGACTGTCATTTACAATGTGTTTCTTGTTCACATTTTTTGTTTAATTGTACCCCTCACCCTCCCCAAGCTATATTCTTCCTGAGACAGGGCTCTCCTCCTGTAATGGGCAAGCTTAAAATGGTATTGAGTACACATGAAACGTAACCATCCCTTACTTCTACACACCTCAGACTTGAATTGGGATCCATTCTGTTTAAGGTGTGCAGATTCCATATACTTGGCAAATGGGGTCCTTTCCTAATAGTGTGCCTATAAGTCTGTATGGCACAGTATCTTAGCTGGGCTGTCTATATGCTATTATAATCCAAATAGCAACTAATTTTAGAAAGCTTACCTGTGAAACTGTTACATATCCTTGATCTGTGAGATGACTAAGGTCTGCTGTACGTGCAAAGAGATTTTTAATTCCAAGAGCATAAAGCAATTTCTTCATTTTGTATTTTTGTTCTAGTTTGAACTTTGGAAATGAAATATCCATTTTCCTTTAAAAAAAATAAATCAATGCAAACTTGAGATATATAGTAGGTTACTTCACTGCTAAAATGTGCACTACAGACAATAAAAATGAGGCAAAGGCTAAAGAGTCTCTGCTGGAATTTAGGCTGCCAGAATATCATCTCTGCTTTGTTGTATGCCAAGGTTGCTAGAAATCGTTTCCTTCTCAGTATAAAATACTTCCATGAGCACTTCCAGTGCCTTCCTACCAGGGTGACACACTCACTTATTGACCAGTGGAAGGGATTGTAACTTCAGGAATCACATTTCACAGGAATAACTTTTTACATTTTCATATTCAAATGTATCCATTACTCTGGGTTTCCACCGGTAGGAAAAGTTTCATAAATATACATATATGTACTTCTATAAATATGCATGTTTATACATACATTTCATAACCATAAATATATAGATTTATTATACACTTTGCCTAGCAGTGCTAAATTTAAAGAGAGAGAAGTCCTAATGAAGAATTTGGGAAGACTAGGTTGGCTATGCCCTCAGAGAGAGACATTTCTAACTGAGATGAGCCACAGACTTGTCACCTGAGTAGAAGCTTTCTCATGCCACTTGCCCATAGATACCCCTGCGCTCTGGGATGTGGGTAGGCTATTAAAGGGTGTCTACTCTGTAGATACTTAATGCCACAGAGACACCAGCGTGTTAGGAAGACCAGCTAATCTTTGTTTTGCCTTGTTGCTTTGCTACAATAGACATAAAAGACATTAAGGCCAACAGATATCACAGCAGTACCTGCTCTTCATGTTTGCAAGCCAAGATTCCACAAGGTCTGTTGTCAAATGGTCTTCAAGTGAAATGTAATCTCCTCCCTTTTCTGGGATGACAACCAGCATGTAGGCTTTGCCTTTGTAGGGTAGTTTTATCACGTTGCATCTTAAATTCTCATCAAAAGTTGAATTAACTTTATCTGACTTGAACATCATGGGTACCTGTACACTTCTGTATTTGTTTATGTGGAAAGTTTCCATTTCTGTGAATTTGGAATTAAATGGATAGAGCCACTTGCCTGAGGAAAGAAAGAAATGAAATAATTATGTGCATTCAGACTTGCTCAAAAAAAATGTTCAGAAGCCCTTAAGAAGAAAAGAAAAGAAAAGAAGAAAAGAAAAGAAGAAAAGAAGAAAAAAGAAAAGAAAAGAGAAAAGAAAAAAAAAAAGAAAAGAAAAGAAAAGAAGAAAAAAGAAAAGAAAAGAAAAGAAAAGAAAAAGAAAAAAGAAAAGAAAAGAAAAAAGAAAAGAAGAAAAGAAATGAAAAGGAAAAGAAAAAAGAAAAAAGAAAAGAAGAAAAGGAAAAGAAAAGAAAAGAGAAAAAAAAAAGAAAAAAAGAAAAAGAAAAAGTATAGAATCCTTTCTGTAGCTTGTTGAAGTGGATGTCAGTTGTGTCTGGGATAAGTAGATGACAACTGCAGTATACTTAGTGTGCTGTAAATTTTTTACAGCAGGAGAAGAACGTAATGCACCAAATAAACTGCTTCATTTGCAGAGAAAGGAGGGAAATATTTTTCTAATGTGGATTAGTTGCCAGTCAAGTTCAGAACTGATATTCCTTTTGTTCATTGAATGCCATATGAGTACCTGTCTTTTATTAACATGCCACCTTCTCTGAAAATTTCTACCAGCTGTTCAACGTCCTGTTTTTAAAGTAATTATACAATCTCTTGAATGGGGATTCAGCAGTGCATTGTCTGGTAAGGTGCACTGGGATGTGACCTCTTCTAGGCTATTGATGCTGATTTCTACACTTGCTTTCAAACAGCCACAGCCATTTATCTCTTTTCTCTGATTTTCTGCAAGAGAAAGTAACCTTGGCATTGGACAAACTGCATTTTTGTAAATCTAAATGAATAAACTTACTCTGTAGGGAGGCTGTACAGCTGTGTGGTAATTTTCTTTGTTCTCATATCTGTGTTTATTTTAGCGGGATTTCTGTGGATGGCAGCTGCTAAGTGCCTTGGACTGCAGCAGTGGCTGTGAGTATGGGTTTTCTGCACAGCATTCCCCTCTTCCCCTTTGCTATCCTAGCTCTTCAGCTTTGCTTTTACCTGACCAAGTGTCTCTGGCTTCTGTATGGCTGTTTCAGAGTAAAGTGTGGGTTATGCTCCCTGTCACTGGCAGGTCCCCCTTTCTCTTTGTCAGTTTGGTTCCTCTCAGGGAAAAAAGTTCTTGACTGAAATAGGGAAACGATTTTTATTTTTACGATTTTGTGTACTACAGAAAATCAGCCAATGATTTTATGCCCAGTATCAAGTATTCAAAAAACTATCTTAACTGTGATTAAGGTTTTTTCATTTCAATGGCTGAGTGAAAAATTAAACTTCTTTTTAGTCACAAAGAGGGATTGTCAGAGAAAGATTGAGATAGGGCTTTTTGTTCTCTTTGGCTCTCTGTCATATGGAAGAAAGCATAAAAGAATTGTGGTTCCCCATAATGAAAAATAATTTCCTATTAAATAAACCTATTAGAAGGAAGTAAATCTATTTAGAGATGTAGAGAAAACTGGACATGTGAATTCATTTAAACCTCTCCTGATGTAACTGAAGTCAGAGTCCTGTTTCTTCTAATAAATAATCATTTTGGAAAATAAAAAAAAATAGTTACCTTTAAAGAAAATGTAGTCCACAAGCAGCAGTTTATTATGGCGGTCAAGCTCTTCAAAAAGCTCTGGGATTTTTCCTTTGGTCCTTTGGTTAATATTTTGATTTATAACAAATTTTGCCTGTGTGATGTTTTGTAAGTCCACATGCAGGAATTCCATATCAAAGTACTGCTTAGACAAATTGAGGAAAGCCTCCTTGACTATGAAGTCCTCTTGGATAAAAGAAAGAATACCTTGCTCAAAGAGAAGTTCTTCATTCATTGTGATGTTATCTTTCAGTTGTTTAAACAAAGCTGGTAAATAATGACGATCTCTGTCCTTCAGAACATGGAGGTTTAAGCCTTTTAGTATTTGTCTGTGTGTTTCCCCTTTGGTTGCAAGCATATATGTAGCCATGAGTGTTGATACAGAAAGGGGAGAGATGATGATATTGTTATCATGTGTCATTGCAATTTTTCGGTAGAGATTAAATCCAAAATTTGCTGTCTTTTCAGTGAAGTTGTAAAGAGTGAACTCTTCAAGACCTTGCTCTTCAAAAGGTTTAGAGACATTTTTATGCTGATGCCATTCTTCCGAAATATTGACATTTTTATTTCTTCCTAAGAAATTCTGCCTCTTTTCCTTCTTTGGAGTTTTAGGTTTGATGTCAGCCTTGCTGATTTCAAAACATATTTCACATAAAAGAAGTAGATAAATTCTTATTTTCATGTTGGCATCCAGTAATGTGTTTGTTTTTTTTTTTTCCTAGTAAAGAAAATGGGAAAAAAAGGAAAACAACACAATGACTTTTTACTTTGTTATTTGATTCACAACACAAAAGGTCATAGATGTAGTAAGGTGATCTTCCTGCATCTTCAGTGTATACACTCTAAACCTAAGACCTGGTTCCCATCTGAAGGGTCAGTGAAAGAGAGAAGTTTACAAATTTAGTAATAGAATCCAGAAGAAATGCTATGGTCTGCAGTTCATTTCAGAAGTATTTCACTGATTTTTCCCTTGCTAATTTGCAAATCCTTTACAAAATCAAACCCAGATTTCAAGTGAGATATCCAGCTCAAAGATGAAAAATCAGCTTGTTGGACCTGTGTGGCCTCTTTTGTTCCTGTGAAACTGAAGTCATCTGTAAGCACAAGCTCTCTAGGCAGCACGTGTTGGAAATGACATTTTCCCTGGACAGCTCTGACAGTCTAATCCTGGATGGCGATCTACCGAGGAGATGAGAGACCTGTAAGTTTCTGCTGTTCATTCGCTCTGACAGGTGGATTGTGATTGCAATGTTACAGGTCTTAATCACGGTTACCCTTCTTATGGGATCCATCTACAGCTAGTGGCCTGACTGTTACCATCCCTTCTGTAGAAATGTTGACACAGTATTTGTTACCTTACATGTTTTGTATCAGTGGCATGCTGTATCAACAAGATTCAACTCCTTAGGAAAAAAGAAACGTTTGAGAAGCACAAAAACTGTCTGCTTTGATAAATGCCAGCCCAGAAAACAACTTGTTTTTGGGAGGTAGAGAATATTATATTAAAAATTCTTTTTAAAAACAGACACTTAAATACATGTATGTTATACGCAAAAATCAAATTACAGCCACTAGGTTTTGTTCCAGAAATGGTAAATTCCAAGAGCCAAGCAGAAAAATATTTAAGTATATAAATACTTTTTAAATATTTCAGAAATGACTCGGAGAATGCTGGAGTTCCACACTGCAAACTACTTTTGCAAACTTTGAAAAAGAGTTTTGCCATGTAACTTATGTCTTGTTTTCCCAGAATAAATTTTTAGAAGGATATTTTTATCTAGTTATGTAGAAAATGAAAATCAAACAAAACCAGTCTGTCTTTAAAAGAGATGGTCTTAAGCCAAGCTCATCAGAATAAATCAGGATTAACTCCACTGACATATAGATTGCACAAAGCTGGTCTCAGGCAAGACAGAGTCTGTGCCTGTGGGACTTTTAACCATTCATTCATCTCACCATGTTAAACAAACAAAAAAAACCAGTCTTGAAATAGGTAGCCATGGTTTAATAGGGAACTCGACAGTAATGCCACTTAGTCAAGATGAGCTAGCTTTCACATATGCAAAGGAAAACAAAGATCCTAATGTTAATGTGGCGCCAGTAGCTCTTTGTCAAGTAAATACATTCTTTTAGGGATATTGTCTATTATTGAAAGATTGTTGTGCTCAAAAAAAAAAAAAAAAAAAGCCAGATTTGATTGCTTTTTTACTTTCTCATGCTCTTCAGTTCACTTGCAGAAAAGTTCATTTGGGGAAAAAATGAGAGACATTGCAGATTTTAATGGTATATGTAATCATACCTCCTTCTTGGTCAACTCTTCCCTTGATACATCATGTTTGTAGATTGTTGGAGAGCTGGGCTTTAGATACTCTCATGACAAGAATAAAAAAGCTTCTATCTAGTTCGTTTTTAGTATCACCAAAACATCTGGAGCTTAGTATACAAGCAATAGGTGAAGTATTTCTGTAAATGTGAAGGAGCGGACTAATGTGGCCCTGGAGAAACAGATAGGATTTAGACATAGGAAACTTTTGCCAGTGAACCTGATTGGCACTACACTGCCCAAAGCAACATCAGAAAGAAGGTCAAAGTTCTGTGAAAGCCCAGATAAATATTATTAAAACATACCAGGTTTTCTATGCAACATACAGAGCAGCACTCAAGGAAACGTTACGGCTTCTGTGTTTGAATCCCTAGTGATATCATCCTAGTATGTGGCTCTATCAAGAGGGCCAGCCTCTAGCTCAGCAAGAAAACAACTTGAAGTTCTAACCTCAGTATCGTGTGGAGCAAGGTGCTGTACCTTCTAATGTACTCCTGTTGGCAGCCTGGTATGTACAGTTGTTTCTAGTTTATTCTGGTAAGTCAATATAAAATTTCACATTACTGCCTATACTTACCAAGCCCTGAAAAGATTATGAGGCTCAGGACTGAAAATACAATGTCATTATGAGGAACACTTGCATTTCATACTTTCATTCCACTTTTCTTTCTTCTGATACAGGTTGTTTATTTCTCCATTCAGATCATTCTCCTGATCACTTGTCATAGGATTCCCTGTTCTTTTATACTTCACTGTCCAGCAAATGCTGAAGCAGGTTTGACAGTGCCATCTCCTGCCTGAAAATACCATGTTTCAATGTCACATAGCATGAGGATGAAACAGGTGCTCCTTGATTACAAATACAGTTTTACACAAGTTGTGATTTCTGTGCAAAATTAACACAGGGTCTCTCATCTGTCAAACAATATGTTTGGAGAGAACTGGACATATTTTCCACAAAGACTCAAGGCAAACTATAGCATCAAACATTGCTTGTGTAAATTTGCACACACAAATGCACTTTTCAAGCATAAAATGCAAATATGTTCATCATTCATCTTTCCATCAAAGCATTATATGAATTCCTCTCCCATAAAGCAGTGTTGAATTGCACCTTATGGAAAAATCTTGAATGGCTATAATCTTTGGAGGTACATTTTCCCAATGAAAATTAAACAGGATGTTCAAGACCTCTAAGAAGCTTGCACAGAATCCTTTTATGTAGCAGTGGCATGCTAGTAGATGAAAGAGATGTATGGCCCATCATTAAAGTAGTAAGTGATTCAACAATCTAGAAAACACATGGCAACTATTAACTACTCCTTTTTAGTTAAGGATCTATAACAGCAAATTACAGTCATTCTACAATTTGTGATTTGGCATATGGGAAAGCTGATTTTATTTGATTGCCATTTATGTAGAGTTCAACTGAATTTCACAGTTGCCTGATTCAGTCTGTGGGAGTTAGTCCTGAAAAGGTATGTTGATGCGAGTACTGAGACATTTGGGTGCCAAGTCACAGGGTGCTTTTGGCAGTCAGGTGGTGTGCTATTTTCTTTTGAGATAATAGGTCACGTTCTGTACTTGGTGCAACACAGATGGGCTGTAATGACTTAATCAGGAGGCAGTGAGATCCCTGAATGTTGTGCCTCCTCTTGAGTGCATGGCAGCCAGGGAACACAGTAAAATATGCAGCTTACTGCATTTGTGAATATTTTTTTCTTTCTCTTTCTTTCCCATTAACTCTTGCTTTATCTTCAGTGAGATTCTTACTGCCATGACTGGCTGAAGAGGCAGATCATGAAAATCTTCGTGCTTGTTTAGTCTGCATTTGAGGTAATCCCCAAACCTCACATGAGAACCCAACTCTCAGCTCCAAGTGCTGGCCCTCAGCTAAGACGATGTGCAGCCCAGCCTGACACTCAGGAGGTCTGGATTCTGCAGGACTAGAGTAGGGAAGGGACAGCCCTGAATTCAACTCCTACCTTACCAAATCGTGCACCAGCTGCTTCTGCTGGGCTGGGACACTTACTCTCCCTGATGGACCATAAACAAATCTGTTAAGAGCTCTTACAGCAACTGCAAAGCACCTCTGCTCCTTATGTAGTGACCTGCTTCTGTGGGAAGTAAGATAAGCACAAAGTACTGTTCCTGCCGCAGTGCTATGCCTGCCCTGGCAGCAAAGAGGGACCTCTTCTGGGTCTGAAAATGTTTAGGGCTGTTTTTCCCCAAGGAATCATCCCTTCTTCAAAGAGGCAACCCTGGACACTGCAGGGTCAGGCTTAGCAAAGAGACAGGGACTGGAAAGCATCGCTTTCGATAATCCATCACAGAGAAAGGGCTTTCTGCAACAGCAGCGGTCCCTCTAAAAGGTCATAAGGCCTAACTGCTCAAGAGATGTTGTGGAGAACCAGCTCTTCTCCATCTTCTCCGGTGACAGCGCAATTGCCATGTAACACCTGACAGTGCTGCATTTGGCAGATGTCACCACCGCATCTCATTCTGCATGGGCTGGTTGGTACTTGGCTCCGGAGGGCCACCAAATCCATCCCCAGGAGATGTGAGGGGACCAAGTGGGGAATGCCATGAGCTGCCTTCCAGGTGGCTCTGCTGTCCTAGCACAAATGGATTTCAGACTGAAAGGATGGGGCAAACCCAGAAGTGCTTGTTTACAGCCATGTCCCAGACCAATTCAGCGCTCAAGGAAATAGTCCTGCTTCCTCAGGCATACACAAATGCTACTGGTTTGGGTGTTATGTACATCATGGGAATAAGAACCTCACAATTTCACTAAACAGTCACTGCAAGATTGAGATTGCAGCAATTTAAAATAAATGTTACATCAGCTTTGTCATTCACTTTTAATAACAAATGCAGCATGTCCTATAGGACCAGGAAAAACATTTTTGCAACAATAAAGTGACATTTTTGCACATTGTATTTTTATTTTTAGACTTCTAGAGTGAAGATTATTACTAATTTTGAGAGTCACACTCTCAAGAATTCTGAAGAGTCACTTCACAAAAAGGATAGACAGTTCATTAATACGTATGTGATAGAAAAAAGTTAATATTTTTTCCATTTTAAGAAATAATTGTTTCTAGTCTCAGATATCAAAGAAGTTTCTTACTCAAGTGCATTTTTCTTCTGAAGGTATTATAGGAAGAGAAAAACCAAATATTTTAGAGTCCTAATTAAGATCTACATCCATTTAAAACATCACATTTTAGAGAATATCTGATAAATAAAATATATATAATAATATTAATATACATGATAAAATAATCCTCCCTTTACAATCCCAATGCTTCATATAAATCTTGACTTACCTATTAGGTAGCTCCTCTGTTACTTATTCAACTATGTTTAAAAACCAGATGAAGGTGACTGTCCCATATAGAAGTTTTTCAACAAATATTTGCTCTTCCAAAGAGTAATAACCTGGTTTTGTCTGTTATAAATTAACTGCTTGATAAACACTGAGTGTTGTGTTTCCCATAAATGGCATAATGAGGGAGGGTTATATTCCAGTAAATATAATATGTCTTTCATGAGAAACAAGAGAACAGTAAACTCTCTGCATCCAGCCCTGAACAGCCCAATGGGATTTGGCGCCACGCATCCAATCGCCAATGAGAATTATTTTACAGGCAGGTCCTAAGCTGCTCAGTGGCAGAAGCAGTATCCAATCCTGTTTAAAATACGCCATTTCGTAAAAGAATAGGTCAACATTCACTGAAGCAAGGGGAAAAAAGAGGGAGGGAAGGAGCAGATGCAGAGTGTTTGTAGGGACATTGACAGCTCCCTAGCCCTGCAAGGAGGCCATTCCTTTTAGAGGAGAAACCAGGGCTCCACTCTGTGCATACCAGCTATTCAGTAAAGTACCAGTATGCCAAAATTAACTGAATGATAAACACTAAGTGATGTTTCTCCTATAAATGGCTGAATGGGGGAAGCTGGTATTCTGCAAAAGTTGTACTGAGCTATGAGATATAAGGGTAAACTGTGTGAACTTTCAGTTGATCTTGCTGATTTGACAGGTTGTTCTTGGGTCTTGAGCACTGTAAGTTGGGCAAGGCACATACTTTAAGACAGATAGTCGACTCAGCAATTGCTGTAGTGTGGGCAAGATCTAAACTCCTCACTATTTTGATCACTGGCTTAATTCCAAATAAAATGTAAACATGGAACTCCTTCTCTCCCCCTCATGCTCCTAAATTACATTTAAAAATAGTCCCAAATGAAACAGAAAATTTCATTCTGATTTGGATTGTAAAAGAAAAAAAAAATTGGCCTTAAAACTTGAGATAACGGAACTGGTCTCTATTTGTCAACTGAACTTGAAAAAAAAAAAAGACTATTTGCAGTCTAAGTGGGAACTTAGAGAAAAGGATGACACTTTGAAAAGCTCATGAAGGGGCTGGGCATCCAGGACTCAATGCAAAAGACTGTTGTGTGTGGTGAGCATTACTTCTCTAAAAGTGACAACAGTATTTGCATACGAAGTGCAAGATATACTGAACATAGACCTGAACATAACCCTCCATGGTCTGACCAGTTTTGTGTCCACATTGCAAGGACACGCTGCTGGAGGGCACTTGCAGGTTTTATGCACTTAAAATGTTCAATAGAGACATGAAGGGCCACTGGCTGTAGGTGCCCAGACTATTCCTTGGTTCAAGTTCTTTTAAAATATTCTTCCTTCTAGAAACAATCTCTGTACTAATAGGCTCCAAGTAGAGGCATTGTATTGAAGAATACAGGAATGTAAGACTGGGTAACATCATAGGGCCTATTCCCTAAACATCAAAATCTCCACTGTGCCCCAGCGACTGCACAACTTCAGCTCTCTGATAGCTGGACATATTTTTTTCCACTTTCTAGTCTATATTTATTTGTAGTTAATTCAGCTGGATTTGAAATTCAAATTTCTTCTCACTGCATGGAGGAAATTTACATCTGATATGGTCAAACAAAGCTGCATTTCTGCAATGTGGTTCTGAATGTGTATGTGTTCTGTTGTACTGTGGTCGTGGCCCAAAAAGACAATACAAGGTAAACCTGACATGTGCAAGACCATACCCTGATTTTGAGCTCAACAAAATTAGCATTGTTATTAAGAACGATAATGGCAACTGGGCATCTTCCTAGTCCTTGCTCCAGGACCCTGGCATGCACGGTCACCACTGGAAGCCTTGCTTGAGTTAAGACATAACAATATTGATATTTGATATTCAAAAGCTGAAGTCTTGTGTATAGATGGTGATGAAAAGAAGGGTTTGAAGAGATCTTAAAAGTCTTCAAATCTCTCAGTGAAATCTTTTCTGGAGCACATAAAACACATCAATCTATGTCATCTGGAAGAAAAAGGAGGCTGCTATGAGATATACTGGCTGTGCACAGAGTTCTGAGGTCTTCCTCTTTAGTTACTCATGAAGCCCTTGCTAGTTTTCGTGCTGGGTAACACCTTGCTGAGAGTATCCTCCACATATGATGGGGAGTAGTGTATTCCTCCCACCAAATGCTATTTATATTGTCAGTCACCCTTTGGATTCAACAGAGCTTTCTGAACAGTAAAACAGCACACAGCATATGGGTAGCGCACAAACTATACATATTTGAAGTCATTTTCTGTGAGAGGATTGCCAGCCAAAGTGTTGCACTGGCAAAATTGCACTTTTCTGCAGTTTATGGCAAAACCACCCCTGAGACTAGAACCAGCAATAGCAGTACATGTGTATTGTCACCCAGTTGCATCTCTGCTAGGAGCTTTGGCCAGCACAGCATTGCCACAGCGCTGAGGGTGGTCAATAGGCAACTGAGAAGTCAACAGTGAAGCTGAAGACTCTCTCTCCTCTAATAGACAAGTTTTTTTTGGATGTATATACAACTCTGCCAAACCTGGCACTGATATGTAGCCCAGGTTCTCACCAATCTGTTTGTCAGAGGCTCTGTGGGTCTTGGTTGTCTGGAGGTAGATACTGCATAGGCAGGCTCACCTGTTGTTCCAAATACTCAGATGATCTCTGTTACAAGTCCCTTTCATTCTTTTGCAGTTCTTGTGGGGCTGGCAACTCCTCTGCTCCAGAGGCTGTTTTTCCTTGCTCCAAAATTATGTTACTTTTCTCAGCCTGGTTTAGGAAACTTTCAGTCACAGTGGAGCAATCAGTCTTCTTATTTTGGTATTTCTTTTGTTTTGGGCTTAGGTTCCCTGTGCTAACGATGGTTCCTTCCAATTACAAGCTCCTTGGTACAGCATTTGTGTTTGCTTAGGTCATGCCACTGTTTCACATGTCATGCCCCATTTCAGCAATGGTTTGTAGCTTGACCACAGCTAAGCCTCAAATGCCTATATGATGGGCATGATCCCAGTACCAAGAGATCAGGTTCCAGGAAGGAAGCTGGTGTTTTAATTAAGTGTATCTCTACCAGGGTCCCATTAAGAGATTTTTAGATCTATGTTTCTTGCCTTGCTCAAACAAGGTTCCTTCCTGCTAACAACCAAATAGATACATTTTGCTGTGAAATTCCCAGCTAGTTGCTACCCATTTGGTTTCTCAAGGGTAAACACAGGATATTTCCCTCTGTCTTGATGGAACTAATTAAGGTCAGTCAGGAATTCTATCCAGGCTGGAGTCTGATGAGAAGAAATAAGGTAAAAACTGATAATTTAGGAAAATATTTGGGACTGAGTATTAGCTAAATGTGATCTAACCTCTTCCATTCTTCCTAGACTAAACAATTACCAGTGCACCAGTAGTGCTGGAGATACATAGCAATGATTTTCAAGGATGTGTTACTTCTTCTGAAGTGCCACAGCAAAATTACTCATAACACGTAAACTAACAAGCTCTAACAGTTATAAAACAGTTCTTTATAACAGTCTCCTGAACACAGTTTATCAACTAGATGATTCATCAAGGTGGCTGCTGCTTCTCCCACTCAAAGAATGTGTATAATAATTGAAATCAGCAGGATGCAAACACCCTGATGACTCCACATCTATGCTGCTTATAAGCTTGACCATTTTCCTAGGGAACTAGGCTCGTGCAATTGCTCATATGGGATGATAGTGAAAGAATCTTTCAAAAGCACATGTTCCTATATCACACTTGGGGTGGGTTATGTGTGTTACGGTGCTTAGTAGTACCAGATGGACAAAACAGTAAAACTGTAGGATTTCATAATATAGAGCTAAAGCATCTCCTTTCTGTTTTCAACTTCACAGTCAAACGTAGACTAATTGTCCTTGAACACACAAATACAATTATAATTTCTTGTTAATAGGACATCTTACTGTGAAAGGTTTCACAAGGAATATGAGAATGGTGAAGTAAGGGAATAGTGTGTCCAGAGAAGTACTATCAATTTTCAATAGTAGGTAAAACAAACAACCATCAGCTGTGATGGAAGTAACCTGAATCCTGCTTTATTTCAGGGGATGTAGTAAATGACCTTTAAAGTAACTACCAGTCTTATTTCCTGTGATTCTCTGACTCAGAAAGAAGGAACGTTTTTATTCTCAATAATTTATTTGAGGTGTGTTTTTACATATAAATATCAAGACCTGCAGCAAGGGGTGGTTCGTGTTTGCCTAGTCCCCATGGAGCCAGCAGGTGTCATCAGAACCTTTATTTCTCCGAAGGGAAGAAGGATAATTTTGTGTGTTGGGACATCTGCACATTTCTGTGCTTACTAAGTCTGTATTACGAGGCAGGACTTGAGTGGGCAGGAGATACAAACTTAAACAACTGTCCCTATTAAGTATTCCAGTCCTCTTGGGAGGTCATCTCGAAGTTTCTCCAGTAGATGTGAAATGCAAATGCATTTCCATGCATGCACAGCTCACATGACTGGAGAGCTGCAA
>VXAL01018354.1:0-10977 GCA_013399475.1 Chauna torquata
TCTCTGAAACTTCCATCTGAAGTTGCAGTTAGTCATATGGGGTAGTTTAAAAGAGGATCTGTTTATATTAAAGTGCTAAGCATATATCTTTGGGAAAAAAACAGGCCTCTTAAGCAGTGTCTCATATCTAACATCCAGAGTAATTTTTGGAAATGCCACCTTTATTTTATACTTTTTTACCATTGAACTTTTTTTTTTTTCAGATTAGACATGGCACTCATGAACTCAGATCCCTAGTAGACTTTGCAATAGTCTAAATTTAAGGATGAAAATAAGAAGCGAGATTAATTCACTTGCTTTATTTAATTATGAACAAATGCTATACAAGTGAAAATAATCTGGTTTCCTACTCACACATTAAAATTTAGGCACGTGACAAGGTGCCTTCATAATTAAGTTTATGAAGACTTAATTCTAACAAAGAAATGGACAGCATTTTTCCTCTTGTTAATGGCAGAATTAGTTCAAATTAAAAGGATAGATGATATAATAAAAGAGATGCAGAGAACAAAAAACTAAACAAATATAAAAGTTGATTACAATCATTAAAGATTGTAACAGCTTTAAAAAATGTTTCAATATATCCTTTTATGTTAAAAACAGCAGCAGTAAAATTATGTTGTGCTATAAAAGAGCTGCTGCTGCTCCTACTTTTTTTTTTAACAGACGTTACATTTTACGGTCTTTAAAACAATTAAAAAGCTATAAGGGAATAAAACTGATAAAAATAATTATGAACAGAAAATCAAGTTATTAACCAATACAACGCCTCAGAAGTTCATCTTAAAATGCTCCTCAAGTCTTTAAGATGTTTACAAATTACATTTAATCATATGTATGACTTTAACAATGATATTTCCAACAGAAATAACAGGAAACTGTCTGAATAGCATCATGACAAGAGGAAGATCTAAGAGCTGAAACCAGATAGGATTTATAGTTCCTATCTACTAGTGATGGAAGTTATTGGGTCATTGCCCAATTTTAACAACAGTGAGATCAGGTCATAGTTGTGAATTATTTTCTATGATCATATTCACAGAGAGATAAGGCTATATCTTTGCATCTCTTTCTGTGGTCATGGTGATTTTGATTTCCATGCTAAACTATAGGTCTCATTCTGCTGCCATTATTACGTGTGTTTTAACGGCATTATCAGCATCACTTAACCTCTCCAGAGGAGCACCAGCTGAACCAGTCCTAATGACTTGCATTGCCAGCTGAAGTAGGGGGCTATAAGTAAAGCAGTTCAACACATGCTTACATTTAAGAAGGTAAACTGTCATACTGCTATACGTTACCATGTAGGGTAGCACATAGCTGCACAAAAATGTTTTGATCTTTCTCTACAGCCTGTAGAGAGAGGGGCATTGCAGAAGATGACACTCTTCACCTCTCTAGGTGACAGAGGGTGCTAGATGAAACTCTCAGTAAGAAAACAGCAAAAGAATTAAAGTTATTACACATATTAACACGTTCTGCTCCTCAAAGAGAAGCTAGATTATTAGTATTAGTGATAGAAGCATAGTAAGCATCACCTCGGACATAGTTATTGGTGATTCATCACACCTTGCTGAAATGGTTGATGAACAAACTGTCCCTCTTCCAAAATCTGAAAAAGTAGGACTGACTTCCAATGGCACTGGACAGGGTTCAGCATTTCAATGAACATGAATTGATTTGGACATGTCTGGAAATGTCCTGGGTGTTTTTGGCTTTTCCAGTAGTGTTTTTTTTTTATTTTTTATTTTTTGCTTTTGAATGTTGTTAATAATCATCACCCAATATGGATGGATTTGTTGAGCTTCTGTGACATCAGTTTTTGTGCACTAAAACTCTGTTGTTCTGACACAGAGTTGCATGGTATTTTTTCCCCTATGCAGATTTGACTACTGTAAGCAAGAGATCTTTTTAGATTTGTCATGCCAGCTGCTTTTTGACAGAAAATTTGCTCCCTGTCTTTGTTTTACATCAAAAGGATTAAAGGTTCTGTTTACACATGGGCTTTTTTACATTGTGTAGTTTGCTTTTGTTTGTTTTTGTTTTTGTTTTCTTACTGATTAAGTCTGTTTGTTATGCAATAAGACAGATACCTACTATATACTAACTGAAATCTTTGAGAAACCTGGGCTCTTAAGGACTTATTTGGGCAATGCAACACAAATGTCTGTATACATACCACTTTATTGGGTGGCCTTTCTTGGTGTATTTCAACACATTTTCACTTTCTGAAACAGGAAAAACTGAGTGCATGCAACATCAGAGAGTAAAGCTCAACATTTAACTGATTGTATGTAAATCTAAACAAATATTTAAATTTAGACTGAGAATCTGGATCAATAATTATTTATCCATTTGTGATTGCCCATTCCTTACAGATTTTAAAACTAAAACAAAAAGGCTGAAATTGTCCTGCTTCAGCAATTCCATTATATTTGGAGTACAAAGACAAGCCTTCTTATTCTACTCAATGAGCCAACCTACAGGAGACCAATCTACATCTAAAGCATTAAAGTAAGTTTGGCTCAAACAACGAAGGATCAGGTTGTATCGGTCTACATGTTTATGTACTCGAGAAATATTTTGCATTATGTAGGAAAACTTCTGAGAATGGGTACTTCTCTCTTCATACTCACTTTCAGTTACCTGCCATTCAGGAGCCACATCAGCAAAAATCACAGGTAGAAGTCAGGCTGTTGTGTCATTTCAGCAGACCAGACACCTTTATGTGATACTGCAGAGTCAGTCCCCTTCCAAGCTATGAAGACTCTGCAGGCAGCAGTCCCTCATATAGATGAAGCTGTTGGTGGACTACGTGGATGTCAGACTGAGATCCTTTGCTTGAAGCACTCCCTTGCCTTCTGGTAAATAATCTGACACAAAGCTAATTGTCGTCCACAGCTCAGACTCTGAAGTAAAGTGTCATTTTGTTGAACAAAAGAAGACAAAGCAAACCTATACCTGTCTTCTACAAATTCTAGAAGTGCCCGATTTGGCTTGAGAAGAGAATTTTTTCTGTTGTTTTGCCACCAATTCCAAGTGAAACAGATTATATTAAATATTTTTAAAACATTTTTTAAACATTCATTAGTGAAATAACAATTACTTGTGAATCTAAAATCTTTTTGGAGAGGCTGATGTGTCTTTGGTGTTTTTGAAACAGCTTCTGTACTTGTTATCTATCCAGGATGGAAAGTATCTGTAAAATGGAATACAATTGGCTGCATTGTCAAAATAATAAGCAATGCAATTTTCTTAGCTGTAGGCAGCTATCCAAGTCTGAGAGGAATACTAGTATAGTTTTTATTGTTTATATTACAGAAGAACTTAAAATAAAGATAGGTAATCAATACAGACATGTTAGGTTCTCACAAACAGCCAGATCTCAACTACTGGTTGCAACTATTGTTTATATGTTGCAGGCTGACTCCACTACACAGAGACACATTGGAGCTAGCTTCATATAGGTTTGATCTGCCACATCACATATAGTACAGGTGCAGCATTGCAAAAACTTGGCTATACTGTCTTTAAATCCAGCTTTGGCCCAGAAAGAGTATCTCTGATTTTTGGCAGCAAGGAGTCTGCACTAGGATGGTTCTATGTAGACATAGTGAACATTTTCGTACAGGAAATAATAGGAAGCCCATTTAGAGTGACATCAAAGTAATCAGAGGTGTACTGCACTGAAGTCCATCAGAGCTTCCCAGCTTTAGCTCAGTGCTGCCCTTCTATGCCTGATTTTATTCCTGTGGAGCCATTTCGATTTCTCTGCACTGAGCTCTCTGTGCTCCAGTGGTCAGGCTGCCTGTAGAGCTCAGCTATAGAGCCCAGCTAATACTACCAGTATTACCTAGCTTTCCCATTGTCCAGTGTATCTCACTTAGCTCCCTGTTACCATGAACAGTAGAAAGTCAGGTGTACTTTTAATGCAATGCAATCAAGCTGTAAGTACAAAACCTTTCTTTTTTCCAAAATTAAATTTTTCATTGAACTTTCCAGGATAAAATTGTGTTAGTGTTGGGTCATAGGTAAAAAGACAAAGAAAGAAACCCAAACAGACCTCAGGCTGATGTATTCTGCCTGACTTAGCTATGCAGCACATACTTTTCTTTATGTTTGATGATTCAGATCTCCTAGTGTAAGTGCCTAAGTTCCACACATAACTGACAGATAATCAAGTGTCTTTAAAGGCTTCAGACCTATACCATCTCTAGCTAGGTAGCTTAAGTATGCCTGTAATGTTTATAAATGTTTTAACCTTCACATTAAATAGCAAAAACCTGAGTAAGGATGATCCTAATTATTCTTGGAGAAATTAAAGTGTAATCTGCTCTTACTTCCTTTTCTATTATATACTATTAATATTTCTACAGTGCTTATGACCCCCCATAATGTAGTAAGAACCCACTGCAAGGTAATGTTGAAATGCAGCCCCTCCCCATCCCTAACACGAGACTAGATATTACACAAAGACACAGACAAAAAAAACTATTGATGATGTCTTGTCCTGAGTCAGAAATATTGCCTACCTAAAACTGCCAATGCAACAAATATTAAAAACGTATTGAATTTTGTCTCATGCCTGTACATAAAAAAAAATGCTTCAGTTCATTTAAATATATTGCTGAACCCTAGTGTTTCAAACAGCCTGTTGAGGCTGAGGTGACTGAGGTCCCAAACACAATAACATGTTCATCATATATATGGTCCATAGCACTCAGTGATAGCTCAAGCTTTGCAACATGTGGATTGGGGTTGTGATTTTTCTCTCTTATGAGGCAATTTTTTTTTGAAAGATAAGTCATTCTCAAGAAAATGAAATGTTTTGAACCCCATTTCAATTCTATCATGGTTTGCTAAAGGTCTGCGTGTCTTTGTTCTACGTTTTGTGTAATTCAGCCATTCTTTATGTTCCTTTCCAGAAAACACAGCTATGCTACTGTCACCATCATAGTCTCAGATAAATTGTGACAGTGAAAACAACAGGTCAATGCAGAACAGGCAACAAGGAAAGCCTCCACATCTGGCAAGATGCATGATTCTTCTGCCCTAATGTTACCCCACAAAAGTGTAGGTGCTCTGGCTATGACTTATTTGGGCTCCCTTTATAATTAACAAAATACAGCCACTTCAGGGGTAAGACTGACTTTTAATGTGATTGGGAAGAACACTCCCTTGAGCACTCTCTCATCATTAAATATAGTTACGCCAGATGAAGCATTTAAAGAAAACTTTTAGATGGCTAAGCCAAGATGAAATAAATCTTCCCATAAATGAGTACATGAACACCTCAAGACATGGACCTTGCACTGGAAGCACTTTCACCTCACATTTGAATGTTATCAATAAAATTATGCTGCCTAACACTTTCTGATGGCCCATGAATTTCTTTAGGTATGCTGATAAGAGAACATATTGGAGAGAGGAAATCATTTTTAACTGGCAGAAAACATGTTCATATTATTCCAGCTCCAATTTGCTGGCCTTTCACAGGTCATTTTTCTACTTAGCTTGACAGTGCTTATTGAACTGTGTGTCTCTGAACTTTCTGATAATGATTTTATCAACTTTTAAAACAGTGAATATTTTCTGGCTGGAATAGCTGCTATTATGTATGTACATGTCAACACTGACTTTTACGTTTCTTGCATTTTTCAGTCATGTGCATAGAATTACTGCAAAGTCCCTGGAACGCACAAACCCTGAATATTCTCACTGGATATCCAATATCAAATATTACTTCATAGTAAGGAGCACTAAGCTCTCAGCTCCCACTGGGATCAGTCATACAAACCAGAAAAGGGTGACAAGAAATAACAAAAGGTTCAGCAATGGTCTGTCAAATGCCAATCACATCGGCAATTTCGAACAGCACTTCTGAAGAGACTCAGGAATTAAATGCATCAAGGGCATATTTTTGACTAACGTAACATTGCCAGATTGTTTTGTTGACAGGAAAAGATTCTGTCAGCTCTTTGATATAAAAAGCTTTAGTCATGATTTCCTCCTGAAAGTTCATTTGCCGTAGCTCCTTCTCTGTCGTTAATAGCTATCTACAGTAAAAATAATGTCTAGGACTTATTCTCTGAGGAGAGAATGGCAACACACTATGTTGTATCAAAGTAAACCTCAAAGCAAACTGCATTCTAAAAGTCATATCTTTGCAGATTCCAACAGAATTTATTAACCAAAGGAGAGGAGCGGGTAGAAAACTAGCTCTTACTGTTGTACTGAAAGCAATGACCTGGCTTTGGGTCATTAGGGAATTGAGGGAATAAGGGAAGTGTTAGGTTGGGCTGGGAGATCCCTGGGGGCCAGGGACCATGGGGGCAGCCGATGTGGACAGCAGCACCAGGCCTCCCAGCCAGGGTTCATCCCAGTGCCCCAGACAGGAGCAGGGCAGCCGGGGGAGAGCTGGGGCCACCCCAACCCCAGGCATCAGGCATTCCTGGGCATGGGGATGGGCTGAGGCCTGGCTGGGACATCAGTGTGTGGCTGGGCCCAGCTCAGTGGGGCCCAAGGCTGAGAAAGGCAGGGCTGTGGGGAGCTGCAGCCCAGCCCTGCTGCAGCCTCTCTGGAGCAAGTGATGACAGCCCTAGGAGCTGAAATGGGATCCTGGGCCCTGGGCAGTGTTGAGGGGCACCAGGGGAGGCCAGGCAGGACCAGCAAGGCCTGCTGGTGCCCTCAGGGTCCAGACAGGAATGAGCAGTTAAACATCTGATCTTGGTAGACATTTTCACTAAAAGTAAGTGTGCTAAGGAAATTTAGAAATTACCATTCATTTGCAAGAGGATCCAAATGATACAGTTGTACCACTCTGACAATGGGATGACTGGAAATGGGATGCAAAACAAAAGCTGTTCTGTTGTAAGACTGCAGCTTGGAAGCAAAGCAAAAATGCAAAGGCCTGAATTTAATAACAGTCCCAAATTATGCTTGAGTCGCCAGTGTAGGCATGATGAAATGAAGAAAATGGAACAGGCAAAAAATTTCAGCTGACCTAGTCAAGTATTGTATCGCTGTACATTGATAAGCGTGTTCAAATTTCACCTGGACCTGAAGCCAGGCTCTGCCTGGCTCCAGGCATCTCACTGAAATGATACAATTAAAGTTTGTCATTTCAGTTGCCATAAGGAAGAAAATGAAGTAGTTACCACTGCACTGCAAAGTGATAGCTGAGAGTCATTATGACTTCTCTCTATTTATATCCTGAGAGAAAATCACAAGGGAAAGTAAGAACTATTTGAACTAAAGGACAATGTTAGAAAAATACTATAAAAAGGTATAAATTGATTGTGGAAAAAAAAATTAAGTTAGACACTGATACTAAGAAACCTTGTTTTAGAATAGTAAGATGACGGAGCAACAAACAAGCAGCAGTGGGAGGAAAAAGGCTCAACTCTTTTTTAAACTGGAGTGGTTTAAGGCTGGGTTACACAACAACAGCATGGGCTCTGGGGAAAAGTGGGACCCAGTGTTCCAGAAGGTCCATCCAGTTCTATGCCAATCCTGTCACAGAGGGCCACTGGGCATGATCACTTCTTCAGGCATTGTCAGGGCAACACTAGGGTGGAATGATTTTATACAACCCTTGGGTTTATTAAGCAGGGAGATAAGAAGTAGAAATAAGAAAGTAAGGATGTCTACCCACAGCACTGTTAAGGCCCTCAAGTATAGTTTTGTGTTCAAACTTCCATATGTGAAGTTACTGAATGTAGTTCAACGAATTACAAACAGAAGTCTAGGGGACAGAAACCAAGCCAAATACTCTGAAGTGCTTCAATATTGCAGATTAAGGGAAGAATGCACCTCACCTTCCTTTGGACATCTAAAACTAGGTCTGTAATCTAACCCATTCCTTCTTTAGTCCATGGAGGGAAACAGGCCCTACAAGCATCAATTCATCCTGTCTGTCTTGGGCATGTATCTTAGAGTGGTATAAATCAGTCTCTGAGGAACCCTTTCTTTTCCACTGACTGTGGAGGGAACCTAGACAAAGTGTAAACACCGAACACCTATTTTTAGGGTGCTGAAGTTAGGAGAGATTAACCCTACTCTGAACACAATGAGGTCCAAAAACTGGAATTTGACACGAGGAAACTCAAACTGTATCTTGCTGTAAGAAACACTTAAAAGTATGAAGTTGGAACTGTTAAGCTGGGCAGGATCACCTTCACTTGCCAGTTTTTAGATAGGAGGAATTACCTATGCACATTTTCCAGGAAGAATTATATTGCCTTAAAATACCTATCAGACTGGTAGATTTTTCATTCAGCTTTCGTATCCACGAATCTGTAAGTAATAGGATCATACGTGGTATCTGTGTAACTGAGTGTCAGCACAGTAACAATTTCATATCTTAAAGCTTTTTTTGTCTAAGTATTTAAAACAAATATTTGAACAACATCTTTGGAATGTTATAAATGGCTTACCGCTTGCCCATGGTTTTTAAGTGGTCTAACTTAAAAATTTGCATAATGGAAGGCAATACCAGAGCATAATCTTTTTAGGTGCTGTCCTTCTTGGAAGTTTTAGGTGTTCTCAAAACAGAAATTGCTTTGGCATCAGTGTTAGCATAAATACACTTTCAGGCATGACTTTAAAAATAAAAACTCAGTTACATTGTCGAAGAAATTATGTCTTTAGTGAAAGGGGCTATTAGTATACTTGAATTACACTAGAGCTTCTTAATACATCAGATGTCCCATCAAGAAGTCATAGGACATGGACCAGAATGGAATGAAGAACTCATTTCATCCACCTCTAGTTTTAAAGACAAGGCCAGCTATGTCTGAAATGTTTTTCTAATGCAATTAAAAACTTCAGTATTGCTGATTCCACCTCTTCCAACAAGCTTATTCCAATGCTCACTCATTTTAGAAACTTTTCCTCTAATATTTCACTTGTGATGATTTAAGCTCATTACTTTTTTTCTTGTGTAGGAATGCAAACAGACAGTAGTTTGTTACTTTCCTTTCTAGATCAAACTTTTAAAGGTTTTCAAAATATTTAAAATATTTACAGAATTATGTCAGTCTTCTCCTCTACAGACAAAAAGAAAGAGAACAAAGTTTTCAGTTTTTCCCCCATGTAGACTTCCCATAACTCTTCTTATCAAGTGTGTACGCCCTTTTTGTTCCAAATGGTCCATCAACTTACTGCAGACCTAAAGCAACTTGTTTTAAATGAAAGAGCGCAAGAATTTTCAGCTGAAGAGCTCAGTTAAGAGCATTAATCAGAATAACCTGGAAAAATATTTCCTTGCCTGGGGGCTCTAATATCATTTGGACAGATCCTAGTCCAAAACTCCACATTCCTGAGCTCTATCATATTTATATCATATAATACATTACCAAGACGAGACTTCCTTTTTCAGGAAACCTTTAAGCAATCTTGACTTATCATTTGTTCTGGAATAGTTTTATTGACTTACTGAGGCACAGAGTTGTTGGGGGTTTTTTTGTTTTGTTGTGGCATGGTTTCTGGTTCTGCGTAGTGTCCTTTACACATCATTTTATTACTAAAGTTAAAATAAAAACCTGAGCTTATTTGAAAATTGCTCATTTATTGTACTAACAAATGTAAAGGATAATGGATTTTTTTTTTTTTTAAGATAATGTTTCCCAGTAAAAATAGACTCACTTTAGGATCTTAAGATCAACTAGAAAAATAATTATGAATATTTCCATTTACAGTAGATATTTCTTTCCATTGTTTTGATTTATGGTCATCTTAGGAACTTTGTAATTCTAGAGTACAGTAAAAGATTTTCATCAGTATAAAGAGAAATGACTTTCAATACTGGAGACCTTCAAAGGTGAAAGTACTTCTAAAAAAGCAGTCTTAAAAACTCAAGTGCCTTTATCTTGATCTATTATCTTGATGTGAACTGGGCACAAAAGACTGGATGGTATGATCTGACCAGAGTCAGGGTTTGATTTGACCAGGGTCATGCAGTTGCACTTCTTTCTTTTCTCTTTGCAGCTTTTCCAACACTGAATGATCTTTTGTTTTGTTAAAAATAACCCCAACATTGGGATCTTAAAAGTCTGACAATTTCTGCTTCTTTATCTGCTTCTTATGAGTATGGTTTGACTGGTTCCTTTTACTGTTTGAATTTTAGGATCTATTTCAGTACATTCAACTTTTTCAAGACTGGATTACTTACAACAATGAAACATATATATCAGTACCACATTTAACAAAGAATGTAACCCCCAGACTTTCATTTGTTTCAGCATCTTTATCTATCAGCCTTCTTCCATGGTTCCCCTGCTCACAGACCAGTTTCATTTTTTTGTGCTGACTACAAGAAACTATTGAAAAATAACAAAACCTTGTGTATTTTTAATATTTATATTAAAATAATCTCTTAATGCATGAATTGATTATATATTTTGATTATAATCACCTCTTTCTGCTTCATTTTATTTCTCATATTAGAGCAGGGAATGAACATTCCTCTCATCAGAAAAAAAACTTGAGATAAATTCAAGCATATTAATAGCAAGATTGTGAGTTTTGAAGACTCAGGAATATTCCTGTCCATAGCAAAATTATGTAATGATTTACATAAAAACATTTCTATAGTTTCAAGTCAACGTTTTCAGGAAATCTGACACTGTGCTTGTTATTTTCAATTTGGAAGTGATTTTTTTTTCCCCACATTCACCTTTTAAACAAATGCATTAATTTTATTTAAAGCCAAATAGTTTTATAATACAGATAAAATATACCATTGTGGCTTCCTTCTGCTTAACTTGATGAAAGTTTTTTCAGACATTTCAGGATCAGGGTCCTTCGTTGTTTTTCTTGTGTATTGGTTCATCAAATGATCAAATATTATTTATTCTTTTAAGTGGCTAAAACCAACAAGAAATTCACAATTGGTTAAGCAAATCTTTGTAAATGCAACAGCCAAATGAAAATATCTCCACACCATTAATTAATCAACAAAAAAAAAAAGGGGGGGGG
>VXAL01018354.1:24910-38023 GCA_013399475.1 Chauna torquata
AATAGTATTCCCCCCCAAAAAGCAGGACAAAAACTGGTGCTAAAATCTACTTAGCACTCTGGTCTACAGGCTACATTATATGAATCCAAACAGACAGCACATTCCAGCAGAAGCTGTGCCCAAGCAGGGCAGCTAGCGGTAATAACTGATTAACTCCGTTTCTTTGGAAGGCAATGCATTAGCTCTGCATTTTGGAGCTGACTGTTTCCATTAGCCATTGTTGTCATGGATTGTTCTTAATAGCCAGCCTGAAAAAAATTAGCTATTGCTTTGTTTCAAAGTGTGCCTTTGGGGCCAGATTTGCAGTTGGAAGAGCTCTACTGACTTCTGTAGGCTGCTACTGCTTTGCACTGCTGTTTACATGCAGGCTCACTCTGATTTAAGCGATCTGAAGGGAACAGTGGCAGTCGTCACACCAGGAGAGTTTTCTTTAGTGCTTTCAGTATTTTTCTGTCAGAGGTTAGATAGCATTGCTGTTTGGCTGAGTTGCAAAAACCATTTTTGCTTAAAATCCACCATTTTTTTCGTGAAGATAAGTGGCAGTGTCTCTTACATCTAAGGCAGAAAAACAGATTTTAAGGGACCAACTCTGCCTCTCAGATAGGGCCTCCCAAGAGACCTCCCCTCTGAATATACTGACAGATCTCACACACTCATTGTGTCCCCATAATCCTGCATTACCGCAGCTCAGATCCTCCTGCTCACTGCTTAGAAGTGGAAAAGATTGACTTTACTGTAGGACCCAAACAGTAATACTGAAGTAAATTAAAAGATTCAACTGATGTCAGTAGACTTTGGCTGTGGACCTGCTCCCACTGTGCACTGTGAAGAAAGGTGTGCAGTTTGCTTCATTGAGCTTTATCTCAAGGAAATATGCTTTCCCTGAAGCTTATCATGAACACGAGCTCTCCCTGTCAATAGCAAATATGAGCTTGCAGACTTGCCCAGAAGTGATCAGCTTTTAATGGGTTCAGTCAGATTGGAACATCTTAGTTGAATGATTTCACTCTAACCTCTTTTCACAAATTCTGAAAGACTGGAGGCAGTGGGCAACTCTATATCAGGGAAGAATTCTGTTTCAAAGGCTCCCTGTTCAAAAATGAGACAAAAATAAAGTAACCCCAAAAGCGTGACTGCAGCTACATACAAGGAAAAGTGGACTGAAAAATGGTAGTAGCCATGGTTACACTCACACCATCACATCACAGTGGTCCTACAATCCACTGCAATGAAAAGCTCAATTACAGACCCACACAGTGAGAGGCTCTGAAGCAAAAACAAGAAAAGATAAACCTCTGCAACTCTTCAAATCAACACGGCATCCAGTGCCACGCTGAAACTTGTGTTCTCCACAGGGAGAAATTGAGTGTTCTACAGGTACAACCTCAATTTTAGAAATGCATCTTGAGAAACAAAATAAGTAAATTGGTTGATTAAGCAAAAAGTTTACTAATTATCACAGGAGTAAAAGAGCAGGCAAACTGAGGAAGAAATATCACAACTGCCTTCATACTAGATGATTCCTCCAATGAAGGGTACTAAATTTGGTTTCACTAGTTCATATGCAACTTCTTAAATACTGTATATTTCATGTGATAACCACCGTGTCCTCACTTTTTCTTTAATGGATGATGTAATGCCTGCAAATTTTGCCTCATGTCTGACATTACTGGCTCTTCATAGCTTTACATAATGAATCAGGACATATACAGAACATTTGTTTTATGGGACTTCTTTCAGAGATACATGATGAAACACTTCACAGAGCTTGCACAGTTGCCGAGCACTATTTAAAAATTAAAAAAAAAAAAAAAAAAAAAGCAATCTCTAGACTTTCAGTGAACTCATGTGGGCATATTTTTACCTTGCAAAGCACAAAGTTTGCCTGAGCTCTGGGTTTGAGTCCTGAACAATTCACAGGCTGCCAGGGTGGTTGGGAAATCCCAGAGAGGAATGCTGCAGACCCAATGGCAAGCAGTAAAGTTCTTTCTCTGTCCATGTTTTTTTTTGAGGGCCATGACATGGCTGCAACTTGGAAGCCAATAAACCAGCCAGTTATCAAACACATCCACCTATCAGATGGGTCCTGCTGCTGGCTCCGAGCTGCTTGAAAGCAGCTACATGGCTTTGAGACCTTGGCTGGCTCAGGGCTGGGTTTGCAGCAAGGTGGCTCTATGTCTATTTTCACCCTATACAGGCACTTAAGCTTTTATGTGTCTCAGTCTACATTGGTGAAAATACAGATAAAAGACGCTCCCCACTTCCCAGGGTGTTCTGAGGCAAAATACATGAAATCTTGGATGTATGCTGGTTATGGGACATGGACAGCTGATAGCACATCTCAGCCGAGGAGAATATTTTAGTGGTGTCCTGAAGTAGGTGTGCAAATGTCTCCAATGTACGGAGCTTTGCTCTTTTGCACATGTGAAAAAGGCAGGAGGGACTGTTCTCCACAGACTGAGTGACTGGCACAGGCAGAAATCTTTTATTTAACTCAGCTCAGATCATACTCAATTGTCTTAATAGAGGGAAAAATAATTGGTAAAAATCCCAAGTTTTGCTGTCTTAGTTTGACCATACCACTGCATAGTGCAAAGTCTGTGCATAGAAGAGTACAAATCACAGGTTTGTTTCTTGTTGTAATTCTTTGGAGTACAACGTGTTGTCAGGGGTCCCAATTATACTCTGAGAGTACAGGTTCCTGAATGGAGTTAGAGAGGAAACAACAGAACAAGGCTGACGGTATTTAGTTTTGACGGCTCAAGAAAAATGACATCTAAAACACATGGCTCCTGGTAGGGGTCTCCCAATGACTTTGTTTATTTTTTAAAACATAATCCACTCTTAGAGAGTATCTGACGAGGAGGAAAACTAACTCCCTCACTGGCTAATCAGGATTCTTTACTCTCTGTATCTGCTACATGACAGGCAATTAATTTAACTAATTAGTTGACTCTGGTGGCTAAAAACATTAGGCCAAATTCAGAAGTGATGCAAAAATGGATTCAGGGGAGCCAAAGTTGTAGATTTCATAACTTACGAGCCAAGAGGAATTCAATAGAAGGAATATAGAACGGGAAACAAACAGACAAACAAAAAATGCAAACATAAACAAACAAAACTAGTGGGAAACAGTGAGACAGCATAAATTAAAAAGCCCTTCCATCCCACCATTCACTCAGACCTCAACTCATCCAGTGGGCAGTGCATTAATTGTAACTCTCTAGAATCCCTTACTTGCAGTGGTAAAAGGTAAATTATGACTTAATTTGCTTCCATTTTGCATGGCACTCTTGTCCCACTTCAGATATCTAAATTGTTTACCCAAATCTAAACTAGTTGCCTAAACACTTTTCACAATCAGTGTAGGGAAATGGGCGTCTCTAGAGGATGATTTATTCCAGCTCTCTGAAACCCCATGTTATAGAAAGGGATCAATCACCTTCTGGAAGTGCCTGTTTCTCCTAAATCATGGTTAGCTGCCTCCCTATAGTCTCAGAGTCACAACAGAGTCTAAGGAGTAAATGGAGTTTTCTTTAGATGAAAAATTCTCACAAATCAAAATGTGTGTTCATTCTAAATCAGAGAGAAATGTCAAAATGTCAGCAATCTCCACAGAATGGAAGCTCCAAGAAATGTAGATCCAGAAATATTGAATTGTTTGTTTGGATAACGTCAAAATGTCACACTTTGCTAATGTCAAAATATGTTGTCTCAGAAAGTTAAAAGCATTTCATTTCAATAGCACTGGAAAAATATAAAATATTAAAATAATATAAATTATAAGTCATGAACAATACAATATGACAATGTGAAAACAGCTCCACATAAGTGAGTAGCATTCCTGATGTAGCAACTAGAATAAAACTAAATTAAGTGAAAGAATCATGTCATAGCAAAATATGTTTTTCTCTACTGCATGTTCTGAAGAAGAGCAGACATTATTAGTTTCAACACTTGTTTGAAAATTTTTTGAAAATCAAAAAACAGAAACAAAACAAAACAAAAACTCAAAACTGTATTTTTAAGTGCAAAGCTTCCTCATTTTCCTTCTGAAGGCTTTGGTTATAGCTCAAACTAGGCCCCTTTGTTACATGGGTTGCAGCTGTTGTGCCATCTTCTCACTCAGTCTTTGGGGAATGATACAGTCTCAGTGAAACTCCAAATTGGTGCATGTTTCAGGCTGTTCCAATACTTTTGCATCTGCAGTCCCTGTAAGCAGGAGATCATGCTCTGCATCTGAAGCATCATTACTTTGTGAAGGGAGTAGTACAAGTCTTCCAAGGCCCTAAAAGTGTTTCTGATGTTAAGAGAGTGCTAAGTGCAAATCAACAAGCCCCTCATTTACAAATGTCCAGTAGCAACAGTAAGAGGGCTCCGTGCAAAATGTTGACCTTGTTAATAACACTGGAATTGCAAGAGGAAATGATGCACTTGCTGCTTCTTTTTGACTTCATAGAAACACATCTTACCTAACTTGAACTTATGACAAATCATGGAGGTTTTCTTCTGATTTTAATGATTACCTTTAATGACAAATGTTTGCTTAACAAATATGATAGCATAAATAACAAGAAAATTGAGACCGTTAATGTTTACATTTCTTCAAATCATATTAAAGCTTTGATGTGATCAAATATTACGCTTTCTACATATTATTAAAGGTTTACAATATGGAATTTCCAGTCAAAGCCTCCTTATATGACCTTATCATTTAATTGAACTTTTGTGCCTGATTAACCAAAAGAATCTGAATTAGTATGTTTATTTTTTTGTCCTATCCTTTATCCTATTTTATTCCCCCCACCCCATGTCTTTCCTATAGTACAGCTGTCTCTAGGCAGGCGAAAAGGCCAGGGTGGGAAGGAAGGGTATAAATCAACAGTAATTCAAATTATGAAATTAAAATTGACAGTTGAAATATAAAAGAATTCTAGAGAAAATATATTAAAGAAATGAATTAGCTCTCTGGTTTTATGCATTACCCTAACATTTAAGGGCTACAGCTGCCAGTACTCAATTCTGCAAGATAAATGGGAAGAATTTTTTTTTTTTTTTTAAACAATGTTGACAAGATTGTTAACAGTAAATGAGGTATTAGTGGTCTGGAAAAGAGTACAGCTGTACTCATGGACCTCTGGGATGCTATACTGGCTGGTAGACACTGTTTAACTGACATTCTGTACGTCATTGTGAAAAACAATGAAAATATATTCTCCAAACTGCAGCTAATGCCTTCTTCTTTCATGGAAACTGTATAAGGCCTCCGAGTTTACAGGACAGCTTGTATAATGTTTCTGTGAAAATTAATAATGGAGAAAAAGGGTAAGATGAAGGTAAGAGCTGCCACTCTGAAGTCAGACCAGCCAAACTGTTGGACAGGGCCATGAGCACTACCCATGGTCCTTCCAGGCACATTGGCAGACTCCACGTGTGCCCAGAGTGCACATATGCCTCTGTACACAGCCTGGCGGGCACCCTCTGCATAGGGGACAGATCTGGAAAGACAGTTCCCAGAGCACCCAGCCCAGAAAAGAAAAATTTCACGTAGCACTGCCGCATGAAGTGGGCATTTGATGTGAGAAATTTCATGAAAGAATCAGTGTTTCAGATAAAACTGGGGTGGGACAGTCCAGTAACTCATTGTATCTGTGTGCAAAACCTTAGATATTGCCTTTGATGAGGATATCTTTCCCAAGCTAACAGGCTATAAAGCCATGCGCGCTGACAGGGATGAATAGTATTTAAAAATTGTGCTAGAAAAAGTATAATAGTTTACAATTTCCAGCTGCATGTCCTGTATTTTCACATGATGTATGGATAAAACAACCATGGGGCATTTAACTTAGTTACCTAAATGTCATTTCCTCCTCCTATGAATAAGTAATATATATTAAGTACTCATCTGAGTAGAAATGAAGTCTGCATTCCCAAGTGTCATAATCATTCTCTCTTTGGCCCTACATCTTTTACATTAAATGTATAATTGCCAAATTAAATTTCTACTGTAGATCTGGTGAATGTCTTAGATGACCCTGAGCTTGTCTTTTTCTTTCAACTACATCAGATGTTCTGATAGGAGACATTACTTTTTCCCACCAAGCTTTTCTTCTCTTATTATTCTTAGACCATTACTGCTACAAGAGCACTACCACTAGTTTCAATTATTTCAGGCAGCATGAAACAACTTTCATGGGACCAAGAAAGCCTTTACTCAGAATAGCCTATAGTCTGGTCATTATGATGTTCTTCTGGGACATGTGGGGGGTTTGAATTCCATTAAGTAGAGGAGACAATTGAATCTGCCTTTCCTGCAACCTGGGTGAGTACTTTAATCACAAGTTATTGGATAAAAGGATATGGAAGGATCTTCATTGTCTTCTCCAGGTGCATTTTGTGAGATGAATAATATCAGCACCTTATACAGTAGAGCTTCAGCGTATAGAGTCCCAGTGGGGCTAAAGCTGTAAGTACTGGAGGACAGCATAAGACCACCTTTGTCCTTAATGGTTTCTACTGGCTAGCTTAAGAAAATCTAATTATTAAAGGTTTATGTGTCCTGAGACATAGTACCAAAACTAGGCACCAAACTTCGGGCAGTGATCTAAAAATTTAGTCACTGAACAGCTAACTAGAAAGTCTGAGACTCCTCAAGTCTGCAGAAATTTTGAGTTATACATAGTTGTCTAATAAGCTGGCAACTTCAGCATCCTACTTCAGTAGCATAACTGATGTTCTGAAGTAAAATATGTACCACATGTTCTTTGGGATCTAATGTTGTTTTGCATTCTGCACGTTTTCCTTAGTGCTGCTAGTGGAAATGATTCAGACTCTTGAAAACAAAGAGAGATTTTCCAACACCATTACAACAAAAGATGACATTTTTGTCTAAAACCATCTTTTTAGATGTCAGTTTTAAAATAGAGTAAAATCATCCTCTTTACTCAGATTTTCACTTCAAAGATTTGGGGAGAATAATTGAAAATTCAAATTTTTTTACCTGATTATCAAAACCTAAAGAAATTTAGATGGACTTATGAGCCATTTGTACATGTTCTATTGTTATGCATTACATAAATTGTAACTGGGTAAATGAGCACTCAAGAAAAGTACAAAACTAATAATACTAGCCATATACATGCTTTTTTGCTCTCCAGCCATATTTTTCACTGTGCCTGTAATCACAGAAATAGACAGAGGCTGAATTCAAAGTCAGTCACAGACATTCAAGATTCAGTATGTTCCTGTAACAAGACCAAACCCTTACAAAATTCCAATTATGAAGAAATGCTTTAAAATGCTCTGTTCCCAGTTTTGCTCAGAGTTGCAGAGTAAACTGCAGAAGCTGGGTGTAACCATGGAATTCAGCCTTCTGTTTCTGAAAAGCCATCAAAGACACTTTTCCAGTGCTGCTCTTGCTGGATGTTTGAAATGCAGTTGAATACACTGAGGCATATGTTCTTTAAAAATCTCATGTTTTCATGCAGCACTAAAACATACCTTACATGCACTGAAATGTCAGTAGCGTTATATGAGATGACTTGATATCACAAGCCACGGTGCCATAAGAGTAAACAACCTTGGAAATGGGAATGGGAGCAGCACACCTACTTGAAACTGCAGAATGTCCTTTAGCCTCTTGCAACTAGTTATTTTCTCTGCTGTCACAAAGATGTTCAGCCCAGATATAACCTCAGTTTTTGAATTTACTGATTCTTTTAACTCCACTACAGTTTTCTCTATCAAGCTACTTTACAATTTTAGGTTGCATGCAGCTGTACTTTTTTCCACTGGGAGAAAAGATTAAGGAGCTTTTAGTTAGACCATTAACCTGAAGGTGGGTAGACCTGAGTGTCCAGAACCACTCTGTCACAGACCTTTCTGATGGGTTTGGACAAGTCACTCAGGGGGTCTCTATTTCATACATATAAGTGAATCTAATGTAAAGTTTGTGAGGCACTCAGTACAGTAAAAGTGATGTCTAAATATCATAAATAGAGTTTCATTTCTATATAGAATAAGGATTTCATTTAGTTACAAATTTCTTTGATGGATTGTATGGCCCCAAACCCTCTGTACTGGAAACTAAGAAAGCAAATATTTTGTAAAAACCCCAGTGGAAACTGCACTGCCATTTTACATCTATTTCAAAACCCATTGGCCAATTACTCATTGCCACACTGAAACAGCTCAACCAGCAATACTAAATTAGTATAATTCTCTTTTGGTAATATGATAGGTGTATTGAGAGATTAAGAAATATGTCTTGCATTTGCATCATTTTATTCTATGTGTGTGCACTCTTTTGATGAAAGAAATCTGAATGTACCCAACAATGTCTGGCCCCTAAAATATATATATATATATTTAGCATTGAAAAAAAAAGTTTTTGTTTTCCTACTGGAAATGCTGGAATATTTTGTTTTTCATGCTCTATTTTCTCTGAAACTCTGTTAGAATGTTACATCATTCACATCTGTAGTTAGCAGACTTTAGGTTTCATCATCTACAGAAAAGACAAAGCAAGATATTTTTTATACACAGAATTCTGTGAAAAGTAGAACAATGGAACTGCAGTTCTCAAGAAATTCCCAGATTTCAAAACTATATCCTTCAAAACAGAAAAAAAAAAAATGTAAAATCAATAACTAAAATTTCTTGCAGAATTGGAAGGAATGTGTATGCATCTGTGTATATGCTTGTATTTACACACATCTACAGATATACACATATAACTATAACTGCAACTATAATTATGAACATATATATATGAGTTTACATGTTGTTTTGGGAAGGATTCTTCTGTCCCAGCTTTTCTGTCTAAAAGTTTCACATTGAAATCTAATCTATGCTCTCTGAACAATGGAAGGAAAGAGGCATTCCCAAAGAAGGATCCCTTTCAGCCAAAGTAAAACATCTTAAAACAGAGCAGATGAAACCATTCTCTGGTTCATCCATTTTCTGCAGTGACTACCAATATATAATCCAGATATGGTTGTATTTCTGTTAGGCAACCAAAATAGGATAAGATTGACCCTGTTCTTTGACTGTATCTAAACATCCTTAAGAGTCTTTTTGTCACAGCCTTTGGTGCCTCGGGTACTTGACGGTGGGAGTGTGGGTACGCTGGAGTGGTAGGGGCTGGGCTTCCCCGAGGTGTCACACACCACACTGGAGCACAAGTCCTGTGAGGAGCAGCTAAAGGAACTGGGGTTGTTTAGCCTGGAGAAGAGGAGGCTCAGGGGAGACCTTATCACTCTCTACAACTACCTGGAAGAAGGCTGTGGCCAAGTAGGGGTCGGTCTCTTCTCCCAGCCAACCAGCAATAGGACAAGAGGACACCGTCTTAAGCTGCTCCAGGGGAGGTTTAGGTTGCACATTAGGAAGAAGTTCTTCACAGAAGGGGTGATTGGGCATTGGGATGGGCTGCCCAGGGAGGTGGTTGAGTCACCATCCCTGGAGCTGTTTAAGAAAAGACTGGATGTGGCACTTAGTGCCATGGTCTAGTTGACAGGGTAGTGTTAGGGCATAGGTTGAACTTGATGATCTCAGAGGTCTTTTCCAACCTAGCTGATTCTGTGTGTGTGAGATTCTGTGTGTATAGGAACATTTCACCCCAACAGATCAGGATCTTCTGAGAGCAAAACATTCAGTCAGAAATTTTGTGATCAGTTCTAGCCTTCAACAACACTGATTCTTTTTTTCATTAATGTAACTAACATTCTAGACTGAGTGGATGGCTTGACTGAGCCTTATAGATCCCTGAAGATGACAAACGAACTGGTGCGTTGCTCCTGGCACACCGCAATCCTACATGTTCTCTGGCATCACAGTTAACTAACCTGCAATATAAGTTGAAACACCAGATGACCAATGCTCCCAACCAAAGCAATTCCCCAGCTTAAAATGCCTGTTTAAAACTCCTCGGCTTTTCATTGGCTTTTTTAGCTTTGTCCAGACAGAATTACAAGAGAAAGTTCTTACATCAGCATTGGTGGGAATGAGCGAAGGTACTAAAAATACAAAACTAAAAGCAAAGATAGATGTGTAGTAAACAACACTTTAAGAGAGAAAACAGGAAGAATCAAATCTTGCAGTTAGATATTATATGACCAAAGGAAGAAAGAAGTGATGATGAATCAGCACAGAAATTAACCTAGATAATTTGCCCAAATGAGCCATCAATATAACAATATTAAGAAAAAGGAAAATATTAAGTATCTTTAGAAGAACTGTAAAGGACGAAACTTTCCTCTAAATTAACAGTCCCTTGAATTCTGTAATAGCTGCATTTATTGTTTATCACTATTGTTTCTAAGTTTAATATTCTTTGGTCTCCTTGGCTGCCCTCTGGTTCCCTTGATTACCATGCAAAATATATAACCAGCATTCCCAGATGATGAAACAGAGAGAGAGAGAGAGAGGGAAGGAGAACAGAAATATTGATTTTTCAGTTTCCTTCACCTCTAGTAAAAGTTAATGAGCCAAATTTATCACAGGAATAATTAGTAGAAATTAATCATATTGCATTGTAAAACCAGGTGACATTCCATTGTTTGTCTGGAGGTTTAATGGTGACTTCTAGTGATAATTACTGAACTCCCAAACTTATTGTAAATAGGCACCAGATTTCTCTGTTTATTCAAAACCAGAAAATCTGTGAATATGTAAACATATTTTAAATAGTTCTCAACTATTTACTTGGTTTAAATGGAAAAAGCACTTTTTATTTTTGTAATATTTTTTTGTTTCCATTGCTCAAAGCCTTCTTTTGAAAACCTAGTGTAAGAAGTAAAGCTGAGAGTTTACAAATTGGCCTGGATGATGTACATCATGAATGCTGATATTAAACAAACACATGAACAACAATAACTGAAAGAAAAAAAAAATAAAAAGAAACTATATTCTAACTCACTTCTAAATTTTTTTCCTGTTTTTGTCAGACATACCAGCAGGGTTAAATCAGTGACAGGTAAATCTTATTTCATGAGTACTTGCAGCAGAGATAATGAAGAAATCGTTGAGATAGGACTCTGGCAAAGCTAACTCTGAAACTCCTGCAGCGCATTTAGTTCAGATGCCTTGCAACCTTCGTATGGATCTAACTGCTTTCAGGACAGTGCCGCACTGTGTCACATAGGTGTACCAGGTTATAGACCACTAGATATTTTAGCCATTTGTGGTGGTAAGAAGTTTAATTATCTAAGTGTTGGTTTTACACTCCCAGAAGGATACTTATGTACATGTGATAGAGCCCATTCAAAATTAAATTGAAGAAATAGGTGTGGAACTATAGTAATATGCAGTTTTAGTGATTGCTATCCAGTTCCACACGTATTTCTTCAATGTATTTTTTTAACTACATTTTCTTGACTTTTTGCAGATTTTAAGGCCAGAAAGGTGATATGATCATCATCTAGCATGATCTGCTGCTTAACCTGTGCCAGAGAAGCCCAGTCAGTAACTCCTACATTAGGACTAGTTACTGTGGGTTGAACTATGGCACAGAGCATTGATAGAGAGCTGATGAGGAACAGTGACCCCCCTCTTGGTAATCCTTCTCCAAAGTTACAACAACAAAGTTGTTGTGAAAATAGACCCTAATTTCAGATCTTACACTCTACTTCCAACCTTTGCAGCACTTCCTGATTTTGTTCAAAGGTTTACAAATACTGTCCTGTACCACTGTGGCTTCTTTTGTAGGCACTTTCTGAACTTTATATTGCCTTTTTGGCTCTCTTCAGTGTGGCACAACTCTGGACACAGCAGGCTGTATCTGCCTCAAGGTAATTTCTGCCAGGGCTGCCAAACATCCTCTGTTTATGGATTCAAGCTGTGGCTGCACTCCCTCTGTAACCTTATAGTAGAGTATTGCCATTGATAATGACAGGCCATAAACGTATAAAAATGTATGCAGGTGGACCCTACAGAAAGGAAGGAAAAACAATGATATTCATCTTGGTGAAGGACTCCAGATGCTGATGACACAGCAGCTCCCACAACAACACCAGAATGAAACTACCAACCTCAGGACCCAGAAGAGCAGCGGAAGGGTGAACATAGCTCTAGAGAAAAGGGTAGAAACTAAGAAGGGTGTGAATAACAATTTTATCTGCATTACTACTACTATTGAGGCTTTTTGTGTATAGAAGCATTCTAACTATATCACTACTTGTTGCTTTTCTGTAATAATTAGATCTAGACAATAATTAGACTTCAGATTTCAATGATATTAACATTAAATTCTTGGCTATATATAAAGAGATGTGCTTGCTTTTTTTGCCTATAAACAAGACTGTGAGTGTAAAAACAACAAGGGCAAGAGCTTCCCTCTGGTCAAAGGAGGCCTTGGGCTGCAGCTGCTGCTGCTGTGGTGGCTGACTGAGGAGAGGAAGCCCTGGAAACCTCTGAGAAGAAGGAAGTCTTGCCAGACCTACCAAATAAGGTGAAGAAAAGTAACTAGCAGGACACCAAAGCACATCTAGTTTTATACTTATGGTCTGGCCAAAACCTCAGTTTCTGTCACTTGCAGTGGCACAAGAGGACCCCAGCCCTGTGACATAGCTGCTGCAATTCTTTAAGTCTCTCCCACTCAGCAATGGTTTCTAGATCTCAGATAAATCTTGGAGCTTATCTCTGAATTTTCTCCTTAAGTTTTAACTTTCACACTGAAGTGTAGACAACAAACCATAATGGTTTATTCCAGTAATGATCTCACCGAAGACAAGCACACATTACAACTATTCATCTCCCATATGAGCTTTAACCATTAATAAACTATGGAAGGAACCAGAAAAAAGTTCAATTTTGTAGCACATTTGTCTTAAGAAGAACAACTTCTGATTCTGCCATGAAGCCATAGGAACTTTTTTCTCTACTATAATTTTGTGGAATTCTTATCCCTCAGCCTTCATCACATCATGTCTTGAAACTCCCAGCAACTGCGTGCAACAGGGGAGTCATACAGGGAGAGGGCTAGAGCTGGGAGACTTGAGGAGGCAAGCAGGCAGCACCAGGAAGAAGTTGCCATTTCTTGAGAGTTCTGTCAGCTTTACTTTCCAAAACCAGATTAGTTTGTGATTAATAAGAAAAAGAACTCTTTTTTTTTTTTTT
>VXAL01018354.1:38056-69219 GCA_013399475.1 Chauna torquata
TATGTTTAATTGTGAAATCTGAAAGATGGCCTGAGAGATGATAAAGTTGTATGGGTGAGTGACATTTGGAGTTAGGGTGACTAGTACTTGTTTAGCCAAAAAATAAAGTGGAAATAATAAAACAGCCTAATTTGTCACATGTTTTTGACATGTTAATAAGTATTTTATATAAACAATTTTATAAAAATGCAGCTATGCTCTGATCAATGAGTTCAAATACTATGTTCTATCCATCAATGACAGAAGTTACCTATTTTTACTTCATAATAATGCCACTTTAACTCATAAAAGATACAAGTTTTCCTAAGATTTGTTAAATCTACACATGTCAACATGCTTAAAATTATTGCATCTTGTTGAGGTTGTGTAGATACTAAATACATACATTATGGATTCCTTAATGTTTACTACTTTCCTGTTTAAAATAGTGTGCAAATTTCTCAGAGTGGTACCTGATGTTATCCTTTTCCTATGGGAACTGTAAATAATATTTTCCTGCTGCTGGAAATGTTTATCAACAGCAATAGAGATACTATTATGCTTGTCATCAGGGCATTGTTGATTCGAGGTCAGCTTTGATCTGTGTCTTGTGTTATTCTCATCTTCATTTTGATTCTTCTAGTTGGTATGCTATTCCTCTCTGTGTTTTCAAGATCAGTAGTTACACTTCTGTTTTTTTCATTTGTCTCCCTCCAGCTTTTTCTAGGGTCTTAATTAGCAGCTCTCTGGATATTGTGATGGCAAATTTGGTTACGATGGTAAGAATCAAATGCTTTGCAAAATCTCCCAAAGAATGCCAGTCACTCATCATATCAATTATGGAACACTTCAAGTCAAAAAAAATATGCCATGATGTTGTTCAGAAGTAGTAGATTTCAACACTTGGTGTATGTCAAGTTAAACTTCTTAAAAGAAATCAGGTTCACCGTTAGTGTTAGAAAAAGCACTTGTGCTAGGAGCAGTCCTGTACAGACTATTCATCCAAATATCAGGATTCAAGTAAAGTTCTAACCGACAGCCACATATTCTTTTGAATACCTGCAACAACTGGATATATTTGCTGCCTACGCAGCGTATGGCAAGTGATATGATACGGCACACAAGCAGTCAATAAACTTAGGCCAGGCTTTTGAATTTTGGAATAAAATATATGAATTCTCTTAGTTTGAAGTTAAGAATTTACGACAGCACAAGGACATTTTGATGTGCCTAGCTTCACAAACACAGCTAGATGATTATCATTTGAGTGAAGGCATGCCAGTTTGGGGATCCTGAAAGAGCTCCTTGTACGTTTCTGTTTATGCATTATTCAGCTTCCAAAAGCTATTTTAGTAGAAAATTAAGGCTGAATTGCAGAGCCATTAAAGTGAAGACACATAGCACTTGGGCCTGGGACCTTCACCGGATTTGGTGTGAAGAGACAGAGGTCTCAGGGTAAAATCTATACCTCTTACACCCTCTTCTTGTTCATTTCTAGATTAATTCATTTTCTTTGCATTCACAGACTACAGCCTGACAGGTGACCATGCTCATCAGGAGGAAGCACTAACGACTTGCAAGGTTCTTGATGGAACCAGAACTGTGATATCATTGTATCTTGCTGTAGATAAGCACCTCATTTTGAGTTCCCAGGTGGGAACACATGGGTTGGCAGCTATGGCTTTGATGAAAAACATTACAACAAGTGCAGAGAAACTCACTCACATAGGCATCCAACAGCATCCTTGCTCTAAACAATCACATGAATTCCCATAAGATATAATTACATAATACAATGCAAACAGGTCAGGTCCTAGCCCTTGCATTTCATTGACCTCTCAAGCTATGTGAATAAAATGAACTTAACTCACAAGTTCAGGAATTTCATGATAACTAGAATATTTCATCTCACTTCTAATTTTCATTTGATGTGTGTTAAAATGGGAGATAAAGACAAGTGTCACTTTAAAACAAATAACTGTTTCTTGGTGTTAGGACTGCTGTCAAATTAGCCTCAAACAGAAAACTTTGATGAGTTTTGCCTAACTATTAAGGTTATTAGTTGAAACTTGAAATTGATTTATTTTGCCTATTGCATTACCCTTCTTCTGCACATTCAGTGGTTTCTTATATCAGGCAACTTGATATTTAAACATATTAAAACTGAATATAGAATACGTGTTTTATAAACTACATGTTACTGTAATAACAAGTTGACAAAGACTTCAGGAGGATGTTCAGTGCTAGCAACAACATGGAATATTTGTAATAGTGTCAAAGTGGAAAATGAATTTGATGACACTGCAGAGAGCAAATATAATTAGTAATAAGCAGGCTTTATTTTGAACATTTATGGGATATATGACCTGCAGTGCAAAGACACGGGAACTGAAAAGAAATGCTGTTGTGACTGTGAGGTAGGGTAGAATGAAATCCATTTGTTTTGCCCATTTATCTAAGGCTGTTATAATTAGATTGATGTATTAATATCAACTAGGAAAGCTCCTAGCTTGAATGTGGAAGAGTTTGTGTAAATAGAGAAGGGAGATGTTAACCTTGCCATTATTAGCATGGAATTATTTCATTAAAATAGAATGCTCATTAAAATACCTACTGTTTCTCCACAGGAACCTAAGAGGAAAATATGAGCAATAATTCAATACATAATGACACTGTAGGTGTTTTGCCAGGAAAAAATATACCCGCTTTTCATCAGCCAAAAGTGTATCTTGAATTTCAGCATAGAATCCATATAGCTCCAGTTCTTGTATTTCAATTAGAAAGACATCTGAGTACAAACATACAAATTCATGAATTCAAAATGTATTTATACTCGATTTCTTCTATGTACAAAAGACATCCTTGAAATGTCAGCTCCTCCACCTTCTACTTCTGTCTCAACAAACAACCTCTCAAAAAAAGCACTGATCCAATAACACAGGTCAAAAAACAAGACACTGACTTAATTTAATTTTTTTCTAAGTTCTTAGAGGCAACTGTCTTTCTCCTTAAGGAAACTCCACGGGGAAATATTGTCTGTGTAAAAGTGTGCTCTGACCTGGGTACCTAGAGGGACTGGACCCCAATTTTGTGAGCCAGGCAGGCTTGACTCATGGAGGGGAGGCAGTTTCCCTAGTGAGTCTGGGTTCACTGACATGTGTGCCTCAAGTGCCTCAGTCCTCACTTCCATGCATGTACACACACACACATACATGGCCACAGAGGCAATAGGTCAGGCTGTAAGCACTGGCTGCTTGCAGGTGAGGGCACAAACACCAGGGCAGCTGTTAAGGATGGCAGCTGAGGTGCTGGTCCCTGCATGCGCTGATGAAAAGAAAGAGTCTTGCATGTGACATTCAGCCCATGAGCTGCTAGCTGGACTGTGTTCTCCATGATATCAGCAATACAGGAGCTAAAATACAATCATGAGAGGCATCGTCTGCTCCACCATCAGCCTATTCATGCAGAAGCTGAGTTCCAAGAGGGAAATGAACTCTCTTTGACAAGAAAAAACTACACTTCTTTTTTCTCAAGCATCACTCACAGACAATGTTTCTAAAGTTTCTGAGTATGATGAAGGTTATTGGTACTCATCGTACCATTTGCAATTACAAAATGTCACTAGTCAGTATTTTTCCCATGTTCACTTTCCTTGCTGCAGTCTGTGATTAACACTTGATGTTTCAAGAGAATACCCAGCCTGCACTTACTGCTTTGCTTTCATATTTTTCTCCTTGTTTATCTTGCTGTATTCCTGAAATTGCTTTGCTACTTGGGGACATAGAAAAATCTGGTTCTATGTTGGCATTTTAAAAACAACTTATCGGGGCTTTCTGGCACTCTGACAGACAGAGAGACTTCAGAAACATGCATCTGCTTTTCAGTGACTCATTGTAGGTATTCCAGTGGTTATCCTAAAAAATTACTAAGGTTGTGGGGCTGTATCCTCCCAGCTGACCTGCCACTGGCCAGATCCTCATGTTGGGAGCATGCATGCCAGCAAGGCACCCCAGCTGCTTGCCACTGGGGATCCCATGAAGTTCCTTAAACCAAGCTCTGACTCAATCACTGAAGCTGGGATCTAGTACAATGCTGATATATGAGATGTAGACCATTCCAGAGACAGAGATCATAGGCTACAGGGGCAAATGTATCCACAGTGCTGATACAGAACTATGTGGTAGCACAGGTATTGCCTTCTCCTTCCTGTCTGCACTGTATGGTGACAGAGAATGCACCTTACACCATCAGTGCTAACAGGTGGATTTTCCCTTTTGTAAATGCATGTCAGGATTCACACATAAGACACATAAGTTAGGGTGAGGAAGGAAGAAAAGGTTGCTGTTGACAACTGCATGGCTTAGAATTGTGCCAGAGCTCTGAAACCAGGAAAAAACAGCATGAGTATTCAGTCAGATTTTCAAACTGTCTGCCTTTGACCTGTTTAACTTTCCATGAACATTTGGAAAACTCCTGGCACCATGTTTTACTATTATTAATATTCATGTAAAGCAAGAGCTAAGTTTTTGTGCTCAAATATTTATAGAAAGTGAATTTTATATTTGCTTTCCATAAACATCAGTATCAGGGTCTTGGCTGTTAGCATTAGCGCCACGCCATCAGGAAGCAGAAACAACACCGTGTGCCTTATGCAACTAGTCACAGTTAAACAATACAGACAGTACTCCAAAAGAGATCTGTAGAGTGCATGAATCATAGTATAGCAAAACAAATCTGCAGGACCAGTCATTTGGATATAGGCTTTCTGTCAATGGAGAAAAGGAGCAAAATTTATCAGATTCAATTTAAGTATGAATTATGCAGCCAGCTCTTTTTGCAGAATTGCCTTTCAGCATTATTATTTTTCATGTTAGAATATACTAACTCACTTTAGCCAAGTTAGTAAGCATCCAATCTATTATTATTATAAATTGTTTTATCAGGGTGATAGCGCTGAGAGCTTCTGTTTTTCTGTTACCAGTAATTAGTTAAAAAACATACTTCTTCTGCAGAGGTGGTAAAGAAAGCCAGCTGAATATGAAAGGACAGAAGCATTATTATCTCCCTTTTACTGAGGGTAAACTGAAGACTGAAGAAAACCTTTTAAAAATCAACCATTATCAGCTTCTCAAATAATGACTCAATGTAGATCCCCTAATTATTAATAAAACGCCTTTGTCCGACTCTATTTTCCCATATTCTTGTTTTATAATAATTTTCTAAGATCCATTTTACCTTTTCCACAGAAGCTGAAGTTCATCAACAAATAAAATGATTTCTTGAAATTGCAGGATGACACAAAAAATCCTCAAAATGCTACTGCACCCTCTGGAGGTAACACTTTTTAGAACTACATCTGTTCCATTCCAGCATCTATGAGGAATATTTGCCCTCCCCTCTGTACCAAGCCAGTCACAGTACACCCTGCTGGGGTTTTGGAGCTCATTTCCAAAGTCAGCTAGAAGCACAGGCAGGCAACTTTTCGGGCTTTGGTCACACAGCTTTGCAAGCCCTGGTCATTAGACTTACACAGTCAGAGACATTCCTGTAACCAGATATAGCTGACACACCTGAAGCACCCCGCTTCATGCAGAGCACTAGATAACTCAAAGAGGCATCAGAAGAGTGGTCGAGAATACCAAAAGCTAGGTGCTGGAATTTGAGTGACTCTGTTGCCATGTACATATGAAGCAAAGTCTATACCTTCGCTCAGATTCAGCCTTCAAAAGTAACTTCTGGAGTAATTTCCATGTTTGCTCTTCAGCAGCTTCATTGCTATTCTATAAAAAATTTCCCTTTGCAAAAATTCCATCACAAGGAAAAAAAACATCATCACATGATAGTCTTAGCACATTCACTTTTTCTTAGCTAGATGCTTATGATTTTGGACAGTATTCCCCATAAGATGTTTCTTGCTCTACATTTGTACTATCCCCAGATCATGTTCAACTTTGACTTTTTGAAAAAATGGTTATTTTTAAGTTTTATCTCTGTACTGATGGAAAAGCCTACCATATTCAGTGCAAGATTTTACAGTCATAAGATGATTATATGATACAGCCCTGTAGACCTTTTGCTGTTAAGGCCATTTTTGTTACGGCATCAGGAAGAGGCAGTGACTGACCCCCTGGTCCTATTTGACTTTTACATTATGGGACAGCACTTCTAACTGCAGAGCAGGGTTATTTTGGTAGCAGATCAGAATCCCGATTTACAAAGACCGTACTGCGGTCAAATGACTTCTCACACCAGTCAATTCCATTGTGTTTGCACAGTGCTTATTTCTAGCTGCTGTCATTGAAGTTATTGCTAGAGACAACATAAGTCCAAAATGTCCCTTGCATTTAAGCAAAAAAAGAAAGGTTCTCTGGGATTCCCCGCATTAGTTTTTTGTTTGTTTTTTTTTATTTTTGTTTGTCTGTTTTTGGTTTGGTTTGGTTATGTTGTTTTTTGGTTTGGTTTGGTTTGTTGCTTTTTTTTGCCTTTTGGATTTTTTTGCTTTTTTTTGCTTTTTTTTTTTCTCCAGGCATAAGTGCCTTCCCAATAAGTCATCTCAAATTAGCACTGCAGTTGTCACATGTTTGTAAAAGTCACACTTCTCATTCCAATCTTTTACTATCCCTACATCATTTTAAATTCTGACTTTTTAAACAGTTTTTCTTTTTCTTTCTTTTCTTTCTTTTCTATTTCTTTTTTTTTCTTTTTCTTTTAAACACATAGACCAAATTTCATTTGGGAATTCCTTTTATTTTAATGCACTTCACATTTCTAAAACAAGCTTCCTCATTTCAACCCATAATAAGTATATTATCCAAGCGACAGATCACTCTACTTAAAACTTATTATGCAATCTGCTGAAATGCAGAAAGATTGCTAGCCATTGCTGAAAGTTGTCTGAGAAAAACAGAAATGGAGAGCATTAAATAGTAAGTACACTTAATCAAATATAAAACATTAAACATTAACTGAGCAAACAGACCACAATTCAACAAATACTTTATTTATCTGCAATTAAATAAAATGAAAACTAATCATTTTCCACTATATCTGCAAGCATCTTTGGAGTCCTATAGATGGAAGAGACTTAGAGAAGCTGTATGATCTATCCTCTACCTCAAGGCAGGATCAATCCCAGTTACATTGGTCCAGCGCATCCTGACAGTATGTTACTAAAGACTGTCAATGATGGAGAACCCACAACTGCCCCCATCTTCCATCCTCACTGTATCTTTACCATTACAAGTATTTTTGTAGTACCAAATACTACTCGCAGTGCAATTTTAGGGCGTTAGTCCTTGTCTATCCATCGTTAACATGGGCACCAAATGCTTCCTTGCCATGATTACAAAGGCTTTTTCTGTAGCTGTGTTTGTGAACTTTCAATGTGTCCCTTCTCTTTCTTAGGCTAAAACACAATTGTTTTCATCTTTCTTCCCAAGTCATGTTTTCAAGTTCTCTAGGACAAAAATAGTCTGTCATACATCTAGCAGACTACACTTCTGTCTCTATTGGCAAGATACCTTACCATAACGTGATAAACTCAAGGATTGTGTGAGACAAACAGCAGCTTTTTTTCAGTATTTTGCTTAATTGCTTCCTGAGTGATCCCTGTGTCTGCACCCATGTAAAGGCTGAACTTGTCACCTTTTCAGTGTGCTCTAGAAACTTTTGGCAGTTGATTAAAAAATCAGAGGTGCAGTTTACCGACTTCCACATAATGGAAGCTTTGGCTATGGCAGCGCTAGCATGGTGGCTGCACCAGCCACCACAGACTTATCAGGACAATGTGAATCAGACCTCTCAGCATCCCCTTCCCTATCCTCCTTGGGCATCATCTTGCTCCTCCTGCTTGTGCCCTCAGGGAGCTGTGGCTGCTGTGGCCATCATAGAATCATAGAATCGTTTATCCATGGATTCATTTAGGTTGGAAAAGACCTTCAAGTTCATCAAGGCCAACTGTCAATCTGACCTACCAAGTCCCATCACTAAACCATGTCACTTAGTGCCACAAACCGTGTACCTTAGTGCCACTACAGGGCACAGAAGCACCTGGTCCTTGCACTGTGGCCCTCTGAGTCCTGCCAACTCAAGGCAAAGTTCACCCTCCACGACCACATCCTTCCCTGTGTCTTTGCCTGTGGACACATGGTGCAGTATTTTTCCTGTTTGTTTTTTCCTCTGCAATCTTTTTAGGATTCCAGTGCTAAGCAGTGGTTGCTTTTAGTCACAAAATGCATTAGTGGCTCTGTAAGGATCATAGTAGAAATGATTTTGTAGCAAATGACAGTCACGAGGGAGGCATAAGGAATTATTTTTGGGAAATAACTGTCATAAGGGAGTCACTTGCACTATCACTCAAGTGTTTTTAGTACCCAGGAGCAGGCAATGTGAGGTAAAAGCTTTTTGTGTGTTGGAAGTGGCACTATGAGGAACATAAACAGCTACTGAATATATTAATGCAGGTCATCTGTCCTTTTCTCACCATACACTAAATGTTCTGTTGTAAATGGCAATTAACGTAATCAGCTTACATGAAGACTGATCTTCTCCCTCACTGAAGCCTCTGAGAGGACCGCATACAACATGTGAGGTTACCACTATCTATGACAGGTGCTGTAGGACACATGTTGCCAGCTCTGCCAAAAGGTGCAGAAGGCTTTTTGAGGGGTGAATGTCACGGAGAAGCACTGCCTACTGCCCAACAGTGCTGCTGCTGAAACACTTGAAATGCAAGATCAGTACTGCAAATACCACAGGCATTGGGCTTTCCCATCTCACCCCTGCTATGTTCCCAAAGCTTTAGAGATGCCCAAGCTCACTCCCCAGCTTTTTTAAAGCAAGGATTAAATGTGTTGCTGTGCTCATGTGAAGTGATTTCACAGTCCGGGTGGAGCTGTGGAGCTCTCTGCAAAGCGAGGTTCAACCATGCACTGAGGGCCAGCAGGAGCTGGGGGCTGTGTGATGGCAAGGGGCATTTCTACCTCGCTGACATGGGACAAGCCTGCAGGCAGCCCTCCACTGCTGCACTGAAATGCAGTGGGGAGAGCTCAGCCTTTTATCAAAGGAGACAGGTATTGTTTCAAAGATAAATGGCTTTGAGAAGAAGGTCCCTTCTTTGCAGTCAGTAGACATTAAGTGCTACTCTGTAAGCTGAAAGGCTACTTCCTTCCATGGGGTGCATTCTGAAGCAAAATGTAAAAACATTTTCCTCCTGAGAAAAGGTACCTCTTTGGTATTCCCTAAGTGACAGCAAAGACCCCTTTCACAGGAGATATTGCTCAGAAAAGATTTATGAAATGTGGCAGGGCAACATCAAGGCCTTAGAACCATTAATTTTAAATGCCTTACTCCTTCATCCTCCCCTGTAAATTGCTGAGCAATCATGATTTCTTCTTACCTTCTACTCTCAGTGATACAGCTTGTGTCATGCTGGGATCACAGTTCCATGACATTAATTACACACAACTAAGAGACACTTTTTATTTTGTACCCCAAATGGAAAAGAGTGCAAAGGAACACAGGAGACACCAGCTGTGCTTAGGGAATTTCATTTCAGCTCTGCACTTCTTTCAAAAAAAAAAACAAAAAACAAAACAACAACAAAAACAACAACAACAAAAAAACCCTGTGGTTTGAGAGATCTTTCATTTTGAAAGCAGTAAAAGGGTCACTACTACATTCAGAGCTGCCTACAGTAGGATGCCTTAAAATATCGAATAATAATATCAGGAGAAAGTGTCTTGGACCTGCTTACTTTTGTGTAACTGAAGATAGATGATATGGCTAAGAAAACAATCTGATCTTTACCTTACGGCCCAGATGTGAAAAGGCAGAACCAGAGAACTCGGATGTAAGAGACCCAAAGCATCAGGTCAGCAAGTCTGGCTCTTCATGGGGCAGGACTGTGACCTGTCTCCTAGGGAGTGGCCACTGGCATAAATGTGGATAAAGAACAAACTTCCAGGTGATCTCTCCTACCCCTGACAGTGAGTGCAGCTTGGGTCTCTCAGATATGATCCTTATTTTGCTTGTCAATACAGACAGGATTTTAGAGAAGTTTATAGATTGGTATAGATACCTCTTTCCCACTAACCATAGGAACTAGATTTACGGTAGATAAAAGATTAAACTGCAGAGCATTTAACTTTAGCTTTTGTATCCGTACCATATTGTATTGGGTTTACGTGGTAAAGGTTTGGTAGCAGGGGGGCCACAAGGGTGGCTTCTGTGAGAAGATTCCAGAAGCTGCCCCATGTCAGATCAGAGCCAGCTCTAGCCGGCTCCAAAAGGGACGCACCGCTGGCCAGACCTGAACCAATGAGCGATGTTGTTTGCGCCTCTGTGAGAGCAGATTTAAGAAGGGGAAAAAACTGCTGCGCAACAGCAGCTGGGAGTGAGAGGAGTGAGGAACAGCCCTGCAGACACCAAGGTCAGTGAAGAAGGAGGGGGAGGAGGTGCTCCAGGCGCCGGAGCAGAAGTTCCCCTGCAGCCCGTGGTGAGGCCCATGGTGGAGCAGGCTGTCCCCCTGCAGCCCATGGGGTACCACATGGAGCAGATCTCCACGCTGCAGCCCGTGGAGGAGCCCACGGTGGAGCAGGTGGATCTGGCCTGAAGGAGGCTGCAGCCCATGGAGAGCCCCCGCAGGAGCAGGCTCCGGGCCGGACCTGTAGCCCGTGGAGAGGAGCCCACGCAGGAGCAGGTGATCCGGTGGGAGCTGCCACCCGTGGGGGACCCATGCTGGAGCAGTTTGCTCCTGAAGGATGGACTCCATGGTACGGACCCATATTGGAGCAGCTCTTGAAGAGCTGCAGCCTGTGGGAAGCCCACGCAGGACCCGTTTGGGAAGGACGGCATCCCGTGGGAGGGACCCCATGTTGGAGCAGGGGAACAGAGAGCGACCATGAAGGAGCGGCAGAGACGCAGCGATATGGGCTGACCGCAGCCCCCATTCCCCGTTCCCCTGTGCCGCTCGGGGGGAGGAGGTAGAAGAGGGTGGATGGGGCGAAAGTGTTTTTAGTTTGCTTTTAGTTTCTCACTGCTCTAGTCTGCTAGTTATAGTAATAAATTATACTAATCTCCCTGTGTTGAGTCTGTTTTGCCCGTGACGATAATTAGTGAGTAACCTGCTTGTCCTTATCTCAACCCTTACGCCCTTGTCCATTGTATTTTCTCCCCCTGCTTCTTTGAGAAGGGGGAGTGAGCGAGCGGTTGTGGTGGAAGTCGGCTGTTTAGCTGAGTAAAACCACCACACATATGTACTTTATCCCTCAGCAAGGCAATATTTAAGAATTCTCAGGCTCTTCAAGAGCAATTAGTTATTCTCTGGGATCACACAAGACTAACCAAATTCAGTATCTAATGAAAGAACAACAAAAGCAATGGTAAAGTTGTATCAGTTTATTTATGTTAAGCTATTACTGCCTCCTTTATTCCTTGTTTATAGCTAGTGGTTATTTATTAGTGACTCATATTCTTTCTTGTTATAGTGTACAGGATAAAATTTTCCATTTCTGGAGGAAAAAAAAAAAAAGAGAGAGCATAACTTTTACCATCTCACACCATTAGTTTGAAATGTTTAATGAACTGAAGTATTTCAAATCAGACATTAAATTTCCCAGTTGCTCAATCAGCACTTGTTGGTTCTTCTATGTATTTATTTTCCAAGTCCCAAGTAGCCAAGTAGCCAACACCAGCTCTCCTGCTCGTGCTTGAGCACTCCCAGTACAACAAGTCAGGGACATTCAGACCACCACTGATCACGCTGGAGAATGGCATTTAGACTTTGAAGAAAAACAGCTAGCTGTTCTTCAACTTTGAATAGGCCTATTCCTATGGAATATAAAACAGGAGCATTAAGTAGGAAAACAAAAAGAAGACCAACTGACTACTGAAGAACAGCTGCCTTGCACTATTCCCAGGCTGACTATTGCTCTGCCGGGGATACTGCATAGTCCACTGCATCCTGGAAAATTCTAAAAGCCCAAGTAACAACTTGCAAGGGCTGACACAAAAGAAGAAAACAGAGCAGAACTGAAGAACAGAAGGATTTTGTGGTGTTTTGGGTACTCAGAATAAATTAATAGATTTGAATGCAAAAGAAGTAGCCACTGTAATTTGTCACCTGCTCTGTTTGCATAACCTTATGCACCAGACATAACACTGTAATAATAGAGAATCTTGTGACTTCCTCCCTAATTCCTACACAAAGTCCAACACTTGTAATTACATTTCTTTGTAGTGGGAGCATATCTTAGGTGGAAAATCTACCGCTTCTCTGAGGAAGCTGCACCAATATTTATCTTTGTTCTTTAAAAGTGTTAAAAATACTTATTTAAAGTTTGAATTTCAATAACCTCATCTTTCAGTTATTGGTTCATTTTGTGCTGCTTGCAAGATTAAAAAAAAAAAAATCAGTTATGCATTGAAAAGGTGAATCTACCTGTGTGTGTATGTTTGTGGGGCAGAGAAGGAGAGAAGTTTTATCTTTAAACCAAGATAATTGTGTCATTTAACAAAATGTAGGTAGTATAGAAAAACAGAAAAGTATTATATTCAGAGCATTTTTCCAGGATTCTCGTTATAAATAATTGGTAACATATCACAACTGTTTTTCACTGACTCAGTACAGTGTTGCAATGAAACCCTTTTTTGTGTATGTTATCTAAGTTAAAAAAAAAAAAAAATCTGTTTTCTCCTGACAACACAGAACAAACAAAGATGCTCCTACCTGTGGTAGGACTCATGAAAATACTCCCTCTTTTTATCCTACCCTGGCTTATTGTAGTTAAAGAACATCTTCTCATAAGTAAACTTATTGCAATACTGTTAACTTACAAATTTCTTTCATACAAATATGTGAAACATTTATTTATGCATAACACTGTCAATTTTTGCTTTGGTGTCAAGGTGTGATATCAAATACAAACTTCAGAAAAGCAGCATGCAAATCCTAGTCATTAGTGTTTTAATCTTTTGCAGCCAAGTTTTGCAAAAAATAAATTTCATTAATGTGTCGAGGCAATAGGAAGATACATTATACATACTGTATCCAAAACATTTTAGTTACTGAACAAAATAAGAAAACAGACACACATACATAATACCTAGTGCCTGATAAAATTATTCTATGGAACTCACTGCTCAGTTTTTGTACACCTGGTTTATTTTTTGTAAGTTAATTTCTTGCAGTTAATAACTTAGTGAACTGGATTTTTAACCTCCTCAGAGATTAGACACAGGGTTTTGATTTCTAGTTATCTTTGCCATGTCTAAGTAAGTAAAGCATATGCCCAAATCCACTGTGTTTTTTCATGAAACATTACACTGTTTTCAAAAGCAGCCTTGGAGCAGCGACTGCAGCTCTCCCCATGGTGAGAGGAGCTGTGCATGACCCGACTGCTTCCCACCCTTGTGTGGCAGACAGCAGCTGAGGGTAAGCAATGTGGGGTGCTTCAGTGGCTGGGGTCCCTAGGGCCTGTGGGTAGCTCAGGAATGCCAGCAGGGAAAGGACAGTTTTCCGTGTGCCTTGGCCCCAAGAGCACCTGGACATCATTAGGGGGTTCAGCCTTCTCAGTATGGCAAAGGCAGGCTTCACTCCTCCTTTCTAAGACTGCTGTCTAGGAAGAGAGTAACTTCTGCTGCAAGTGAGGGAAACCTTCAAGGAAAGCACAACTTCAAGGTGATATTTTGATCTCTCACATCCTCTCCCCAGACTCCAGATAAAACAATTGCATGTGCTTTTCATCCTGTCGTGAGTGGGTGGGCACAGGGGAGTTGGGGACATTTCCCGGCGAGCGCAGAGGGGGCTGCTCCCCGCTCCCAGCCCTGCCCCACGCCACCAGACTCAGTCAAATAGCGACCGAATGAGGGAGCTGGACCGGCTCTGACACCCTTTGCAGCCTCCTCCCGCAACACCAATCTGCACTCGCTTCTGTAATGCACTTCGGTTGTAACTAAAGCTGCCTCTCTAAACTGGTAAGTTCAACTATGTGTTCTGACAGTTTCAGAGTTAATAAGCTGAAAACCATTTCTACAGTATGTACCGTGTACAAACTCAGTTGTCAGTGGTGACCACTCAAAAGACAAGAACAAACAACAAAAAAACTATTTTAGGAATATCTGCCACTTTTGCCTCTTGCAGCTGAAACCGGAAGCTCAGCTTTGTGCCACATTTGAGAACAGGCGTGGAGGGCTGCAGAGCATGCCACAGAATGCTGCCACAGTGCCCGCTCCATCACACGTGGTAAGTACAAGCAAGCCACATCAACTGCCAGCAGTTAGCAGCAAACATGGTGCCTACCTGCTTACTGCGTGCTGTGGGCTCATTAGCTGTTACCTGATGCACAAGCTGAGCCTGATTTCTTAATTTTGGCGTTTAGGTTTTTAGTAGGCATGATTACAACAGAGATTGGAGATACTCATGGCTGACTCTCTACTTCAGATTTGGAGCAAGCAAGTGTTTAAGCAGAGGATTTGCCAGCAGACAGGGATAGTTTCGTGCTCTAACATGTAACCAGGGGCTAAGAGCTTGGAGATGAAACTCAGCTGCGACAGTGCACCTGTATGGGCTAAGCAAATTAATTCAATACTCTGTTCTTTCTGGTAATCTCAATTACCTGCCCATCCTCTGCATCTGAGACAAAGCTGTATATCCAGAACTGCCAGATTACATGGAAAATATCTTTGAGAGCTCAGAGAACTAATATACAGATTTCTTATTTGCCAACTATGCAAACAGACATACCACCGCGGACAGACCACTCTCAGCTTGCTTTACAGGCCCATGATTTTAGGGCACAGTAGCTTCCTTTTGGTGCAGCACCTGCTGATATTGTCAGGAAGTGCTGAACTACATAGGCACTTCTGTTACACCCAATATAGATATTTTTCCAAGACAGTTTGCAGTAGTCCAAGCTCAGATATCCCAAGTCATTTTCAAGCTGCTGGGTTGGCAGTGGTCTCTGGAGGGAAAAGCACTGGGAGAAGGCAACGAGTGAAGTGATTGCAGAGAGGGAGCCAAAAAGACTATCGCCTCCAACCAGAAAGATCAGCTCTGGAGCAGCACGTTCATTCTCCTCCTGACACCAGCCAAGTATTTGCAGAAGGCACATTGTATCCCGGGAGACAGCAAAAAGGGACGAGTTGGGGAACTTCTGCCAATATCTTCCACCTATGAGATTTCTGCAACTGGTACCTGCTGTCAGTCTTTCGCATCCACCTCTTCTCCCCAGTGTAATTGCAAAGGCCTCTAAACTGTAACTTGGAGGACAGCCAGGTTGTTGAAGAGAAGTCCTTCTGTAGAAGAGCTGAACTATAAGAGCTGAAGTATTTTATTTTAGCTTGAAAAATAGTTTTAATGAAGTTCCATCTGACTTTTTGGGTTGTTGTTCAGGCAGGTATTAAAGATCTAACACATTGTCAACATTTGCATTAATTGGCATTTATATTACAGTAAATGCAGATGGCAAATGCCTACAGGCTGGTTTCCTTATCTACACTTGCCATTCCACTAAGGCTGTGTAAATCATTGTTTTCAAACTGTTGGAGAAACAAAACATTGAAAAAGTGTCTTCTGAATACAGTGCAGTTAGTTTCCCAAATAAACAAGTTCATTTTGACAAGGACAATGGCGATACACTTTAAAAAATCCAGCGCAATTTCACACAAGAGCAGTCAGAGGACAATGCACTCAAAAAAAAAAAAAAAAACAAAGTAAAGTAAATGAGGGGTACTGAGGGGTACATGTGCAGTTTCTGTAGGCAGCTACATGCACAGTAGAAGCCTCATTAGCCCAACTGGCACCAAATGGGAGCAGCAGCAATCCCCGAATGAACAGCATAAGCGGAACTGGGTAATCCCAGGTGAGCCTGGAATTTAGATCCAGAGTGATGCTCCAGCCTCTTGGGAAGTTGTGGGCTTGCTGGAAGAGCAATCATAAGAAACTCAGGAGAATGGAGTAGGCAACAAGACAGAGCAGATGATCAGAATAACAGCTCCTTTTTGTTTTGTGGCAGAGTGAGTCTAGGCAGCCCTCTGCTGCACTTAGAAGTAGTTTCCACTGCCTCAATCCCCAGCTTTTGATCCCTTTTCTGTTTCAAAAAGGTGACAACGCCAACTAACTAGGTTCATCTAGATGAAAGTTTATCTTCAGTAGCAGAACAGGTTTTACACTCATCAATTTAAATAACTGTATTAAAACAAGAAGTGTGGCCATCCACAGCATTTAAAAGCAGCCAAGATATTTACTGTATTGCTAGGTAAAATTTGTTGCTATCCTCCACATACCCCTATCAACTTTGCAACAGATCCGGATATATTAGTTGTGCCATAATGGCAGAACATAAATGTAACATAAACATGACCACAAAAGGAATGTTGATATTGCAAAAACCTGGTTGCAAATCCCCCTATATGTGGTAGCCACTCCCTCAAAATTTGTTGTTAAAGCAACCTGTGTTGATAGCATAGGTCATATAACTAGCCTGGTGTAAGCACTCTGAAGAGGCAGGTCATTGCTGATGACTGCTAAATGCTCCTGATGCTTTTAATCTCCTTTGCCACTTGCAGGTGTACTACCCTGGTCATCCTCCTTGTTGTTTCAGCCTCCCCAAAAGATAACTTCTTCTGCTGGCTCATACAAATGGGAAGTTGGGAAAACAGGCAGGTTTGGGGAGATGATAGATACATTACAGGGACAAAGGAAAATCAAAACCTGTCTACTCCTCACTAAGGAACTCCAGAATCTTGACCTTCCCTCATAGCTCTGACCTTCCTTTGTGATGTATGACCCTTAATTCCTCTGTCAGGTTTGAGTCAAAGTTGACAGTCCCCCAAATCTTGGTGTTTTTTTTTTTTTTTTAAATATATTTATTACATTTCTGGATTGGTAAAATTATACAGCCAAAAGTTGTATAATTTAGTGTGGGATTTTTTTTTTTAATTAAAAGAAATTAAAAGCTTCTTTCAACAAGACCGAGAGTATTTTGATTTCCCTTTTTCATTTCTAAGTTCATACTCACCTACTATTTTGGAATTACTGTTATTGGAAGAGTGCCGGGCACCCCTGACTGAGCTCAGAGCCTCATTTATGTATATTAGCCCAGCAAAGGTGTATTGAAAAGTGTTGCACCTGTGGCATTCATCAAATGCAATTTGTCCTTCTTAAAGCTTTATTCTTTCCCTACTAATGCTCTGAGTAACTCTGATTTTTCCCACAGTTTTCTCTGAATCACTAATTATTATGTTTGATTTCCATTAGTATGAACAGCTAATATTATTTGAAACAGTCAGTCAAGAGGGCATACCATCTAATTTTGTATGGCATGTATTTGTATGTGTTTCCCAAATATAAGTGTAAGTAATTGTAGTTAATTAGTGTTTAGTACCGATACAAGCCAGACTATGCTTTCAGCTCTAAATACATGTGTATGTATATGCATGTATACATATATATATATACGAGTTTCACTGCATGGACCCAATTCTGCAAAGCATTTAAGCACCTGCCTTGGAACTTGATGTTTTCCTAGCTAAAACATAACTGTATTTCTACAGATGGGGTTTCTTGATGCTAATGTAATATGAATAATGTTAAAATGGGATGCTGAGAAGTTGGTGGTAAAACTGCTCTGACTGAAAAGCTAATCTGAGTTCAGCAGAAGCCCTCCTGCTGCAAGAAGCTTTCCTCTGTTTCCACGGCCTTAAATCCCACTGCACCAACACTGCACCAAAGCTCTACTTTCCCACTCTCAAAAAACATCTATCAGTAACCTAACTAGTGAACAGAGAAGCTATTTCCACCACTTACTGCAGTAGCAAGACGTGTGACAAAAGAAACAAACAAACAAACAAAAACCCAGAATGTCCAAAAGCTCTTCTGCTTTTGTGAGCAGGCAGGGATGCAAACAGTGTCCTTGGGAGCACTGCACAAGCATCAGAAGGATGGGTTCTGTAGATCAATGCAATTCATCCCGATTGTTCTGATCTTATGGAAAATTATAGATGGTTTTTTTTCAGCCAAACATGTTTTTCATTAAAAGTATCAGAATAGAACTGCAAAAGCTTCATGTTGGAAATGCAGCCTTACTCTAATGAAGAGACGTTTAGCTGCCTCATGATCCTGGTATGGGCTAGCAGAATGACTTCTACAAGAATTGGCCCCAGCAGCTCAACAAGCAAAAGAGAGTGACACATGGGATAAGATGATCTGGCCAAGAGTCAGTCCCACTTGCAGATAAGAGGTGGGTGTTACTGCAGAAAGTCTCAGTGTTTCTCAGGACGTTTGTCAAATGAATGCTTTCACATGAAACTGTGAAAAGTTTGGAGAAGTAAAGATTTTTACTTCATTTTTTTTCCACCCAAAATTCATCATCCCCTGAATAAGATTAATTGAAGTGATCTGTTTTCCCTCAGATTTATCAAGTGCTCCATTCATAAGTTAGTGCAACAGTATGATCAGCATCAGCTTAAACAGATCAGCTTCCTCCACTAACTGATATCTAGAGCCAGTGCACGGCAGGGAAATGCACCGCAGTCTCCTATGGCTTGCTCAAAACATGCAGGTTTCCTTTAGTGTCTCTCCCCACTGGGCAAAACAGAGGGGAAAGTCAAATGGAAATGAAGGCAAATCCTGAGGATTTAAAGTTCCAAGTAAAAATCATGCAATTAATATGCACCTGGACCCCATCCATGTAGGGGCCTTGGACTGTGCCTCCCACATATCTTGGGTTCTTGCCAGCCCTCCCAGGCTGCATGGGTACAACGGAAGGGACAAGCAGCAGCCTGGAGGCAGTGCCTTCTGCAGGAAGCAACCTGAGAATCAATGAAAGGATCACATTTCCTATCCCTTTGCCTGTATCTAACTAAAAGCACAGGAATTTCAGTGATTTTGCGTGCTTCTAAATGTTGTATGAAAGTGGAAATAAGAAATGCCCTTGCATTTTGATGATTCTGTGTTCTCAGATAATCATTCCGTGTGGAAGCAACGACAGTGTTGTACTGTGGAAGGAGAGGCAGAAGTCAGGGCAAAGCATTACTTTTCCCATAAATCATTGAGATTTATTTCAATACTAGGAACTAAGAAATTTCCTGTTTGTCATTATAGTTCCATTACTGATACAAATTATTTCCTTTAATATCCTTGGGCAGGAGAGACACACTGTATTGTTTTTTAAATTAAAATAAGTCTTCCATTCTTGATTATGTGTATTATGATACATTCAAAAGGGAAAAAAATTAATTTATCTGTCGACCTGTTTCTTAAATGGATTATTATTTTTTAGAAACAGCACACACTATCTGTGACTATATTCAGGTTAATAAAAGCATTGTTTTCTTGTTCTTTGCTGATGAGGCTTGGTTGATGATTTGAGAGACACAATTCACCATCTGAATTTTCTGCCCGGGATTATATTGCCAATAGGTCCCTCTAGCAGGAGGCATAGTTGTTGTTTGTTTTCCCCCAGGCTGTTTAACATGATAAACATATGGTACAAACATATAACAATATTATGTCAACCCAAACTGGAATGTGAATTTGTAGCAGAATCTTCTCTAAAATAAACTACACTTCAGTCTACCGACTGGCCTGACATTTTTAAGAAGCTTTTGGGCGAGCCTTTTTCTTTTATAAATGAGATCCAGTGAATACAAAGGTAATATATGCCAATTACCCCACACAGTCACTGACACACTGCCAAGAACAGGTCGATGCAGAGTAAGCCGACTTCCACGGAAATTCACCCACACAAAACAGAATTATGTTTGTTCTACTCTTCTTTAAAAGGCCATACAACCCTACTGTTTAATTTGAGAAGACAGGAATAACTTTGTAGCATAACCCATGTAATAAAGAAAACAGCTTCGGTTGAGAGTTCTTTATACATGAAGCTTTAACATGTAGCTTACAAAATAAAGGCAGCTGACTTACTAAAATAAAAAAAGGCAAGTTAAACCTGGCTGATAAAGTGGCTCAACAGACAGGAGCATAGACTCTACTGAATTATGAATGTCACAGTGGAGTTCCCAAGCCACTGATCAGATTTGGGAAGTAAAGCAGTGGCTTGCACTGACAGAGCCACATTATCTGTCAATGAAGTAAGAATATCTGTTCATTAACCCACCCTGTATTCTTCCCTCAGTTAGCCCTGTGGTTCAGGAGTTGTGTAAATATGACTAAAGGCAGAATGTGGATGCCAAATTAACTATGCTTTAACTTGTAGCAGTTACAATGTTGTGGTAAACCTCCTCCTAGCAGTTGGGACATCGCATATAACAACCAGTTTGCACAGGCAGAAATCAGATTTTCTTGCATGGAGAGCAGGGATGCTCTTCACTGATCCATGTTCTATTTCAGGTCCACTTCCTTCAGTACCTGGAATTCTGCACTGGAGACAGTGCCAAGACACCAGTCAATATTTCTCTGCATATTTCTCACCAGCTCCTTAGCCCCTTTTGGGGAGAAGCAAGTCCAATGGCTGTAGGCATTTTCCAGGGCATAGTGATACAGTCACGGACTCCCAGCAGATTTGTATTATGTCTGCTGGTGACTTCTCATGTGTTCAGTTAATGACAGAAACAAGGCTCCTTCTCATCTGAAAAATAACCAACATCCACCTAAAACAAAATATTGCCACTTTAAAGCTCATCTGACTTTTTCTCATAATGTTGAAGAATGTGTCCATATTTCCTGGACTTTTATTAAAATGCCCCAAGCTTAAATGAAATGTCTTGGGAAGAAAATATATATTTCACTCAATCCAGAATAATGTCTTTCTTTTGAGCAGTTTGGAAGTTTCTGAAGAAGGAAAGCCTTCAGATGGTCTTTGTGCAGGGCAAATGTTTCTGCAACAGCATCTGCCCTGCTCAAGTCTGCCCCATGGTGCTGGAGAACCAGAGACACAGCGTAAGTTGCTGCTGCCACCAGCATCTATGGAGAAGAATGACTTCCACATATGTCCTAGCTGTTTCCCTCAGAACTGTAAATATTAGGCTTTTTATTTTAGATTGACAGCAGGTTAACAGGCCTTAAAAAAAAAAAAAAGCAGAAAAACAAAGTACAATTTTTAAAAGTAAAAGAGGACTGAGAGGCAGACAAATGCCATCATGGCTGGGTTGGTTCAGGAACAGGGCCACTGAGCAAGGCAGTTTTTGAGTGCTGCAATGCTGAGGGTGGGACCAGTTCTGGCCCTGGATCCTGATCAGGTTTCTACCCATCAGAGGAGACCTCCTTCAAGGTTAGCCTTCACATACGCTTTGTGAGCAGAAGTGGGGGATAAGAGCCAACGAGTCCAATGTATGACAAGGTGACAGCTCTGTTTTGAGTGACCATGTAACCCAACTCTGGTAGAGATAAATTCCTCTAAGGTGTCCCCTGACTCGACTTGCTCTTCCAGCATCCTGAAATACTGCACTGGACCCTGAGACAAAGGAGAGGAGGATGAGGGGAAAGGTTCTGTGGTCATGGTAAGTGATGCAGGAGCATGCACACAATGTATGTGTAAAAGAAGAAAAAAGCACAGGAATCCTCTCCGTTCTCCTTCCTCCAGTTAATCTATAGAAAAAGGTGAAAAACAGAGGAATTTTTCCAAGATTTTATTCTTTTTATGGAAGTTTTGCAAATTGAAATGTGCAGATTCTTTTCCCTTCTTTGCAAGTGAACAGCAAGGCCTCTGGAGTTTTTGTTGGTGTTTTTTTTTCCTTATTTTTCTTCAATTGTACCTGAGCACACAGTCATGTTACAGGAGATGCTGTTGGTCTAACAGAAGAAATGTTGCTTCTTAACCTTTGCCTGCCCCATCTCCACACTGGGAGGCACGCTGAAGAGACTGGTAACTAAAGCTGCCTGCCTCTTGGCCTCCGCATCATACAGCACCATGGAGACCAGGTGCATGGAGGTTACCAACAGTGGGAAAGATATTTTTGTCATCTAACTTGAAGCATTTTGTCACCTTCCTCTGCACACAGAAATAGCAGCAAGTAGAAGAAGTGCATTCATCAAAAAGAGGGTAGTTGTTTAGGGAGCTGAGTGCCTTTTATGCAGAAGGCTCCAAATTTGATACCCTATGACAGATGTCAAACATTACAGATTAGCATTTTGAATGTAAGAATGACTTTCTGCACAACTAAAAAAAGTTAGCAACACCATACAGTGTCTTGCAAACTCATTGCTGTTTCATTAATTTTCCTGTAGCAACTTACTGTGTTAAAAATGCGGCACAGAAGGGCCATGTTCTGCAGAAAGACTTGGATATTACAGTTAGGTAACCAGCAAATTAGACTCTGTTTTCAAAATATACCCTCTATTAATTCAGCAAGAAGAAATTCCCTCTTTTCTGTACCATTTTCTTGATGACAGTCTGTCCAGTTTTATGTAGTGTGCTGAATTTAGCCTATAGGACAAAGTTATTTGCCATTATTTTATTGCCATATTTCTTCAAAGATTGTCTGTTATGTACTGAAGCTGCCATTTGTTAGAGATTATGGTACAAAAGTTTTTGTGTTTTATTGCACAGATCTGAGATGAAAGTCTTGAAACCCATTTGTCTAAAATTATGGTTCTTTATTTATGGACCTCTGCTTTCCAGTGGTTCACAACCCCTACAGTGAATAGACACCTTAGGTTTGCAATGTCAAGCTAAAAAAAAGTCAAACTAGCTTTGTTTAGTTTTCTAAATACTTAGTTCTGAGTCTAACCATAGGTATAAGCTCTGGATATGTGGCCTCACAGAACATGTCTGAGATTGTTGAAAGTGTTCAAGTTTAGCCTAAGTCTACATACAGGGTTTACTGAAAACATTAGATATATTTTGATTTTCGTAGTTATGGAGAAACAAGCACTTCTGAGAACCCCATCTTTATTGGTTATAGATTATAACTCTTACATTACCCTAGATTTACAATATTGAAAGAGAATAAAGCTTCTTCCAGAAAATTTAAGATTGGACACACACAACTCTTTTTCAAATCAACAGGTTAAATCACTATCAGAAACTTAGGTGTCCAAGGTCTGATTTGTGTGTGGGCGTCAAAGAGCAAAAGACTACCCTGGGGAGCCAGGGGGACCATGAGACACAGGAAGGGCAGGGGCTCGGTTCCTGGGGGGCCATTTTGGTCCAGAGCATGAAGCCACATCACTTCTGCTGGTGATTCACTGCCTCCTAGGTCACACCAGACTTTCTAGGGTGAAGCTCATAACTTCCAACCTACGGTTCACTGTTGTGGAGCCCTTTTCAGTGGTGTCCCATCGATCATTATTTCTGTGATTTATAAGTGACTGTCAGTGTCATGAGTAGTGTACTATTAAAAGCTCTATTCCATGGACAGGACCTCTTCAGAGAGAGCAATGCTTTCCTCCCAACTGTTCTGCTTGGAAGAGTTTTCATTTAGCCAGATTTCTGCCCTGATCTATGTCTGGAAATAGATACTTGTTTCCTGAGATTGTTCATTACAGTACAACATAGCTCTGAGTGGCTATGACATTTTATTAGCGCTGTTGAAAATAGACTTCAAATACTTAAAATGAAACCTGACCAATTTTATCATTTCCAGTCTTTTGAGGCCACACAGTAGAATAAGACTCAACAAAAATTGATGTGAAATGAGGGACTAATTGAAATGACAAAGATTAGTCTGTGTATGTTCCTTTTTGTTCATACATAGGTTTCTTGTCAGAATGTAATGACTATGGGAAATCAACACACTGTAATTATATTACATCAAATGATTCAATACAGTAAGGTAAATATTAGCTGGATTTTATATTATTTGGTTTGGTTTTATCTTTTAACTAATGATAAAAAAATTTCTTAATATTTCTTGTATAACTGTTTTAGGCAAATACTTGTAAAAAAAGTCCTTGATTACATGAATGCAATTAGGGATCTCCCGTGACAGTCACAAGCCATACTGAAATTTATCTTAATGGATGCTTTTTGTATGAATAAGAAAAATGGCTGAACTCTTCATTCATGGTGAGGGAGAAAACCAAAAGCACCCAATCATTGTATAACTGAGTTAAACTGGAAGAGAAAACAGCTTTCAAAACACAGAAAGGATTCATTTATTTCATCTTTCTTCTCCCTCAGCACTGTTATGCTTTATCCCCTAATCTATCCTGTGTTTCTTCTGACTGGAAACATTCATAAGCCAGTATCTTGCATGTTTGTGGGTGGGAAATATTTATTTTTATGAGAGAAAAATACAGCCTTGACGCAATCAAATCTAGCAGCAAAACTCAAATCAGAGTGAGGACAATGGGAGTAGGCCCAGTATAATCCTGGGTTTATTTTGGTCCTTTGGCCTCCACCCGTCAGCATTTTCAGTGGCATTTTCAGCAGCTTGGCAGGTCCAGCCTCTCCCAGGGAACAGTACCAACTTCTGTGCCCAGACAGGTTATTGTGGGAGATTCACTGGCAGAGAAATCATCTTCCGACCAGTATGTTGGCCAATGTAACACATACATAGTTATCTAAAATATGTAATTGTGGATGCCCCTTCCCTGGAAGTGTCCAAGGTCAGGTTGGATGGGACCTTGGGCAACCTGATCTAGTGGAAGGTGTCCCTGCCCATGGGTCAAACTATTCTGTGATTCTATGATTCCATGACCTACTGTAATTTTGTGGGTATTTTTGGACATCGAAACAAGATCACTCTCTTGGCTTCTGTGACATATTATAAATGCATGTTTTGCACTTTAAGTGACCTTTTACTGTTTTTCTTCCCTTTCCTTTCTGTTCTCCCTTGTCAGTTTAATAGCGACTTCTTGATTTACCTCCTCTTTTCCATTCAATATTTGTTTTTCTGCACACTTCACAAGTGCCACAGCATCTACAGCTCATTGTATTTGATCTAGTTAAATCACATATACATAGTGAAGTCCCTGAAACACACAGGCACTGCAAGATGAATTAAGGAGGTCATGCAAGCTTTTAAAATCACATTTTATGAAACCAGCAGAAAAGCCAGTGGGTAATAAAAAGCAGTCAAGCCACAGATCCTGCAGAATGTGAGTGATAAGAGGCTGCAGTTTGACCACTGTTTATTGCCTGCCAGCTAAATAAAATGGGATGCAACTTACTACCTGCTGGCTTGTCTGCCAGTTTGATGAGACGTAATTCACATTCTGGGTGGTGAGGCTATGATCTCCTTCAACTGCAACATTCCGTTTGCTCTTTATGAATCTGTTCCTCTCTGCCTCCCAAACACTCACATACCAACAGGAAACTGTTGAGGGCCAGTTCCAGTACAGGTTCAATTCTGATGGCAAGAATAACACTGCTTCAGTGAATTACTAGCTCCTTGCCCTTCCCCAGGCAAAATATGAAAAGTATTAACCCATCTCTGACTTCTTCTAATTAAAGCCAGAAAACAAAACTGTTTTTTGTTTTCTTCTTTAATTGGGAGAACAGAGAATCAGCATCTGCCCAAACTTACAGCTGTGTCAAATCCAAACACACATTTCTAGGAAGAAAGAACTGCTCTAGGTGAGGATGTTGCTTCCCACAGTGACTACAGCACCTACTATGTCTGGAGTATGCAAAAGGTAAGTGTGAACATTGCCTATTCAGGCTCCAGATATCACAAGGTGAATCCAAGTAACTGCACTTTGGGCAAGAAAGAGAGCTAAGTAGATTACATACAGATCTAAAAGTAGATTGTTTTATGCAGTTTGTCCTTTATACGATTATTCTTTATACAGCAACTGGAAACAGTGGTGGTGTCTGATTGTGTCTATATGCTGTTGTTCTTGTGTTTGCAAAGCAGGAGTAGTGCAGAAAGCTGGACTTGCCTCTCCTCAACCCCAACAGAGCAAAGGGATGCACGCCCAAGGTCTTCAGGTCCCTGAAGTACTCGGGGACATCAGAGCACACAGGATCCCTGAGGATGGACAGCCTTGCTGTGCCTCCCTGTCCCACAACACCACAGCTCTTCTACAGGACTGAGTGGGGCAGGGCAGTGATGCATGAAGCTGGATGCAGCCAGGCAAGATGTAGGATTGTGGTGGTTTCACCCGGCTAAACAGGTGGCCTCCACCACAACTGCTCGCTCACTCCCCCTCCTCAAAGAAACAGGGGGAGAAAATATGATGGACCAGGGCTTAAGGGTTGAGATAAGGACGAGCAAGTTACTCACTAATTATCGTCACGGGCAAAACAGACTCAACATAGGGAGATTAGTATAATTTATTACTATAACTAGCAAACTAGAGCAGTGAGAAACTAAAAGCAAACTAAAAACACCTTCCCCCCATCCACCCTCTTCTACCTCCTCCCCCCGAGCAGCGCAGGGGAACGGGGAATGGGGGTTGCGGTCAGCCCATATCGCTTCGTCTCCGCCGCTCCTTCATGGTCACTCNAAGTTGGAGTCACCACAGCTGAGAGGTGTGGTGTTTCAAGCCCAAATGATGGAACTGACTCTCTACCAAAAATCTCTTTGAGCAAAAATGCATACTCAGCAACAACAAACACTGCCTTTACACTTAATAGGAAATTTCCCTCATTCAGAGGTCAAAAATGTAAGCCAGAAATCCATACACTTAGAACTGCTTGACAAAATGTAGTTGTTCTCCCAAATAATGAATTAGAGTTCCCAAATGTAACAAAATTAGCCAAGATGGAATTGACAGATACTCATGGCAAATGCAATCCTACTCACAAAATTCAACACAAAGAGGAAATACAGCTCGTAGAAATTGCTGCTATTTATCATTTGTTTGCAGTTCCCCAGCTGATCAATGCCCAGCTGTACACCGACTAAACATCAGGGGATTAACTCAGCTTTGATACACAGTAATCAGTCTATTGAGTCTTTGAGCTGTCTCTCATATCTTCACGTTTCCTTAGAAACACATGGTATTATTTCAGTACTGCACCAAAGAACCCTAGAAGTGGTAGTTAAGCCAGATATGGCATGGACTGTAAAAAAAATGTCTTGAGTAACAAACACATAAGCGGTACCTTCTCTGCTTTGTAATTAACTGATTAAAACTTTTACCAGCATCCTAGTAGAGACTACAAGGCTTGCTAGTGTCACTACTTACATACTACATCTTCACGTGCTGCTCACAACTCAAAGAATTTTATTAGACTGAGTTGTCATGGGCTGCTATAGTTGACATTATTAGGAACTGCTTTTATGATGAGGAAATACCCTAGCTGATGAGAAAATATACTCACTGATTATTTCCTGTTGTTACTCTGCTTTCTTTGAGATACAAGTATTTTAGCTGGTTTTCCATAAAGTCAAATGTTTCTGCTGCAGTTCTATTTTATATGTATTTCCTAATGTGATGATGTAACGTATTCAGAGTGATTTAGAATTTTAAGGGACCGCAAATGCAGAATTCCATTTCTCCTCTGTTTATTGGTCATACCATCTTGTACAGGATGAAAATATCAGCCACATACCAGCAGTCAGTGCAGGTTTACACAACTTCAGCTCACTGCATGTAGGTTTACTCCGGTCATACACGCATGCATACATGCATGCACACAGAGACCTCAGTCAGGGTAAATCCTCTGACATGTCACAGACGCTTCAGTTGTGTTCCTGACAACAACACAGTAAACTCATGGCCACCTCAATCATAGTCCACGCACATGCTAGTGAAAAAGAACAACAAAAAGAAAAACCACACAAGCAGCGGCTAAATGTGTACTCCTGTATTTCATGGCTGAGTTTGACCTCTCCCATTTGTTTTTCCTCCAGGAGAGAGAAAAGACTGTGTAAGTACCAGCCCCTACACCATGGAGGCATTAGGATTCTTCTACAGAAAAATTACTGTTGAATTGTCTGTTGCTTTCCATTCTGGAACTGTACTTGTAAATACAGGTTGGGGGTTTCCTTGTTTGTTTGCTTTTCTTACATGTGCTGCACCTGTGTAATGCACTGATAGTCGTGCCCCAAAAGTTAATTAAATGTTCTATATATATTAGAGCTTCCTTACATTAATATTCATTTGCAGAAGCTTGGGACATCTCACCTATTAAGTTCAGATACATGTAATTTGTTCTCAATGTATGCTTATTATTTGCTAACAAAATGTGAAGATTTCTACACAAGCCTTTATTCAATACCTGTTCATGCATAACCAAATAGGTAGTATAACTAGCACCATTTCTATTTATGAATCATGGGGGTTAAGGTTCAAGGGACTTGCATTGTTACAATGGAGTCTGAAAATCTGTGCCACCAGTAGCTGGTTCATAACCGTGCATTTAATGATAGTGTCAAACATGTGCCAAGAGTTGCTTTAAAAATAATTCCTCAGGCAAGATCCAAATCTATTGAACTCTCATCTTTGAACTTCTCACTTCCAAACCCAAATTTCAGTAATATTGAAATTAAATTAATTACTGAAACAGTGATAGTTTGTTATGTAATGATAAATACTTTATTAAAAACATTAAAAAATAGTTTTGCTATAAAATTGCAGCCACTTATTTAAAGATTACAATAATTTAGTAATTTTAATAACATAACAATGGAAAACATATGAATCTTATTTTGAGAATCAGACAGAAACGTTATTCCAGTGAACAAAAATATTTCTTCTCAGCTATCCTATGTTCTATCTGAATTCAATAATTTCTTAGCACTGAATGTTGGCTAACCATCCTTTGCTAAGAATAAATCAATGAAACTCCTTAATTAACTGGTAATGTCCATTGGAAGTTTAGGCTTCTGCATCCATATATTTTACAGAGCAACAGCTGAAAAATTAACGTTCTTGTCCTTACCACTAGTCTCGTTCAAATAAGGAGCAAGGTGCATACCAAACTGAATTTCTTGCAATCTTTACTGCCACTAGGTGATCAAAGCAGTCATGCCATAATTTTTCAGACCAGCATTGCATGGTTCATGAGCCTAGTGCTTTTATAGAATGAACATCAACTAAATAATACAAATTACAGACCGAGAATCACTTTTCTTGTTATATGAGTCCCAAGTTTCCATCCTTACCAAGCAAGTCTAGGATAATCAATACACAAAGCTTAGTCTAACTTTAGTCATTACTTTGGGCAGCAGGGTTACAAGAGTGAAGAGCGCTTTAGTCAGCAAGTTCTCTCCATTTCTCTTTTAACAGAAGGGAAGAGGGTGTTGACTTTTAATTTATGATAAGGATATTTTTATGGTCTGAATATACCAACCCTTCCATTTACATGTCTGAAGCATTATTTTCAAAGGAAAATCAATTTTGTAGGTGCAGAAATAACAAAAGTTTCAAACTGTCAACTAAGGGGTTATAAAAATGCTATAAGTTAAATGGATAGCTACAAATACTTCTTGGAACCTCTTTTCACCTGTACATTTACAATAAATTCAGTGGTCATAAAAATATTACAGTGACAATCTTGACTTTTAGACCCCTCTATGTGTTCGAAGACATGCAATGCATACATTAATGCAATGCAGAAATGCAAAACAGAAATTGGGGAAATTGTCAGCATAAGGAGGATATGCTACCTTTAGGATGAGAGAGCACTCTTCTGCCAATACTTAAAAATGCTAGTTGCAATTTTTTTTTTTTTTTGAAACACAGACAGCTGAAGTATCCGGAAGACTGAGAAGCTACCAATTTAATTTAGAGGAAAGAACAGTAATAAGGCTACTCATAACATAAGATGGTACTTAAAAATGGAATATACCATGAGAGTGACCGATAGGCACCACACCACATTTCTCCAGAAATCCTTTTTTTGGAACCTAGAAATTCTTTCCTGCCAGAATGACTGGAATAGCACTATCCAGTATGGCCAAACCAAATTTTCTGACAAGAAAACTCAGCCAGCTTTTCTAAGAGTTGTCTATGAACCTTTGTGAATCCTTGAAGTAAAAATATTACTCCTGATGTATAAAATTTCACTAGGTATGAACCATGGCTTCAGAATAAGAGGACAGCCTATTATTTTTGCATTAAGAATGTATCAGGCACACTAATGTCTTCTTAAATAATGATGTTCCTGGGTTTTCGTCTAGTTTAGGGATGTAGAGCAGGACCCACAAAGATGACTGAACTTATATGCCATATCAGGTAAGAGACTGAGTGGTATTTGTGAGAGAAGCAACAGCCGGCCGGAGAGGAACAGGACACTACATGGTCTCCTCCAGCTGCACTGTAACAACCTTACTTGGTTTCACAAAGTCACAGAGTGGCTGAGGTTGGAAGGGACCTCTGGACATCATTTAGTCCACCCCCGCCCCGCTCAAGCAGGGTCACCTAGAACACATTACACAGGATTGAGTCCAGGCGGGTTTTGAATATCTCCAGAGAAGGAGACCCCACAACCTCTCTGGGCAACCTATTCCAGCTCTTTGTCACCCCCGCAGTAAAGAAGTTTTTCCTCATATTCAGATGGAACTTCCTGTGTTTCAGTTTGTGTCCATTGCCTCTTATTCTGTCGCTAGGCACTACTGAAAGGAGTCTGGCCCCATCCTCTTGACACCTTCACTTAAGATGTTTGTATACATTGATAAGATCCCCTCTCAGTCTTCTCCAGGCTAAACAGTCCCAGCTCTCTCAGACTTTCCTCATAAGAGAGATGCTCCAGTCTCCTAATCACCTTTGTAGCCCTCCATTGGACTCGCTGTAGGAGCTCCGTGTCTCTCCTGTACTGGTGTGCCCAAAACTGGACACAGTACTCCAGGTGCGGCCTCACCAGGGCTGAGTAGAGGGAGAGGACAACCTCCCTCGACCTGCTGGCAACACTTTTCATATTGAGCCCCAGGATACCACCAGTCTTCCTGACCCCAAAGGCACATTGCTGGCTCATGGTTAACTTGTTGTCCACCAGGACTTCCAGGTCTTTCTCCACAGAGCTGCTTTCCAGCAGGTCAACCCCCAGCTTGTACTGGTGCATGGGGTTATTCCTTGCTAGGTGCAGAACCCTGCACTTGCCTTTGTTAATCTTCACTAGGTTCCTCTCCAACGAACTCTCTAGCCTGTCCAGGTCTCTGAATGTACACCAGCCTTCTGGTGTATCAGCCGCTCCTCCCAGTTTTGTATCATCAGCAAACTTGCTGAGGGTGCACTCTGTCTCATCATCCAGGTCATTGATGAATAAGTTGAACAAGACTGGACCCAGTACAGACCCCTGTTGGACACCATGAGCTACATGTCTCCAACCTGTGCAACTGATCACAATCCTCTGAGCTCTGCCATTCGGCCAGTTCTCAGTCCATCTCAC
>VXAL01018354.1:72522-88158 GCA_013399475.1 Chauna torquata
GGAAGGAGATAAAGATGATGTGTAGCTTAAGTCTGCTAAGTCTGCTCTGTGCAGAGATAGCCCAAGGCAGTGCTTGCACTTTATCAGCTTCCACTGACTCAGTATGTTTATTCTATCTGCTTGTTTTATAGTAGCTGTGTTATTTGTATGTAATAGCAGCATTTTTATATCAAAATGTTAATTTCTGTATATAGAAACTGAGCTCTAAATTATATAAATATGAAAAAGAGAAAAATATCCTGAGAAAGAGAAGCCCAAGGGATGCATAGAAGACCACAGAATGCATTTTTATAGTGACTAGCCATCTTTGCAGTGCCTGGGAGAGCAAGGTAAGATCTCCCTGCCTGCACAGCCAAGTAACTAGGGAGGGTGGGTAAAGGTATGCTGTCCACATATCATGATCCAAATAGCAGTCAAACCAGACTGACTTTTAGAGATATAGAGGGAGATGAAACAACATAATTTAAAAACTAAGAAAAATACACTTTACTGGGTCACATAAATATCAAAGCAGATTGATTGCTAGGGAACTAGAATATTAACAAGCCAAGCAAGCAAGTTCACTGTCTGCTCTAAATGGACATAACTGCAGGTCAGTATGCAAATGCCTTCCATTATTTATCCAGTCCAAGACAATTATAAAATATTGCATACTGCATAGTATATTAGCTAAGTCATGGTCATGCAGAAGAAATGAACAAAAAATAATCTCTAGATTTTAACTCTGGTTGAAACCTTCAGGTTAAAATGGCTGAGAAATGACAATAGGCCATTAATTTGACACTGTGAGACCACACATGTTCCAGATCACCACCCAAGTTAGTTTGTGTCCAAAATCTTTAGACTGCTAATTATCCCATTAGGAGTCAATGAAGGATTGAATGACTGAGTAATGACTCCAAGATTTGGGCCATGCAAAGGGAGAATGAGCAAATTAAAAGCAATCAAAACCTTCAGCAAATGAACAAAAAAAAAAAAGTCTTTTTATTTTTTTCTTCTGTTATTAGTTATGTCTTGTACCTTGCAATTTTACCAAAGCAGTGTGAAAGAGAAAATTGTAGCAACATTCCTAGAAAGCTCTAAGAGAAATCAGTCTTAGCAGTAATTTCATATGAGACCCTGTTCCAGCCTTGGACTGAATCAACAAATGCATAACAATCTCCCCCCACCTTTTATTTTTTTTGTCTGTTATTAAGAGAACTCTGTATATTGTAATAATCTGAGGTTTACCAGTGACTGAAAGTATTTAATAAAGGAAGAGTAACATAGATTGTGTTGTGCTTATCAACAACTTGACCAGAATTTCCTTTCTGCCAGGTGAAAAAATGTTGAAAGATAAATAATTAGATTAATCCATTAATTTATGTATTATATACAGAGGGTAACATTGTAATGCATTCACGTTTCCCAGTGAGACATCAGCTTCAGAGTCTACCTTGCAAGTACACATTTTTTCCTTGCAGTCACAACTCATCTCAAGACTTCTGCCTTCTGACTAATGGGTCAGGATCCTTACTCCCTTTCCTGCTATCACTACACAGCCTTGGAATGATTGGAAGTGCTCATCAATCATGTGTCCAGCTAATTCAGCTGTTATCCAGACATTCTGTCCTTATGATACACATGGGAAAGCCCCTTACATGAGTCTCAAAGTGCTTTAAACCCTGCCCATCTTGCACAGTTCTCTTGTGGCTCAAGCCAAATGATAGTAAGCCCAATGGGAACAAACACCAAGCCAAAAGAGATTGCGGCAAACTTTGAAGTTCTCTCTCACTTTCAAGTTTAAAATTAAGAAAAAAAAAAATCATATTCTTTTAAAATTATTCAAAATATATCTCAAATTCATTTTTTCCTTTTTTTCATGGAAACCCTAATCCTTTTTAACATCTCTTTATTAATGAATGACCTAAAAGGCTGGATAATGTGCTTATAAGATAATTTTGCCATCATTCCTTCCTTTTCCTTTCATTATAGTGTGCAGGAATCGCAGTGTAGATGGTATCATGTGATGCCCTGTGGCCCCTTCTGGACTAGACCCCTCTTGCACAGTTACCTGTGATTGACAGGGAATGGACTCACTGACCCAGCTAATTCCATCATGTGCTGTGTCACCAACTTTTAAGAATTTCTCACTTTTGAGAATTTGAGAAATAATAGCAAGTAAAGCAAAATTTGTTTAAACTCTTGTATTCTTTCCTATATTAAAGAAAGCCTAAGAATGACAAAGATAAAAAGGGGTGATTATGAAAAAGAATTGTCTACTTCAAATATATGAATTCTGCTTTATTTAATGAATACACGAAAAAATGGGTGGTAAGGGGGTGGGGTGATAGAAGACAAGAAAACTTTAAAGGTAATAATGTTAATTCCAATGGAAAATTCTAGAGGGATGGAGTGATGAAAGTGTTTGCAGAAATTTTCAGTAAATATACATTTATTTTACCTCAACAGAACAGAACAAGCTTCCAGCTCTAATTAGGAAGGTTCTCCTGCCCTACATGCTGGGAAGGGCAGTCAGTAGACTGCTGATAGAGAGTTCCTTACGTCACAAGGGAAGTGATACTGGCTCTGGCATTTGGGTCCCACAACGCAGGAGGGGACAGCATTCATTGATTTTTGGGAGCAATAAGGCTCATTGATTTTACTGTTTGACACAACTAAAAGCAAAACAAAAATCTTCTTCAAGGAAGATCTGTCATGTGTATTCCCTGGGTCCACAAATGAAAGAAGCCCTTTGGAAGTATATCAATATTATACAGTAGGCAGAGAAAATCTGACATCTTTTGGGCATGGTGCTGAAGTATCCAAGACATAACCAAGGATGTGTGGTAGCCGATGTGTGGATGATTCTCACCATGATCACAACTTCCATCTACTTAACCCGTCAGACATTTTTAATGACTCCACTTGGTAATGGAGAAGGAAAGGCAGAAGAGATGATGGTGCAGCCATGCAAGAAGGGCAAACAATAGACAACAGTTTCTCATGGTCTTGCATATTATCTGTATCACATCAGCCTTCTCTAAGAAAAATAGTTCAGATAAGAACAAACAGGTCCAGTACAGGCTATGAAAGAAGCCCTTGAAAATCTATTTCGGAGAAAAAAATTAAAAGCCTTTCCATTGTCATTAAAAGAAAGTCCCAAGGTATTACTGCCATCCTTCTTCTCTGTGTATGTAGGTTTGCAACCTCCTTGTGTCTTAACAATAATGTAATTCTAATGAAACCCAAATAAGTAAAAATATTTTCATTGTTTTCTTTACCCCACTTAAACAACATAGACGGTAGTTTGCAGAGTAAAGCATTTATTTGGATATTATTTACTATACCTTGATTTAATAGTTAAGAATCTCTAAATATTAACAGAATTAGCAGAATACTACGTTCATTATTGTTGGCAGTTAGGGATTCTTGGCATTTTTCCTCTTGAAAATGGAAGACAGTAGTGATAAAAATAGATTATATGTCTTCTTCAACACCATTCAGGTCTGTTCTTTAGCCAGGAATTAAACAGCACCCTTCTGAACAAAGAGAGAATACAAAAACAAACAAACAAACAAAATGTGTCTGGTTGACCAATTAATATTATCTTGGTTAGCTGACAATTTTAAAATACAATCAAGTCAAAGGAAACATTTTACTTTACCCCAAACAATGCATTACCAGTGTTAACTCTTGCTAGTGCATGTCAGTTTCATTCAGGAATTACTTTTAAACTATTTTTTAACTGTCAAATTAAAGCTTTTCGTTTAGAAAATGCTTTAACCAAATGTTTGGACTGTTTAAATCAATTTAATTTTCCAAAATGTGCATTTCCAAAATATTTCTCTTGTCTTAAATCTGAATACCTGAATAAAAAAAGGTCCAGCTCTGCCCGCTCTACACAGTCCTGTTCACTGTGGTGTCCTTTCTTCAGGACTGAATCTTAAAGGGTTGCAAATCAAATGAACCATTATAGAGTGTTTTTGTCTTTTTACAAGCTACATTGCAAAATGAAGTGACCACAATTAGAGACCATCAATTATCATTATTATTTTCCCAAAATAGATTGCAAGAGTGTTGTCTTTTCATGGCATAATGTGGCCATAAAAGAGAAAATTCTGAGATGATTTTCTTAAGAGCTTTGCAACATTTTTTAGTTACCTTAGAAGCTGAAAATCATCTTTGGCAACAACACACTGCAAAAGAACATGGCACTACCTCAGCAGTCACTTTTATAACCAAAGTGGTCTACTCTGTTTTACAGGCTACAGGTTTTACCCAAGGAATTTAGAAGCCTGTGATATGTTTATGTACATCTGATGAAGCCTTAATTTGCCTGCCACAGGTAAGTAACATGAAAACTAGTGCACACAATCCATAGAGTACCACAATACAAAACCAAAGTCTTTTTAGCAAAGACAAATGAATCAGAATAACTGAGTCTAGTTTCATTTTTTCTCTTTCTGAAGTGGCTGGAAAAGCTTAAGACTAGTCAAGATACATGAAGTCAACAAATATAATACAGGAGACTGAGATACCAATTGGAAAATAAGAAATTAAAGCTACATAAGAAACTCTGACAGCTCACATACAAAGCTAGTAAAATGTATCAAACTAGGCTGCATCCTCTACTGTAATAAAGCAGCACTGGAAATAAACTGCCACACTGGTCAACACAGACAAAATTTCAAACACAAGATAGTAGCATAGCATGAAAAACTTCAAAATTAATACTCTCCAGATAACCTTCTCCTAACAGCTAGAAAAAATACCCTCAACATCCTTTAGAACCTCAAAGTCATGGTTGGAAAGAAAAAGAAAAAAGGAAAAAAAAATTTTTGGAGGTTCAAGGGTCTGAATATCTAAAGCAATGAAGTTATTTCTCAAGTGCCCAGATCTCATGATGTCTAGTTTGAGGTTACTGGATTGAACTGTGCAGTAGTGATGTATCCAAAACAAAAGCTCACTTTATTATTTTTAGTAATAAATTAAAAAAGAAAAGGAGAATCAGTATAGCATCAGGTAAAAGCGTGGGGGTAGACAGGAATCCCAACTGTAAGGCAGAATACATTTTTATCAAAGACAAAGAGGCCTAAATACAAAGGACTGTAGCTCACATTTCACCAAAGTGCAAATGTTCATAATCGATTATGAAACATGGAATAGGCTACAAGAATAGATTCACAGACTCACACACACCACCCTTCTCATAGCAGGGGTTAAAGAATTTTGGACTGAGAGAAGAGGAAATACGGGATAATGCTACCAACTCACTTAATCCCATCCAGTGCTGCAATCAATCACAACTGAAATCTGAAATCCCACATGGGCTGAAAGGCTGCACTAGCAGAAAAGGCTCATGTACCTACCCTGAAACTAATAAACCCCATGAAAGAATGCTTCATGTCCCTTACTTTTCCCTTCTTCACCGTATATATGCAGTCCAGAACCAAAACTGCAACTATCCAGACTCAACCTCACTAGAGAAACTCAATCACACAATTCATCATCAACATTTTAAATGAAAACTGTCCTCAATACCCAACAGAAACCCCCCCGGCATTTCTCTGATGACCCAACACACCTTGTATAGAGCACTGGGGTTCAAGCTGGTATCTGTGTCTGCAAGTGCTTAACACTGGGCCACAGGGAGAAGCACATGCTGTGGCTCCTAAAAGCATGAACCGACACATCCTCTTCATACACCTTACAGCTCTGGAAAGCCCATGTATCCCTACACCTTGCTCCAGACTTTCAGTTGAGCATTTCACAGATCTTACTATGACCAAACTTGATGATTGAGCTCCCGCAAGTTCCTATCCCTTGAATAGGAATAAAAGAAAATCCGAATACTGACTGTGAGAGTGGCTGAGGTGCAAGGGGAGGAGAGGTAGCTGCCTGCCAGTTGGCTCACAGAGGACTTTGGAAATAAAAGCTATTTGGTACAAACTGCTAGGGAGAGATCACCTATAAATATAACCCATTTATACTCTAAGCAAGAAAATATGAGAGCCATAAAGGTGTTAGTTCTTGTATTAAAGGAATGAGCTGTATGCCTTCATCTACCAGGGAAGAGAGGTGGGCACGCTGATGGGAATATATGCACAAATAAGCAGCTTTTCAGGTGGCCCTCAGCATTGTGCTCCCTTCTTTCTTTGGCTCAAAAATGCAGTATACACCCAGTGTAAATTACAAACAAAATGTACCATTAGGATTCACAGATTTCCAAACCACTTTGGCAAAGAAAACAGTTTTTTAAATTATAGAGATAAGCAGTGATCTGTATTTGCATAAAAACATGAAAATGTCTACTGTGTGATTCAAATACTACTAGCACTTTAACACAATTACCCTGCCTGCTTAAAAATCACCCATGGAGAAATGGATGAGGTCTTAAAATATAGCACAATACAAAATACATGTTATGAACTGTATAGCTTTTAAAGTGCTCTCAAAACCCAAGAGGTGGCATGATTTAAGGTATATTCTCAATTTCTTCTATATTAAAGACTACTCCTTCAACCTCAAATACTGAGATTTCATTTGTCCTCCAGTCTTATGAGGTTCACAACCTGGTAGAAGAATTCATACTGTGCATCTACATTAACGTTTTCACTCCAGTCAGGAGTACGCTTTTCAAAGAAATCTCCGAGTCACTTAATGAGCTTTGGTTCATGTTATAGTCTCAAAGCACCTGAAGACACTCTCCAGGAGCGTCTGCACTGTTTTCCAACCTGCAATGGGTGAACATCAGTCTACTGGACCGGACTAGAAGGCTTTTTTTGCAGTAAAATTCCTGAAATTTGTAAAACTTGGACATTGTGTCCTTTGTACCAATGGTTTTACTCTACAGATCAACTCCCATTGCGTTTTACTACTTGCTAACATAGACACAGTGTATAGGTGTGCAAAGGTTAGGTTAGGCCCTTAAACCCAAAAGGAAACTAAGAATCTGTTGGAAAACAATTTTCATCTTCACCAATAAGACTGAAGGTAGCCTCAAGCAAAATCCACCCTTGTGTGGTTTGAAATGGCTTTCAAATCTCCACTTTCAAATCTCCAAGATGTAAAGTTCCCATCTTCTGTGCTTTTTCTCTAATGGTGGCTGCATTCTACAAAGGAGAATAAATGGCCATAAAAAGAGGCATTTCTGGAAACCAGGACTGGATGTTTTTGTGGAAGGAAATACTCAGAGTGGGACATAAGTTATAAGACTACGTGTTTCCAGCTTCCTTCCCCAAATATGTAATTTTGGACCACACATTGCAGTTCTCTTGAAAAGTCAAAAAAAAAAAAAAAAAAAAGCCTTTTGCCCCCAGTTCCTCATTTTCATAGTTCTGGCTATATATATAACTTTAACATTCTTCTCCATGTTGCAAAACATAGCACAGAACCCAAAAGCAGAAAGTGAGGGTCTCATTTCTGCATTATTTTAGAGAGAACTATGTTAAATTGATTTTTTTCCCAGCTAAGTCAATGTACGGTTAGGAAATTAAATGAAAATGGGTCTATCTCTGGCTGTGATCGTAATATATGCATCTGAAAAGGAATTACTGAACTGAAATAAAAAATTTCTATTGCAAAGGCACCAGTTTTTTTTAACTGTACGTACAGACAAAATATATTATCAAACAATTATGTCTGCATTCAGTCTCTTATAGTTCTTCAAATAAAGGGGAGCAAGTTGCTTGTTGGTTGAACTGGGACTGTGGTATTACAACTTCATATAAAAACAAGATCATCCACATACATCGTTCTATGAATAAACAGTAAGTGAGGAAAAAAATGACAGTACAGGTACTGGGACTAAGATGAAAAAGCACCAATCACCAGCCAGAATTGAACAGCACTGAATGGATGCTGCAAAGTATAGTTTATAACCATGGGAAAAGAGACTGACTTCTCAATATGAGGCAGCCAAGTGTAGTTAGGCATCAATAAGCATTGAATCAAATCAGACTGAAACAGAAAGTTAGTATAATCATATGTGAAAATGAAAAAAGTCTAAATGTTCCCCAAACATTTCTCCCATTGTTGTACCACTGAGACAGACTCAGTGATGGCTACGAGGAGTAAATTTAAGGTCTTCTGAGGTCAAGATCCAATTCAATCTAGTCTTTTTCGAGATGGAAAGGATGGCTTTCTAGGTATCCTCTGTCTTTTTTAAGCCTCCTTAGTCTTATTTGCCAAGTACATATAATTTCTGAAATCTCACTGTACTCTTCAGGCCAGACTAGAGAAACATAATACAGTAGGAAAAAAAAAAATCATGTTTCTGAAGAGGCCCCACTGTCTATGACAAAGAAGTGAACAAGACAGGGAAGGTTTGGGAAGGAGAAAAGGCTCAGAAGTGGGTAAAGGAGATGTTGAAGTGGGGAGGAGGTTCTGTAAGAAGGTGTTTAAACTGCTAGTTCTTGCGCTACAAGCCAAGGTCTGTGGCTGGCAAACCCAGGCCTTTCCTGCAGAAGTCCCTCTATTGCCTGCTCTGCCACCTTGGCCTCCTCACCAGGACCTGGCATGAGACTGAGGGGAGCTTAGTCTAGTCCCTGGCCTGTCTTCCCCATCAGCAGCCTCCCATTTCCCTCTACCTGTCATCAGTTTTTATGTGTGGCCCAAGAGGCTAAGGCTGCAATCAACTCTTGAAGTTGCAGGTGGCTAACCTGTTCCTGCTTCTGTCTGTGCCAGTGTTGCCCTCCACTTGTAACAGGGCAGGATGACTCTGAGGGATCTTCAGTCAGCTTCAGCTCGTGCTCTTTTCTAAGCCCCCATAGATATACTACCTAGATTAGAAGATCTGCTCCTAATCCACTTCTCATTTTGAGCAGAGAAAGAGAACCAGCTCACAGGGATGTGCACTGACAAAATCGTAACCTGGATAAACGGATTTCAGAAAAAGACCAGACACTTGATCATAACTCCTTTCAATGAGATTGAAGATGCTACCTTCTTGCTGTATTTCTCTTAGGATTTTTGGTTTAGTTATTACATGCAAAAGCGATTTATAAGACTAACTGTTCAGAATCAATTATAACTATGAAAATGACAATTTGCTGAACTTTCCTAATGGAAATGGTCATCTATCGTCTATTTTGCAAGGAGCCTTGACTGTTAAGCTTTTCTCACCTGAGTTTACCAAGCAGATATTATCAAATTTATTGTATCAGTCTAAGTAATGACCTGCTTTTATTAAAGTTTCTGTGTCTTTACTGATCCAGTTAGAATGGCTTTTGTTACTTTTGTATTGCATCTTTGAAATTATGTTATAATTTAATAAATATTTTAATATCTATGTAACTAACACATATTTGTTTTGCCTTTATAATACTGAAATGATGGTTTTCTTACAAAATAATGTTGTTTGTGGTGGTGGCTACTTGTTTCAGGGCAGAAAATGGGAAGCTGGATTGGAGCCACGTGGTATCACATGAATGACAGTTTAATCTATTTACAAGGTCTGAGCATTCCCAGAATTTCCAGTAAACGCATTTGAGTTTAGGTGAATCAAATCCACCAGAAAGCTTTAAAATGCAGTTTTTACTACATTGAAATTCCCATATTTCATTTGCTGCCAGACAGTCAGTGAGAAATTGAACATACATCAATAATATGATCCTAAGTACAAAGTGAAAACACAAATTGCTACATTGGTATATGACAGTTGGATATGTGAGCATTATGCAACTTTGGACATAGGGTGTTTAAGGGCTGTTCAAATATTTGGTCTGTCAATCAAGGTACTTTGACAAGTGACAAATTCTCAGAGTGGTAATCAACCAATATCCCAGGAAGCACTGTTTACTTTAGCACTTCATCTAGCAAGCTGAACTTGGTTCAGGTAACAAAAGCCCTTCTTGAATGAAGTCAGCACAGCTGGTGAAATATTAAGTATTCATCTTTAAAAAGATTTCCTTATTTGGGGAAAACTTAATCACTAAAGACAAAAATGTTAGGACTTGTATGAATTTCTCTATCAAATATTTTTTTCAGGATACTGCCATACAAAATGATACAGGAAATGCTTCATATTTAAGACAGTCCAGAAAAAATAAGCATGCTTCAGGCAAGAGAATACAAGGCCATGAATTCTGGAAAAATGGGTAAGAAGAGAATTGACATAATATTATGTGAAACTCTAGCCCCTTTTTAATCCTGCAGTTAAGCTTAAACTAGCTTAAATTAACTAATGCACAGATCTAGTTCTATAATTTCATATAATTTCACAAATCTTTTTCAGAGGACTATATCTCAAGGGTGTTGTAAGCAGAAGGGTCAACCAGTTGACTTCAAAGATATTTGAAGTTTCTAGATAAAACACATTGAAACCTTAAATATATCAAAAAGAGAGTACTGGGAATACTCACAGATAATCATCAAATAAAAGCAATTAAATAATTCTTTATATAAAGTTCTTCATCTTGTTTATGATAGGATAATGTTTTAACAGAAAATGGACAGGCTTTTATTTTTGAACACATAAAAAAATATGTTCTACTCAAATCTGATCCAAGAGCCAAATACGTCTTCAACTTTCAGTGGTACAAGGAATATAGAGTCTGTACTTGAAATATTACCAGAATGTAAGTAATCTTTGGTCCTGTACCGCAGAGCTATTGTGTCCTCATGACTGTCTTAAATGCATAGATTATGTTTTCTCTCAATCTCTGATGGGTTCGTCACAGACACACAGAAACTCTTTGCCCCCTTCATGGCTGCAGAACAGCTAAACAGTGTATCTGCTGAACATCACATTGTTCCTGCACACATCTTGTTTGTCTGATATCTGCCAACGTAGCAAAGGTACAGAGTATTTAATTAAAGTTGACTCCTCTTCAGCCTCTCTACCTTCAACTCCGACTTTTTGCTATCTGTCTTGGAATACATGTTAATCTATCATTTCAACCAGAATCAAATGCTGTAGCATAAGCATGTATGTAAATTGAATCTTCAGGCAGGTTGACTTAAGGTAACAAATAGGTGGAGTACAAGAGGAACAGTAGTTTTGGTCCTAAAACCTTATGAGGAGCAAGAATGGTGATCATCCTTTAAAGTGATTAGATAAGCAGTTTTAAGAAACATTACTGGAAGGTAATGGCCCATGCTTCGTGACACAGAAAGCAGGCCTGTATCCATTGACAACCTCAGAAATATAACATAATATAGCAAACAAAGTACCCATTCTTTTTCCATTTGCTTTAGTTGGCCAAAACGTTTTCCAAGCCATGGACCAGTCTTTCGGATGAGAGATAGTGCAGGAGAACAAGCAGAAGAGCACATCCTAGAGTCTGCTCCTCTGACCCAAAGCACTGCAGAGTCTGGTGGTTGAGCTGACTTCTCATTTTTCCTGGTGCTTTGTGAGGACTGGACCCACTGAATGAGGTTGAGGAGTGCCAGAGGTGATGAAGTGAAAGGGGGATGGAAAGATATGAGCATAAGGGTAAGCTGATGGCATCCCACTGATGGCATGAATTCATCAAACAGGAGAATTTTGGGTGGACAAAGTGCAAAGACAGGACAGAATAAAATAGTAGGTTAGTGAATGATTAGGAAGAAACATACAATATATGGTGACACATTAAGAAAAAGACAGGAACTCATGGGAATTCATGGTGGGTTCGAGATAATGAGTCTGGCAGGATAGCAGACTGAAGTGTGTTGATAGGCAATCAGAAGAATTTAGGACTGCTTCTAAGGGAACCTATAGTAATATGTGCCATAGTCTCATGCAACTTATGAAGGATTACTCACTAATTATGTTATCAATTAATTAGTTCTTTCTCACTAACCTGCCTCTGCTATATTCAGTATGCCAAGCAACTTGCTGTGGTACAGAGTGGATTGGACATAAAATGTGACGTAAAATCTCTGGTCTGTATTACCACATTCTACAGACATTTTTGTGGTGTTATGGTGAATATGTGTCTGTTTAATGCTAGATAAAGCACCATTCCTTCTATGATGTGAGTGCACTTTGCAGTTTGCCAGAGCTGCATTAGTAATTACTCTTCAATTGTAGTTAGTCAGCCATCTGTCTAACAATTTCAAAAGCATTAACCACACCACTTTTTTTTTTTTTTTTTCTGATGTGGAGTATTGTCAAATGCTTTGCTGAAGTCAAGAGATATGTCCCCTTTATTCCCCTTTTCTATGAAGCTTATTATCTCATCAAAGGCAGAAACCAAGTTAGCTTGACATGATTTTTGTGAATCCTTACAGACTTTCTGCATTAATCTCATTTAAAACTTTCAGACTGTCCACCTCATTGTTTGTTCTAGTACTTCAACTACTTCTTTTGGCCCTTGTGTTACAAGATTTATTTTTTTCTTTTTCTGTCTTAAGGATAAATAATTGTTATTGCTGTTGATGTTCTGTTCCATCTTATCTCTAGATAACCAGTTAAACTTTAAATCAAGTGCTGGCCATTTGCCCTACAGTCCAGGTAAAATAGATTGAGGCCAGGCTTGGGGGATTCCTGTCCATGCCTCAATTATGTTATCATAACTAATACCTCTGACAGTTTTTCCACCACTGCTACAGACAGGTCTGTTCTCTGCTGATTACTGTACCACTCTGATAGCGAGGGTATCTCACCATCTGACCAATGATTTCTGACTGCTAAAGTATTTTTTTCCGTGCTCTCATCTTGACACAGTTTAACATTGTTGAGTGAAATTCATTATAAAGAGAGAAATGTAATCCAGACAATGATGGCCAGCAAAGCTCTGTTCATCCTGGACAAAGCCTGGAAGTTGCAGGACAGTTCTAGCCACACCTTAGCATTTCTTTCAGGGAGAGCAGTACTGCCATCTGCAATTTTCATGCACTAAGTGGCTATTCCACCCATAGCAGCTGAAGTCCTGTGCTTTGGGAAAAGCCAGATGCAATTTTACCATGAACTTTAGGATTTAGCTTAAGCAGTCTGCAATTCTTGACACTCTTCTTGGGCTTCAGGGGCTGAAACCAGGCAGGTGTCTATATCTAGGAGACAGTAAAATCTGATTTGAATACAGGATAAAATTACCCAAGAAAGTCTAAAGATAAAATACAACTACATCATCAAAATCTAATCAGAACCCATGTTATCTGTCATTTCTGTCATATTATTTGTCAACATGGGGGATAAGAGCATGAAATATATTTCTGGCAAGATTTATTTTTACTTGAATGACAGCTAACTTATCATATAAACTGATTTCTACAGCTATATGATGTCCAGCATATAAAAGTCAGTAACTCACTTTAGTCTGCTGAAAGAGACAGCACTGTTAGTGAGGCCAGTACATTAATACCAATATTTTTATTATTCAAAGAACATAATGCAGAAGAAAAATGCATCTAAGCTGACATTTCAACATTACAGACACATGGACCTGGAATTCTGATTGTTTCAGAGACAAGCTGACAAAAAATTGCAAGATGTGACATATTCTATCCTCAATGGTGGTGGCCTCAAGGTTTCAAAAATGAAATAGGTCTAACTAAGCTACAACCAGATAAAATTCTGACATCATTTCTGGACTGGTTGAATTGTGAGACTCACCATATCATTCTCAAATGCCCGGCATGAAAGAAAATGAATGAGGTCACATGAATGAAAACAATCATAATTATTTTTCTTCATTTTTTGCCATTATGCTGCTGCATTTATTTAATAAATAAATTATCACTAATTGTTAATACAATTTGAGCAATATTTTTATTACTTGCATTACCATTCATTCTATCAATCTCATATGCAGTGTTAGATATGGCAAATGTGGGTGGAAACTTTTAAATAAATTTATTGTTGTTATTAGGAGAATTGTGATGCTTTTCCTTATGACCTTGAAAAACTTTGACCGAAGCCACATATGATCTCCTAAAAGCTGGATTTTAAAATCTTCAGTATCAAAACATACTTTTAACAAATTATGCTTATATATTAGAGAGACATAATAATGAATAGAGAGGTATTGATGTACCACATACAGTAGGTGCTTCTACTGTCTCAGCAAAGGCAGTGATGAGTCCTGGAGCAACAGAAGTCCCAGAGCTTAATCAGAGGCTCACCTAATGTCACCCTCTATAGCTTCTACCTCACTGCTACCTGTTGTGACCTCTAACATCCTCAAAATTGAAGGGAGACTGCATTTATGATTATGTTCTTTTATGATGTTATATGTTCACCTGCTTATGCCTATTTTAGCATTACAATCACATAAACACAGCATTCAGGCATGCCAGCAACGAAAGTTGACTCTGTTTTCCTGCAGAACTTGTTATTATGGTAGAGATTTGAAAAGTTTCCTGATGCATACTTGTATTGTGGTGGGCAGGAGGTAGAAGAGGGTGGGTGGGGGGAAAAGTGTAGTTTGCTTTTAGTTTCTCACTGTTCCAGTCTGCTAGTGATAGTAATAAATCATATTAATCTCTCTATGTTGAGTCTGTTTTGCCCGTGAAGGTAATTGGTGACAACATCCATGTCCTTTTCTCAACCCTTCAGCCCTTTCCCATCATATTTTCTCCCCCTCTTCCTTTGAGGAGGGGGAGTGAGAGAGCGGTTGTGGTGGAGTTCGGCTGCTGAGCAGGGTAAAACCACCACAATACACATACTGTCAAGCCAGAACATCTGACGTCATTGTTCACTGTGGGGGTCACTACCATATCTGAAATTTTTCTGAGGAAAAAAAAAAAAGAGCCCATGGCAACTACTGTAGTGCAACCCCAGACCCAAACTACTAAACTGAGATAAGCTCTCTTGGTAATATTCGTTAGATTAATCTTGGCAATTGCACAACTTCAGGTCAGCTCAAAGACAGCTTGCATTTGCCCAGAGTATGTTTTATAAACATACCACAAAGAGATGCAATAATTAGCAGCTATTTTCCTGGGAAATAAAATTTCTTTTACTCTTGCTAGGCTTTGATGAAAACTGTGTGGTTTCTTTTTTCTAAACTAGCCCAATTTAACAAAAAGCAACTTGATAAATGTTGTCTCTGTTGAATCTAGCTCACACTTTATTTAAATGTACATTACGCTGTTAATTTTGGTGCTGCAACTTGGTTTGTTTTCTAACCCACTAAGTATTTCACTTCAAAAATATGCAAGCAGCATCTGTGTTCCCTCGTACACTGAGTCTCAGATACTTAGAACAGATCAAAGGGAAAGCTACAGCTCTAAACTGAAAGCAAATTTTCAGGGTAATCTTGATGCTCTGAAATTGATTTTTTTTTAAACCTGCATCTAGTTGATCCAAACCATTGGAAATCTCAAAGTGCCGCAATGTTAGATGAAGCTCTAGAAAAAAACTTTTCTGGCTCTTATGCACAGCTCAAAATGTAGGAATTTAAAGTACAGCTCTTCTTTCAAGGAATATATCTTCCAAATCTTCTACATAGTTGGTAAAGGATGTCTCACACTCCAGTAAAAGCTTCAGCATAGTCTACATGAATATTTTTTGAGGAGAATCAAAAGCTCAACAGAAAATCAGCTTATTCAGTATGCAAAATTAACATTCACTTATAGGTATGGGGTTACAACCCCAAAAATGTGCATTTCAGTTGAACAGAACAAGTGGTTTTGTGAATAAAATAGGCAGTTATTCATATAATTTAAAATCTGTAATTAGGAACGACAAACAATTATAGGTCTGGAACAAAAAAGGTGCTGTTACAAAAA